>SJYA01003224.1:628313-737432 GCA_006410615.1 Neotragus moschatus
CAAAGAATTAAGACACGACTGAACTGAACTCAACTGATTCTCATTAAGGCTAAACCAATACTAATCATTATTAACCATGCTAATTAATAAGCCTCAACAGAATACACACCATTTCTGGTGTGTTAAATAATATTTCTTATTTAAATGCTTTATGAATCTACCACAGTGGGTGGCACCTAACAGCCACTACTGGGCATAAGGCAGTACAGCCGGAAACATTCCAGATGGCAATTAAAGCAAAGTATCTTACACCCAATGTTCTAGGAAACTTGAAGGCAGGTTATGTACTTAAGCAATTGTACTTGAATATTTGTGACCCAGGGCTTCCCATGTGGCTCAGCAATAAAGGATCTGTCCATCAGTGCAGGAGATGGAGGTTCAATCCCTGGATAGGGAAGATCTCCTGGAGAAGGAAATGGCAACCCACTCCAGTATTCTTGCTTGGAAAATCCCATGGACAAAGAAGACTGGCAGGNTGTACTTGAATATTTGTGACCCAGGGCTTCCCATGTGGCTCAGCAATAAAGGATCTGTCCATCAGTGCAGGAGATGGAGGTTCAATCCCTGGATAGGGAAGATCTCCTGGAGAAGGAAATGGCAACCCACTCCAGTATTCTTGCTTGGAAAATCCCATGGACAAAGAACACTGGCAGGCTACAGTCCATGGGGTCACCAAAGAGTTGGTTAAGACTTAGCAACTGAACAACAACATCTGTGATCAAGGATACTTACAGGAAAGCAACAAAGTTTTAGTTTGGGGGCTAAAATACTGCTCACTTTACATAGAAAGAAACCTTATTTGGGCTACCAAACATGATTGATTTGAATCTCAAATTATACTTCAATCTGGCCTTTACTGAGTTGTCCCCAAAATACGTGTGTGTGTATCTTATTTATTCTCCAAACCACACCAAAGGCTTATATTTCATAACAGTACATTTCAAATAAAATACAGTATAAGGAATCAATGAGTTTTCATTTGTCTAAGGCTCAAATGTTCTGACTCATTTTGGAAGTGCTGCTATTTGAAATTTAAATGATGTAAATTGAGATACAAGGTAATCAAGAGATGTCCCCAAGGCACACCATGCTGTGAAGCTCAATGAAACTCCCATTTCATTGAAAATGGACAAAATGACTGCTTCAGTTACACCAGGAAAATACCCCAGGAGGTATTTTTATCTGACACAAAGGATGTGGTTTAAACCTATAGCAGCTAAATTTTAATCTTCCATTTGTCAGAACTACTTGCCAAAGGCAAATGACAGAATGTAATAATGTACTGAAATTTCCTGCAATTGGCAGTAGGGAACAGTAATGGAGAAAAGTGATGGATGTGAGAGTCTGAGACATCACAGCACCCAGTAACCCACATTAAGTAATGTACTGCAGGACATGCCAAAATCAGTGTGCCTAGCTCAGCTGCATTAAGAATTTTGCATTATGGAAATACAGATATTAGAGCAAAACTCCTGAAAATGGGACAGGTTAATTAAACTTTCATGTTTCATTTTAATAGTGCAACATTTTTATAAGCCTACATAAGCCATTTAAAAACAGGTTTACTTCAAATACTGTAATAACCCAACATGATGAATCTCACATGAAGATGCTATAGAAATGATAAATGAGGCACTAAATGAGGGCAGGACAAGACGAGGAAAGAGACTATATTTTAGTTTTGCAGGAAGAAGGTAGGTAAGTTTTAAATAATTTTTAAAAAATAAAAGGTATAAAAATCTTGCAGGGAAGAACAATAATTCATATTTATCTTCTTGTGTCCATGACTGTTGCCTGAAAAGCCATTTTTAAAAGAGAACTGTAGCAGTACTCCCCCCAAAGAACCTATAACCCTGGTATAAACATGAGGAAAAAGTCAGACAAACTCAAACTGAGGACAGTCTACAAAATAACCTCCAGGCACCGAAAATACAAAAAGTTTAAGAACTGTCCCAAGCAGGAAGAGCCCAAGGACAAATGATGACTAAAGGTTTTTGGTATCCTGGAATAGAAAAAGGACATTAAGTAAAAGCCAAAATTCAAATAAAATATGAACCTTAGATAATAACTGTGTTAATTTTGGTTCATTACATGTGACAAAAGTGTCATTTTAATGTAAGATGTTAACCAAAGGGGAAATTGGATATGAGATAAACAGGAACTCTATACTATCTGCAACATTTTGGTAAATCTAAAACTAGTCTAAAAATTTTTTTTTTCTAAGGAATTCTATTAAAAGGAATAGAAAATGCAACTCAAACCAGATTAAACATAAAAGATCATATGGATCATAATGACTGAAAATACCCAAAGAGTGCTCTCACTTACAGAATGGAGGCTTGATTCAAGGGTTCTAACTGCTTCAGGAAGATGTCTCCCCAGATGCTGGCTACAGTCTTAGGTTTCACGTACAAACATTTCGACCATTAATACTTGCTTCGAAAAGGAAAATGTGCTCCAAAGTGACTGATGCGTTAGGGAACAATTTATACCTAGCATGAATTTTGCATCTGTTTATGCAAATTTCTGACTCTGCTTCTGACTCCTAACCAGAAGCACTAGGTTAGGAGTCACCAAATTCTTTCCGTAAAGGGCCAGATAATAAATATTTTAGCTTTGTGAACCATATGGTCTCTGTCACAACTACACAACTCTGCCTCTATCAAAGGAAAGGGGCCACAGACAAGAGTAAATGAATGGGCATGGCCATTTTCCAACACAACTTCACCAAAACAAGCAAGGCCTTAGATTGTCAACCAGGCGCTACATGAACGCAGAAGGCTGCACCCAGCTGAACCAAGCCCCTGGGAACACAGGGACCATACACCACTCCCTAGGTCACGTGTGCTGTTACCACTTCCATCTGACTTCTGACCAGCCTCTTCTCACCACATCACGTAACGCACAAGCTACAGGCCTAACCCACAGGGGGCCACAGTCCCCCACCACCTTCTCCTCTGGTAGCCACCACAAAGTCCATTTAATTGGGTCATCTTAGATCCCCTTACCCACTCCCAAACAAATCACTTTGTCCGAAAGAGGGTACACTCAGCTGACTGGCCTGGGCCAGAGTCACAGACTTCATGTTCACTGTTGCAACAAGAAGGTGGAATCCTGCCTGGTCCCTAAGGAACCAAGATTAGGGGAAGAAAGGATTCCCAAAGCAAAATCAAGGGCTACTGCAAAAAGAGAATGAGAGAGAGGAGGAGGAGGAGGAGGAGGAGGAGGAGGAGGAGGGAGACAGAGAAAAGAAAACAAGCATCTACTACAACCTCCAAGTACAACAGCTAGAGATTGGCACAATTTCACGTGTGATTAATTGATGCTAACTCAACAATATCTATTCAGAACTGGGTTTGATTCCAAGTAAACACATGCATTTTTATTGTAACAGAGCTTCTAAAAAATCTGACTTCAATATATTTCACTATATATAAAAGCAAACCTGCTTCATTGCTGGGAAAAAACGATAATGAATTTAGTGAAAACAATATGCTTTCATTACGTTCTTTAGAGTCAATTTAAAGGGTTTTCAAGGATACTTTCAACTAGGCCTTCATTTCACCTTGTCCACTGACTTCAGAACTAACCCATGAATTAAGTGAAGCTCACAGATACTGAAGTAAGCAATCAAAGTTTCCAAAGCTTCTATTCTTAAAGCTCCTAAGAACAATGGAAACTTGCATTAAGTCCAATTAATTCCTCTTATAAACACTATATGGAAACGGAAATGGCAACCCACTCCAGTGTTCTTGCCTGGAGAACCCCATGGACAGAGGAGCCTGGCAGGCTACAGTTCATGGGGTTGCAAAGAGTCGGACACAATTGAGCAACTGAGCACATCAACACTATATACTGACTTTAAAAGCCACTATGAAAGGATTTTTAAAAATTAGGTAATCCCTATGTATCCTTGAGGGACTGGTTCCAGGACCTCCCTTCAGATACTAAATTCTGAGGATGCTCAAGTCCCTTGATAAAATGGACTAGCACCTGCAAATAACAAGTATAACTCATTTACTTTAAATCATCTCTAGATTACTTATCGGAGAAGGGAATGGCAACCCACTCCAGTACTCTTGCCTGGAGAATCCCATGGATGGAGGAGCATGGTAGGCTGCAGTGCATGGGGTCGCTGGGAGTCGGACATGACTGAGTGACTTCACTTTTCACTTTTCACTTTCATGTATTGGAGAAGGAAACAGCAACCCACTCTAGTGTTCTTGTCTGGAGAATCCCAGGGACAGAGGAGCCTCTTGGGTGCCGTCTATGGGGTCACAAAGAGTCGGACACGACTGACGTGACTTAGCAGATTACTTATAATACCTAATGCAACAAAATGCTATGTAAATAGTTGTCAATACAATGTAAATGCTTTGTAAATTGTTGCAGCAAATCCAACTTTGGCTTTTTGCAACTCGTGGAATTTTTTTCTTGAATATTTTCCATCTGCATTTGGTTGTATCCATAGGTGCTGAGCCTGAGGACACAGAGGGATAACTACCTCCTTTCACCAGTTCCAATCAAGTCATCTCTTCTTTTTTTCTGAAAATTCCTCCCCTGAACTCACCAATTTTTTTTTTCTTTCACATTGCTGTGACTATGTACTATTTAGCCCCTCTCCTTTGAACAGACTTTCACTCATCTGCTGGGTAAACAATGACTCATTCTTCAAGACTCTAGACTTGAGCAACCTGTCCTCTCGAAATCCTCTTGTCCCTGATTATCGCTGTTTTATTCTGCTTAATGATAACGTTTCCAGTGTTGGCCCAACAATCATGATGCAGCTTTGGAAACAGACATACACACATTACACACACACACACATAGACACACACACAGATGTTATCGTTTTAAAGCAAATAGCCATCAATGTCTTTTGTTGTTTTTCAGTCGCTAAGCCATATTCCACTCTTCATCAGATAGTTTTTCAAAATCTACAGAAGTGATGAAATCAGACTTTTCATTTACCTATGTGGTGATTTACAAAAGGAACTGTCTTGGCATTCATGAGGTTAGTAAATAATCACATCTGACCATGCTGTATTATTCTTTAATGAGGTTTGATTCTGCTAATTACTTATTTATGGCAATTTTATACTGATATTCATTTGTGAGACTGAGCAAGCTTCCAATGTACTATCTCTGCCAAGTTTTGCCAGCATTATGTAAAACTTTTGCAACCCTGCTTTCTATTCTACCAGTTTATACTGCATTGGTATTATCCATTTCATAAAAGTATGGTAGATTTCCCCTCCAGTATCACCTAAGTCTGTTAGATTAGTATATGAAAAGGGAGGGTTTCTCTTTAACAAGATTTTCTATTTCTCCTATGGTAACTACTCTGCTTCCATCTTCTCTCTCTTCTAAGTTAAGCTTGGTTGTTACAACTTTCCTAGAAAAATCAATTCATTCATTTTCTCAAATTTGTTTCATCAGAGCTCAGTAAACCCAATGCTTCTTTAAATTTGTCTGTTCCTATGTTCATTTCCAAATGAAACATAACAGATTATTCCATTGTTTTCTAAAACAAAAGATTTCTTTAATCTCTCTAATTAGATCTATCATGTCCTGAAAATGTTACATAACTTTTCAGTGCCTTAGTTTAGCAACAGTGGTTCCTGTTTCATAAGGTTATGGTGTAAACTAAATAAGCTCGTATATGCAAACTGCTTAGAACACACCCAGCACGCAATGCTTTCTGTATGTATGCCTTTTTGCTTTGATCTTTGAATTCATTTCCAAAGTCTGTTGAAATAATCACCTCAAACTAAGCAGCATAACACAAATGTTTTATCTCAAATTTCAGAAGAAAATCAGTCTCACTGGGCTAAAAAGTCAAAGTGTCAGCAAGCCTGGTCCCCTGGAGAGAGAAGAGAATCTGTTTCTCGCCTTTTAAAGCTTCTAGAGGCCACTTGTATGCACACGGCCCCTTCTATACATCACTTCAGCCTCTTGCTCCCATCTTCACTTCTGCTACTCACAATGATTCTCTGCTTCTCTCTTTTAAGGACCCCTGTGATTTCCACCGGCCCACCCAGATAGCCAAGATAATGTTTTCTTAATTTAATCATATCTCAAAGTCCCTTCACCAATCTATGGTAATCTGATGTTGTTGTTCAGTCACTCAGTTGTGACCAACTCTTTGCAACCCCGTGGACTGCAGCACACCAGGCTTCCCTGTCCTTTCCTATCTCCCGATGTTTGTTCAAACTTTTGATGCACAAAAGAGGAAAAAGTGATGTGCTCTGAATTCAACAGTCTAATACCAAAATCTGTATTTGCTCCAAGTTATATCTATTCATTTCTACAACTATTTAACAAATAAAATTGAACCAAATGGTACAACAGTTCTCAAACCTGACAATATATTAGAATTATCTGAGGAGCTTTTTCATACATACCAAAGCCTGAGACCCATCAACTAAATCAAAGTCTCTCAGGATAAGATAAACTTTTAATAAGTTTAAAAGTCTCCTAGATGATTCCCATGTAAAGGCATGTTTAAAATTCACTAACACAGATGACTCTGTACATTCTATTCAGGCAGAAAGTGTAATACATAAAATAAAAATGAAAAACTAACTTGTAGAAAATGACAACACTGATGTTTCAGACACATCCGTTGGCAAGAGTCTAGTGCAATGANTTTAAATTTCTAATGGCTCATCACTGCCCTGTCATGCTCGGGTACTCCTACCTCTCACTTCCCTCCTGATCCTCTGCTGTCCAAAGAGAGTGGCTTTTTTGCGCCTGCTACAGAGCCCGTTCATTTCTTCCCAAGCACGTCTGCATTCTCTACTCATGAGGTTCCTGATTTTTGACTGAGCTGTCCCTTCATCAAAGTCTCACCTCAAATGACTGCCTCCCCCGGCCTTCCATAACTAAAACAAACCCTCCTTATCACCAGCCATCACTCTTTGCTCCTAACAATTAGAAACTGGCTAAAGACCATCCAGCACCCAGCTCCCAACACTATCTATCCTTTGCATAACACTGCACTAATTCTGAAATTATCTTGTATTTTTTAACTAGAACCCAACTGGTATGCACAACAGAGAAGAAAGAATTTAGTTGCTGAAATAAGTACAAGCGCTTTGGTAAACAGTCTGGCATTATTTCCTGAAGTAGAATATTCACATATGCCTAGCAACTAATTTCCTAGATATACACCTAAGAATTTCCTAATTTCCTAGGTATATACCTACCTACTTTCTAAGAGAAACTCCTGTACAACTACAAATAAAAACCAAGTACAAAAATACTCTTAAAAGCTCTGTTTATAATAACAAAATCTGGGAAACAACCCAAAGTCCACAAACAGAAAACTGGATCAATAAATTGTAGTCATAATCATAAAATGAAATAAATACATATTATAAAGTAAATAAATCTTAGTGAAAATATATAGATGAATTTTAGCAAGACAATATTAAGTGGAAGAAATTAAAGAGATCAGACAAAGCATAATTTTTTATAAAATTTGAAACTAGCTTTTTTAAAAATATATTTTAGGAATATGTAGATGCAATAAGACTATATTAAAAAGCAAGAAAATGAATATAGGAACTACTGCCTAAACTGCTGACGACTTTGTTGTTGTTGTTCAGTCCCTAAGTCACATCTGACACTTTTCAACCCCAAGGACTGCAGAATGCCAGACTTCCCTGTCCTTCAGTATCTCCCAGAGCTTCCTCAAATTCATAATCATTGAGTTGGTGACTCAATCTAACCATCTCATCCTCTGTCCCACTTTCTCCTCCAGCCTCCAATCTTTCCCAGCATCAGGGTCTTTTCCAATGAGTCAGCTCTTCATATCAGGTGGTCAGAGTATTGGAACTTCAGCTTCAGCATCAGTCCTTGCAATGAATATTCAGGGATGATTCCCTTTAGGATTGATTGGTTTGATCTCCTCACAGTCCAAGAGACTCTCAAGAGCCTTCTCCAGAACAATTCAAAAGCATCAATTCTTTGGCACTCAGCCTTCTTTATGGTCCACCTCTCACATCCGTACTAGAAAAACCACAGCTTTGAATATACGGGCCTTGGTCGCAAAGTGATGTCTCTGCTTTTTAATACACTGTCTAGGTCTGTCACAGCTTTTCTTCCAAGGAGCAAGCATCTTTTAATTTCATGGCTGTACTAACTATCATCAGTGATTTTGGAGCCCAAGAAAATAAAATCTGTCACTGCTTCCAATTTTTCCCCTTCTATTTGCCATGAAGTGATGGGACTAGATGTATGATTTCAGTTTTTTGAATGTTGAGTTTCAAGCCAGCTTTTTCACTCTCCTCTTTCTCCTTCATCAAGAGGCTCTTTAGTTCCTCTTCTCTTTCTGCCATTAGAGTAATATCATCTGCATATCTGAGGGTTTTGATATTTCATCCAGTAATCTTGATTCCAGCTTATAATTCATCCAGCCTGGCATTTTGCATGATGTACTCTGCCTATAAGTCAAATAAACAGGGTGGCAAAATACAGCCTTGTTGTACCCCTTTCCCAATTTGGAACCAGTCCGTTGTTCCATGTACCTGTCCCTTTCTCAAGAGACAGGTAAGGTGGTCTGGTATTCCTGTCTCTTTAAGAACTTTCCACAGTTTGTTGTGATCCACACATTTAAAGGAGCTTCCCTTGTAGCTCAGTTGGTAAAAGAATCTGCCTGCAATGCAGGAGACCCAGGTTCAGTTCCTGGGTCAAGAAGATCCCTTGGAGAAGGAAATGGTATTCTTCCACTCTAGTATTCTTGCCTGGAAAATCCCAGGCAAGAGAAAGGCGAGCCTGGTAGGCTATAGCCCATGGGGTCACAACAGTCAGGCATGACTTAGTGACTAAACCACCAACCACCACACAGTCAAAGGCTTTAGCATAGTCAGTGAAGCAAAAGGAGATGCTTTTCTGGAATTCCTTTGCCTTCTCCATGATCCAAAAATGTTGGCAATTTGATTTCTGGTTCGCATGCCTTTTCTAAATTCAGCTTGTACATGTGGAACTTCTCAGTTCACGTACTATTGGAGCCTAGCTTGAAGGATTTTGAGCATAACCTTACTAGCATGTGAAATAAGTGCAACTGTATGGTAATTTGAACATTCTTTGGCACTCCCCTTCTTTGGGATTGGAATGAAAACTGATCTTTTCCAGTCCTGTGGCCACTGCTGAGTTTTCCAAATTTGCTGGCATATTGAGTGCAGCACTTTAACAGCATCATCTTTTAGGATTTGAAATAGCTCAACTGGAATTCCATCACCTTCACTAGCTTTATTCACAGTAATGCTTCCTATGGCCCACTTGACTTCACAATCCAGGATGTCTGGCTCTACTTCTTTGCCTTGTTCATTTAAGAAGGCCTCCTGTCTCTCCTTGCTGTTCCCTGGAACTCTGCATTCAATTGAGTATGATTTTCCCTTTCTCCTCTGCTTTTTGCTTCTCTTCTTTCCTCGGCTATTTGTAAAATCTCCTCAGACAACTAGTTTCCCTTCTTACATTTCTTTTTATTTGGTCACTGCTTCCATACAGTGTTTCGAACTTCTGTTCATAGCTCTTCAGGCATTCTGTCTACCAGATCTAACGCCTTGAATCTATTCATCACCTCCAATGTATAATCATAAGGGATTTGATTTAGGTCACACCTGAATGGCCTAGTGGCTTTCCCTCCTTTCTTCAATTTAAGTCTGAACTTTGCAATAAGGAGCTGGTGATCTGAGCCACAGTCAGCTCCAGGTCTTATTTTTGCTGACTGTATAGAGCTTCTCCATCTTTGGCAGCAACAAATATAATCAACCTGATTTTGGTATTATTTGGTGATGTCCATGTGTACAGTCATCTCTTGAGTTGTTGACAACTGGGGGTTTATTATTATTATTATTATAAAACAATATAAAGGAAGTAAAGTTTAAAAGGTATAGTCAGTTCAGAATTCTGGGCTTGCCAACATTTCCAATTCAATGGGAATCAAAACTCAGATCTCGGGACCTCCCTGGTGGTCCAGTGACTAAGACTCCACACTCCCAATGCAGGAAGCCTGGGTTCAATCCCTGGTCGGAGAATTAGATCCCACATGCTGCAATATGCCACAAGGAAGATGGAAGATCTCCCCTGCTGCATCTAAGACCTGGTACAGCCAAATAAATAAGTACTTAAAAAACAAACCATATCTTTGGCTCTATGACACAAGGCTCTCCCAGTGCATGCCTAAATATTGCCCAGGACTGTTCAAGTTTTTTTTTTTTTAAAGCCCTTTCCATAAAATGCCATCACTTATATGCAGCCATGTATGAAAGCAGATTAAGAAATTGATTTTAAAGAGAAAAAACAAAAGTCCTTACATGAACTCTTCACCTCTAACAATCAAAACTGGCTAAAGACTATCTTTCCTCACCCAGCTCCCAACATTCTTTATTCTTTTCATAACTCTGCAATATTTCTGCCTGAAAGTGTGAAACAATTTCCAACACTAAAATATTTCTGGAATCAAGACTGTAAAGCAACAATTTGAAAGAAAAACAAAAGGCACTGCTTACAAAAATGGGGATACAGCCATTCAAGAAATTACCAGTTCTGAAAAAAGAACCATGAGAGAGACACCACGTAACGATACAGGATTGTTTTAAAAAAATGGTACAGAACAATATACATAGTGTTACAATCTCAGATTAAATGAAGGAGAAGAAAAATATATACATATAAAATAATTATGCTCATACTTGCAAATGCTTAAAATATCTCTACGAGACACAAAGAGTAAATATTATAAACTCTTCTATTTTGAATACTGAACATCTGAATGTATTTATTTTTCAAAAAGTAAATTCCAAATTTTAAAATAATAAAAGAAGACTACAATAAAAAACAAATACATTCCAAAGAGCACTGAAACTTTTTATATGATAAAGTACTCCAGGGAGCTATTCTTCTCATCATAATTGTGCACACTCACAGTCTGGAAGACAGGGCTATGTTCACAAAGAGTGCCACTGTTCACTGGTTCTGACAGATCTTATTTGAAGCTTTTTTAACAACTCTTCATGTTTTGCATGCTAAATGTTACCTACATAAAAAATAAGATTGGCTTATTTCTTCCTTTTATTTACGTTTTCTTCTGCTTGAAAAAGATTTACATTATTGACACTTCCAAAATTGTACCAACAATCGGCATCAATCCATGTCCATCTTTTGAATTACTAGTAAGATAGTCTACCTTTTTAACTAGAAACTTAAAAAATTGGGCCTATTTGCTTTTTGGTAAGGACTGTGGCGGGGGAGGAAGAATTGTGGGGTTTTAGTGTTAGATAGTATTTTTATCTAAAATGACCTATAACTGCCTTTGTACACCCAACCACAGACTCCAGAAGTGAAATGTTTGTACTTCCTTCTATGGGACATTTCAAACTAGTAAATTTCAAACTAGATAATTACATCAAAAACCTATCATCTTCACATTACTTTTCGCAATGGAAGTACTAGAACAAAGTATCAAGGACTACAAAAATTTAAAATGGAACATCTTCTTGGGGGAGGTTAATTTCAAACATTATTATATTTATACAAATTTAAATGTATTGTGATGTGGGCATTGTAAAAGTCATATGGATTTTTAAGAGAAATGTGAAATTTCAAAGACATTTAGAGCTACTTAACTCATATGTGACATCAGCTGTACCTTGACAGAGTGTGGTTTACTAACCTACCATCAACTGGTTTTTTTCAAGTTTAGTAAAACTGTATACAAATAATAAAATAGGGGGCTACTTACAAGATCCCTATTTTTTTCCCAAGATATTTGCATTTAATTTGAAAGCAGTTAAGAAAACAGATGAACTAAAATGTCTAGTGTACTCCAGAAGATTCCTGATTTTGGACATCAGTTCTCACTAGGTTGGAATTACCACTAAATGATGATAACATATATATTTACTTGACAGTTTTGCCTGTTGAATCACATGGTAAAGAATATGGCTGCAATGCAGGAGAACCGGGTTCGATCCCTGGGTCAGGAAGATTCCTTGGAGAAGGGAATGGCAACCCACTACAGTATTCCTGCCTGGAGAATTCCACTGACAGAGGAACCTGGCGGACTACAGTCCACAGAGTCACAAACAGTCAGACACGGCTGAGCAACTAACACAAGTGTCTGAATATTCAGCAGGTATTAAGGCAAATACTGAAAAAAAAAAAGTACTCTTTTGCTGACTTGCTGTACTGGACAAGGATTCCATGTTTACTACCTGAAGTTCCTTTAAAGATGACACATTTGGCTCTGACCTTTTCATGCCACTGTCTGGTGAATAACCTCTGACATTCACATACAATGTGTAAGTTGCTTCGTAGCATTGATGACCACTGGTGACTGACCTCCTTTATATTTGTCTATGTAGACATCAAATGCAGGAATGATAAATCATTTCACAGAGAGAAAGCAAGTAGCTTGCAATCAGGGTTTCTTTTAGCCTCCTTTTGTCAAATGACTTCCTCTAAGCAAACACTGGCTACTCCCTGCTGGACTGTCCACCCGGCTCTGCTCTCCAGTTCTCTGTATTTCTGCACAAGACTACATTTCAAACAGTACTTCTGTTGCAGCAGCCTCCAACAGTGTACCCCAGGGTACAGTATCTGAAAGAGCCAACTATCAGAGGGACCCAATATTTGCACTTACATCTGCACAAATCTTAATGACAATTTGCAAAATTTCTGCACAGCACATTTAGCTTATTCTAAGGCAACTTTCAAGTTAACTGCCCTACTTCCCTGAATGTCTACTGCATTTTCTCAACCAGTAACCATGTATTTTTACACCTCTCTACACAGCTAGAAAGGAGACAGGAGTAGGGTATCAAGAGTAGGAGGACGATTCTAAGTAAAGTGTATTCTACAGGCAATGAACAGAAGAGTACCATAAGTAATATCGCAAATAGATGTATACAACTGGATTTTTTAATCAGTCATTATTGCAGCACTGTTTTTATGAGCCCATTAGGTGCATTTTATTGCCTTCTTAATTCATATTCAGAGGACTCGGGAGAAATAATGTTTTTCTTATTGTTGCCTACTGGTTCATTAAAATCTGCATTTCATAGAATGAAGCCAGTTATCTCACCTGAGAGCTAGAAACATCTAAGGAATAAAACTATACCATAAAAAGCCTACACAAGCATAAAAGATTAATGAAGTTAGAATCTGCTACTTGAAATATGTCATTTTTAATCTGCTACTTCCTGTGCAATTTTATTTTACTGAGCCACACTGTGAGGTGGTCCTACAGTAACATCAATGAGATGACCACAGTATAATTTTAAAATGCAGTAACAGAGCTTCAAAAATATAGATCCTAAAACTGCTTTAACCTCTAAAAGCAGAAATTATGTCTCTTTCTCATATTAATAACTTCTAGTACTATTTTAAATAACCCATTAATTGAAAATATGTCTTCCTTTTAAAACAAAAAACGTAAAACAAATTGATTGGATTTCGAGATAAATGGATGGATTTAAAATATGCTATTTAATACTGTCAAATACCTTTGCAAATTAGAAATAATATATCACAACTATCATAATACAGAATAGATGCACTCACAGCCGTCCATGTGTATACTATTATTTGATATACAATATTATCTACTATTTATTATATACAAACTATATGATACAAATATTTTCTTTCTTAATTTAGACATCAACCCTGTATAGTAGCTAGGTTATTTTTTACTCATTAGATAAACAGACTCAAGAAAGGTTAAAAAAAATGGTGCAAAAATCATAATACTGGTAAGAAAGAATTCAGATTTAAGTATGACTTACATTAGTTTTATGCACTACAGCATGCTGGTTTTCCCAATGATTCCAAAGAGCATTCTAGTGTTTGCAACATTTGTTTTTCACTTAGCCATTTAAATTCAGTATCATTCTCTGACATTTGGAACTGAGAGTTTGAACCTTTGTCAAAACTTAGTCTAGCGCTGAAATTTGCTTTAAGATTGAAAACTTTTAGATACTATAAGCCCTAAAAAATTACATTTCTAAAAAGAACCATATAAGATTGAGAGCATACTGTTAACCAGAGTTACAAAATCAATCAACTCCTAAATAACTTGTAAGAATCAATTTTTGTCAGCCCTCAAGTTTAGCATTGACGATGTTATAAGAAAGATAATTTACAGCTAGAGGGGAAGAAACTTCTAAAGAATATATCCTCTATACCACCAAGTGCGATCTTAAGCAAAAGCTTCTTGGATATCATAATATAATCCTGTGGTTCCCTAGTTGTTCCTCTTCTTAAATATTTCATATTTTCATTTTGCCTGCTCCAGTACATAGCTGTTAATAAATAGTGATGAAAACAATAAATTTTAGATTTAAAGAAATATAAATCCCCTTTGCTTATAAATCATTCATCCATTAAACAAATATTTACTGGCCATTTAAGTCTTAGCTGGCGAGAATACTCCAGAAAACAAAACCCCTGCTCTCTTGGAGTCTATATCCTAGTGGGGAAGACTTAAGCCTGTTAAAGGGAACAAAGGTGTGCTTTACAGATGGTAACCAGAAAAGCCTCTGTGAGGAGGTGGCCTGTGAACAGACACCAGAGTAAATGAAGTGAATTACGTGGGTACCTGTGCAAAGACCATCTGGGCAGGGGGACCCATAAGTGCCAAGACCCTGGGGCAAGAGCAGCTTGGTGGCTATGCGAGCGTAATGACAGGAGAAAAACCTCCAGAAATAGGGCTAGACCTTTCAGGGCTTCCAAGCTGTAGTGATACTGAGAACCCTTTAAATAGAAATCTACTAGGAGATTTTGTGAAAGAGGAATATGGCCTTGCTTACATTGAAGAGGACTAATCCAGGTGCTATACAAAGACTAGTCCCGAGCAGGACAGAAATCAAACAAGGAGACCAGTTTATGGCTGTTGCCTTGGTCTAGTTAAGGAGGTAAGGGTGATTTTATGCTACAGTCGGAGCAACAGAGGAAGTGAGAAATGCCCCAAGTCAAGATAGATCTATCTAGTGGGTAGGACAACTCAACTCTGTTGAGTTTGCTGATACAGCAGACATGAGCTGGAGAAAAAGCAGAGTAACACCTGACCCCAGGGATTTTAATGATTCAGGGTAATTTTCAATTTTTTCAATCACCGTTCTGACTACTCCTAACTTTTCCCATCAGCTTGGGTAAAGTCAATTCACCCTGAATCTCTATCTTAAAGCCAAACAATCATGAAATTTATTCATAGTCCCTTAGAGGACACAGCGCACCTAAGTTAAAGGTGTCTTCCTTCTAACTTTCGTACTGTCTCAGGAATAACTCCTAACAACTAACCAAAGTAAATGGTGCCTTCCTCCTTTCATGTCCTTTCTTTTCTACCCTCCTCTTTCTCATGACCCAGTAGGGAAAAAAGCTGCACAGTGAAGAAGCACTAAGTGAAAAATCCAGTGATGTCATTCTTCAATCAATGACTTGCCAGGCAGCCGGGGTTGCTAACCATCTCCTGTTCTACCACTGCCGCATATCTACAAGTCACTAACAGGTGTTTATATGCAGGCTTAAGGTCACTGTGATACAAAAGACAGATAAGATTTAATATAACCAACTGCCCTTTCAGAGAACTTATGTTAAACACATGCACACACGTATCTTTACCACTGTGCCACCTGGGCTGGAGAAGATCCGCTGGAGCAGGAAACAGCAACCCACTCTAATATTCTTGCCCCTACAATTCTGTGGACAGAAGAGGCTCGCGGACTGCAGTCCATGGGGTCTCAAAAGAGTAGGACATGACTAAGCAACTGAGCACACACACACCTAACAAAATGCAATTAAGGCTTTTCAGTAGTGCAATAAAATGTTATCTCCACAATTTTAAAAAGCCCCAGCATATAGTATACCTTGTTAGTACAGACTGGTCTTCCTATTTCCATTATGTTCTTTCTACCTCCAGTTTTTGCCCTTTTCCAAAATCGTCATTTTCTTCTGTAGCAAATATTTGCAGTGGAACATTTACTCTATGTTAAGACCTGTAACAAGTACTCCACTGTACAACGTCATTTATTCATCACAACAGCTCTCTAAGTGCTATCATTACCACCACTTTGTGGATGAATAAACTCGGAATTGATCAGATTACCGCAAGTGACAGAGCTAGGAGGTGTCCCATACTAAGGGCACCAGAGTTCATTCTCAAAACTAATAGTAACTATCACTTAGTCCACCTAGGAGACCTTCCTAAAACACAAACTGGGTATCAGTTCCTGCTCAAATAGAATACCTTCAAATGTTTTTAAAGACCTACAAGATAAGAGTCAAACTCCTTAGTATATTAGCCTTAACATCATCTCCAGTTAATCCTCTGCATTTCCTACATTACTGCCAACACTGACTACTGGCCATTTTCCAAATACGTTCTCTGCTACTCCACCTGTGTCTGTTCTCACATTAGTCCATCAAACCAGCCTCAATCTGTTCAAGCCAAGCTATCACTCTAAAATCCAACTCAAATGCCACTCCCTCTTCAGGAAATTTTCCCCCCAAAACTTGCAAGACACACACATACAATTATTTTTTTTTAATAGATTTTCTCCCTTCTTATAGACCCCACAGCATTTTGTAGTTTTTCAGGCAACTGTAATTCTACACTATTCATACAAATTTCTTCTCTCATCTTTCAGTACTCTTTAGAGTTAGGACCTGTGTTTGGGGGTAGTTATTGCTATTATTGTGGTTCAGTCACTCAGTCACGTCCTACTCTTTGTGACCTCATGGACTGTAGCACACCAGGCTTCCCTGTCTTTCACCATCTCCCAGAGCATGCTCAAATTCATGCCCATTGAGCCGGTGATGCCGTCCGACCATCTCATTCTCTGTCATCCCCTTCTCCCCCCCCCCCCGCCTTCAATCTTTCCCAGCATGAGTCTTTCCTCGTGAGTCAGTTCTTTGCATCAGGTGGCCAAAGTATTGGAGCTTCAGCATCAGTCCTTCCAATGAATATTCAGGGTTGATTTCCTTTAGGATGGACTGGTTTGATCTCCTTGCAGTCCAAGGGACTCTCAAGAGTCCTCCAACACCACGGTTCAAAAGCATCATTTCTTCAGTACTCATACTTCTTTATGGTTCTACTCGCACATCCATACATGATTACTAGAAAATCCACAGCATTGACTTGACAGACCTTTGTTCACAATGTAATGTCTCTGCTTTTTAATATGCTATCTAAGTTGGTCATAGTTTTTCTTCCAAGGAGCAGATGTCTTAATTTCATGGCTGTAGTCACCATCTACAGTGATTCTGGAGCCTAAGAAAATAAAGTCTGTCACCGCTTCTACTGTTTCCCCACCTATTTGCCGTGAAGTGATGAGACCAGATGCCATGATCTTCGCCTTTTTTTTTTTTTCCTTCCGGTCTCAGTCCATTCTCAGAACACGCTCCATCACCTAGTTCCCAGAACTCAGACTGCGCAGTGGTCGTATCATCATCGACCAGGGCTCGCAGAGTGGCAGGGGCCACCCTAACCTCACCCAAACCTTAGCCTAAATGCCTCCCTCTAACCTCCCAGCCCCCGGGTCCCTGGTCCCATTTCGCCTGACACGTTTTCATAATCCTCTCAGGCTCCAGGCCAGCGGCACCACAGCCATGGGGCCCGATCATATAAGGAAAATACTGCAGCCTCATCCGGGGGCTGCATCGTGGACCCGGGGGCGATCCTGTCCCCTACGCCACTCGCTACACCCCACACCTGCCTACCTCCCTACCCCGCTTGACCTTCACTTTTTGAGTGTTGAGTTTTAAGCCAGCTTTTTCACTCTCCTCTTTCACCTTCATCAAGAACTCTTTAGTTCCTCTGCTTTTTGCCATAAAGATGGTATCATCGGCATACTTGAGGTTGTTGATATTTCTCCTGGGAATCTTGATTCCAGCTTGTGCTTCATCCAGCTCAACATTTCACGTGATGCACTCTGCATATAAGTTAATAAGCAGGATGACAATATACAGCCTTGATGTACTCCTTTCCCAATTTTGAACCAGTCTGTTCTAAGTCTGGTTTTAACTGTCGTTCCATGTCCTGTTCTAACTATTGCTATTATTATCATTGTCATAAATGCTTTAACCCACTTAAAGTCATTAAACCTTTGACAATATCCCATTCATTCATTTTGGAGAAGGCAATGGCACCCCACTCCAGTACTCTTGCCTGGAAAATCCCATGGACGGAGGAACCTGGTGGGCTGCAGTCCATGGGGTCGCTAAGAGTCAGACACAACTGAGTGACTTCACTTTCACTTTTCACTTTCCTGTACTGGAGAAGGAAATGGCAACCCACTCCAGTATTCTTGCCTGGAGAATCCCAGGGACGGGGGAGCCTGGTGGGGTGCCAGCTATGGGGTCGCACAGAGTCGGACACGACTGAAGCGACTTAGCAGCAGCAGCAGCAGCAGCATTCATTCATTTATTCAACACACCTTTTTGACAGCCCACGAGGACCAGGCATAATACTAGTCCCTGGTCATAAATCAATAAAATACAATCTCTGCCTCTGAAAGGATCACGGTTCTTTAAATGTCAAAGTCAACTTGAGCTTGGGTGAGTTGGTTCAGGAATCAGAAACTGATTTAAAGAAAGCTTGCTCTCAAGTCAGTTTGAGTATTGTTTCTAACCGGAGGTGTTTAAATTTCACACAGAAAAACACTCAAATGTGACAGAACTAATGAAAGGTAAAAGAAGCTCAACTAAGGTATAATCAAATAAACAAAATCCAAAAATAATTCTTCAGTTAGAAAAGGGAATAGTTACAATAAAGCAATCCATGAAGGCATGACTAGTACAAATGTGAGATCATCAAATTCAAAACCATTAAACTGGTAGGATTCTTTGATGATGACTAGGATAAATAGGAAAAGGGCAGAAGTTTTATTTCCTATAGTATGAAATAAAGTTATGAAAACCAACGCCTCAAAGTGCAATTAACAGAGGTATAAAACAAACCCAAAAGGTTCTGGGAAAAACTAAGACAAAGCTAAAAGTCACTGCACAAAGAAACAGGCAATACTTAACCTTTCGGGTCCTATCAGAGATGGAAATCACATTTTCCCTCAGTAGCAGAATCATTTTTAAGTGGAGGTCACTGCTGCTGCTGCTGCTGCTGCTAAGTCGCTTCAGTCGTGTCCGACTCTGTGCGACCCCATAGACGGCAGCCCACCAGGCTCCCCCATCCCTGGGACTCTCCAGGCAAGATCACTGGAGTGGGTTGCCATTTCCTTCTCCAATGCATGAAAGTGAAAAGTAAAAGTGAAGTCGCTCAGTCGTGTCTCTTCTAGTGGCCAGTAAATACTGATATTAAACCCTTGGCCTGATCCGTTCTAGCAATTTCTAATGCAAACCCCTGGCTCTGAAGGCATTTCAAACGAATTCCCAGGGTGATCAGTCATAACACTGCAATGAGACTTAAAAGATCTTCAGCTTGCTCTCCCCCGAAACGCATCTCGACTATCTACGGTGCGATTTAAAACAGGTCTTTTAAGAGAAGACATGCGTCACAACATCAGTACTCCATTTGAAACTTGCTGGTGGCTGACTTTGTTTTCAGCTCAAAGGGAGCATCCTCCTCTCTCGTGGCCCCTTTTCTCCCCTCACTCAGGTCTACCACACTCTACTGCAAATATTCGAGGATTAATTCTTTGTGTGCCTAAGTTAAGTCCTCGCCCATTTTCCTTCCTTTTCAAATTATATTATTTATTTTTGGCTGTGCTGGGTCCTCATTGCTGCTGGGCCTTTCTCTAGTTGTGGTGCATGGGCTTCTCACTGGGGTGGCTTCTCTTGTTGTAGAGCATGGGCTCTAGGGTGCCTGGGCTTCAGCAGTTGTGGCACGTGGGCTCAGAAGTTGCAGCTCCTGGACTCTAGAGCAGTTTCAACAGCTGTGGTGCACAGGCTTAGTAGCCCTGCAGTGTGTAGTATCTTCCCGGCACAGTGATCAAACCCATGTTTCCTGCATTGGCAAGCGGATTCTTAACCACTGAACCACCACGGAAGCCTGGGTTAAAATCTTATCAGTCATTCCCTACAGGCCCAGCGGCACTTTGAATACAACAAATGGTTAATGTACAATAAAGTGCTTTCCCCACAATTCTCAGAATAGAAAATTATCACACTCCCTCGTAAACAACCCATGGTTAAAGACCAAGGGTGTTTGCACACTGACAGTGTAAATGATGGGCAGACCTAGTTCTACTCATCATTCAAAGCTGGATATGAGTCAAGTTGCCAGCAGTCATTTTAAACTGATTAATTAAATTCATTCATAGGTTTATCTTCTCATGCATTCAACCCTTCCTATTTGATGACTTCAAAGTAACCTATAAGACTTTTTTCCAGAATTTTAAAGAGTCCTCAGAAACAGCATATGTCAAAAGAGGAGAAAAATACAACTATTTTGACAACATTTCCTCCACAAGAAAAGTGTACCAAACTTTATTAATATGCCTTCAAAGAAGTATACCTTAAAAAAATCAGTTAATTTCATGTTCTAATTCTACACTAAAGAAAAAAAAAGACTTTGTTTCACAATATATAAACAGCATGATTCAGCAATTTTCCATCCATCTTTTGAAGATCATTTTCAAAAGATGGCAACTTTTTTTGTCCACAGTACTCTCTACAGATTAAATGACTACCTATATAAATGACAGCAGAGTGCTTGGAATGTAAGTCTTCAAAACTACTATTATCATTAATACTCATTCTTACACTTATAAAAACCTGGCTGATTCTTCCCTTTCTACATTTTCTTGCGGCTACACCCTCAACGATATGCTGATGGCTCAGCCTGTAGTTACCTATGACCCCAAGGTTTCTTCTGCGCCACCTGAGCTTAGACACACCATCATGATCTCCTGTGTGTCTAATGTAACCACTGGTATGCAAGACACAGGACACAGTGGGGAGAGGGGCCTCTGCCTTCCTGGAGACTGGGGACACTGCCTCTCACAGTCATTCCGCAAACCAAGAGAAGAGGGTAACACAGTGCCTCTCAGATTAGCTCTTCCAGCAAATGCTGTAGGGCCAGGACAACAACACACTAAATTAGGTAAGGAAAGTAACAGGATTCCATTAAGCTAAGGGACAGAGTCAAAAGAGAACCATTCTAAAATTCATTTAAAACAACACAAAATGTCCTAGAAAACCTATGAGTTAAAACAACTACAATGTTAAAAACATAAAGACACTATTGAGATACAAAAGAACACTGACCACTGATGAAATCTAGAAAGTACAGCGGATATAGGTATGAAAGGATGGTAAATTTCAAGATTTTTTTTTTTAGCTTTTTGAAAAAAAATTTGTACAGAATAAAGGAAAATATGTGTATCAGAGTGGAAACAAACTCAGAGGATTGATTCTAAAGGATTTCACGCACTGAACTGGCATTGATACTGACATTTTTATTACTAGTAGACACTCAAGAAAAGAGGCGCTCACGCCAAGCCGTGAGTGCAGGCCCTCAGCCAAGGCCCTGTGCTGACTCAGAGTCACACAGCAGAGTGGTTTCCCAAACCATACTCATTCTCTACCACATGAAAATCTATCCCAAACTGTTTTTCAGTATGTGGCATTCCTGAAGGGTTGCAATGCAAGAGAAAGACTGTAAGAAGAAACACAAGAAGAAACACAGCCAGCTGTACATGATATCAAATTTCCTCTTTTAGAGAAAAACGATTAAATAAGGAAATGAATGAAACAAAAGAAACACCTGATACCTATCCAAACCTCTTAGACTTTAAAAAAAAGTTTATTTTTGTATTGAAGTGTGTGTGTGTGTGTGTGTGTGTGTGTGTGTGTGTGTGTGTGTGTTTCAGTCTCTCAGTCGTGTTTGACTCTTTACAACCCCATGGACTATAGCCTGCCAGGCTCCTCTGTCCATGGGATTTTCCAGGCAAGAATTTGAAGTGCGTTGTCATTTCCTTCTCCAGGGGATCTTCCTTTACCAACGTGTTTCCTGCATCAGTAGGCAAAAGCCCATTTTGAAGTATGGTTGATTTATAATATTATATTAGTTTCAGGTGTATAGCATCTTGATTCAATATTTTTATAGATTATACTCCATCGAAAATTATTATAAAATAATGGCTATCTAACCCTGCGCCATACAACATGTCCTTGTTACTCATCTATTTTATACACAGTGTCTGGACCTCTTAATCCCATATCCCTATCTTGCTTCTCTTCTTTTCCCTCTCCCCACTGGTAACCACTATAGTTTGATTCCTATACCTTGGGAGTTTGTTTTATTATATACATTTGACTGTCTCATGTTTTAAATTCCAAACATCAGTGAGTGCATATAGTATTTATCTTTCTCTGCCTGATTTACAAATATTTCACTAAGTATAATACTCTCTAGGTCCATCCCGGTTGTTGCAAATGGCAATAGTTTCATTCTTCTTTATGGCTGAGTATATACATACCAGGCTTCTTTCTCCTTTCATCGGCTGATGGACACTTGGGTTGTTTCCATTATCTTGGCTATTATACATAATGCTGTTAAAAACATTAGGGTGCATATCTTTTTGAATTAGTGTTTTTTAAAACTGTTTCCTGGTAGGAAAACATCAGATACAGCAATACCAGAGAAAGCAATGCTGGTGCTTCTTAAGTTCTATGCGTCTAGTATGACATCCTACTTTGCCCTCACTTGCTAACATCAATCTTCTTCCTTAAACTTATGATATGTGTGCTTAGTCACTTCAGTCGTGTCCAACTCTTTGCAACCCTATGGACTGCAGCCCACCAGGCTCCTCTGCCTATGGGATTCTCCAATACTAGAGTGGGCCACCATGCCCTCCTCCAGAGAATCTTCCCCACCCAGGGACTGAACCTGTGTCTCCTGCAGTACAGACAGATTCTTTACTGTTGAGCTACTGGGGAAAGCCTAAGCTTGTGATACTTCCTCTGCAAAACCAGGAAAAGCAAATGTCTGTATTTTCTATTGTTCATCTAACAAACATGCAGGAGTTGGTGATGGACAGGGAGGCCTGGCATGTTGTGATTCATGGGGTTGCAAAGAGTCAGACAACTAAGCGACTGAACTGAACTGAACATGCAGAAGAATACAGTTGTAAACTGCTTTAAGAATTTCATGTTGATGTCTATTTCCCCTAATTATCTTATGTCCCTGAAATTAAGGTATCTCATTTTACATATTTACTAATATAAGACTGACTGTCCTGAAGCCCTCATTTTATTTCTTAATATTGATAGCTATGCTGAATAAAAACAGCAATGTCTCTATAACACAGCTATTAAACACTCTTCAAGTTGAACCTGTGCTGAATTTTTTAAACCATACTTAGAAAACAAATTAGTGCTGACTAACAGATGACACCACCCTTATGGCAGAAAGTGAAGAGGAACTAAAAAGCCTCTTGATGAAAGTGAAAAAGGAGAGTGAAAAAGTTGGCTTAAAGCTCAACATTCAGAAAACTAAGATCATGGCATCTGGTCCCATCACTTCATGGGAAATAGACGGGGAAACAGTGGAAANTCCAGTACTCTGGCCACCTCATGCGAAGAGCTGACTCATTGGAAAAGACTCTGATGCTGGGAAGGATTGCGGGGAGAACACTTTCTATCCTGTAGCAGGATTATTTCTGAAACTGCCACACCATAAGCTCTTCAACTGTCTAATTTCTGCATACATGTGTGTTTTTGTTAATAATTTTACAGTAGTTTCCATCTGTTTTGGAGAGTTTATTACGTCATGAATGAGAAAAGCAAGAAGGAAGTTAATATTTATCGAGCACCAAATTCGTGCCAGACACACAGAAACTAACCTACATACGTCACACCTAATGTAATCGCCAAACAAACCCTGTGAGAAAAGTGAAGCAGCTCCCTCAGCCCCAGCCCCGGCCACAAGTCACGAGGCTCCAGAATGGTACAGCTGGCGTCTGAATCATACCAATCCTTAGTCCAGACCACGCTACTACCTGTAATCTCAGCTTTTTTACTTCTTTACACTTTACTGCTTTTTCAGATTATAAAGGTAATTCCTGTTCATTGCCAAATTCTGGTAAACACAGAAAAATACAAAGAAAATTAAGAACTATCTGAGCTCCTACGTTCCAGAGAGAATCACTGCTCAGATCTCAGTGAACTTTTTTCTTCATAAAACAGGAAATTTGGGTTTTTTTTAACATTAATTACAAATTAACATATGGATACACTCTTATTAAAATTCAGGTAGAAGGCAAAGTAAAAGCCTTTTCTCATCTCTAGTTCCAATCATTATTAGCAGTTTTACTAAAGAGACTTTTTTCTATGTCTGTATATGCTTATACAGAAATATAAATATGATCCATTTGCTGTATTTTCATAAATACCTCACTTTTCTGTGCATGTGTATTATTCTACACCATGCTTTTCTGCATTTTATGTGAGCTGATGATCTTTCCAGGTCTGTAATATACAGGTCTGACTCATGCTTTTAACTGCTAGCTTTTGTTAGATTGAGCTCAATTTCTTATAGAGTTCTTCATACCTTTTTCACTTTTATATCATAACTTTCCATTAGTCTTAAGTAATAATCTTTATAATGGCTAAGCAAGATTCTTCTATACAAATACATCATAACTATTTTTTGTTGGACATGATGATTTACTAAATTTTCACCATTAGAGAATACTCCAGTGAGTATCTTTGGTTATCTTTAAGATCCTCAAAGTGGAATTACTAGGTCAAAGGTAACATTTCAAGGCTCTTAATACATATTCCTAAACTGTCCCACAGAAAAAATCACACCATTTAACACACCCATAGCAGTATATGAATTCTACTACATTACTTCTGCCTTTTAAAGAATTGTTTATTCAAGGAATGGACATTTAAAAATTATACTAAATGCTAAAATTCATCTTCAAATTTGGCTTAGATGCAGAAAATACCTTATAATTTAAACCAGCAAGTTGTGATTTCTTAGATATTGGTTAAGAGGATTCTAAAACAGTAGATAAGAAAGTAAATGGATCCTATCTTGATGAGGCACCACTAAGTAACAGGTGATGGTGATAAGATAATAAAGTTAACAGACACTGTTCCTTATATCTGGTTTATAGACTCTCCTCTTCTCAGGCATCTCTCCTGTAATGAAATATGATATGCTCCAATAACCCTGACTGTAGAATACAATGCTGCTGAATGAATCATTTTTCCACCAGTCTACATCACAAAATATTCAGTTTCACTAAGAATAATATGTGCCTCTGGAAGTTATAAAAAAAAGTGGCAGAAAAGAATAAACTTTTAAAAATAAGTAGATCTATGAATACCTGTAAATGCATTCATGAACACACATGAAACATCTAACACCTAATCTGCTTAAGCTCAATGTTTAAATATAACTATGCTTTAAAATTATATTTGATAGAAACTTAGTAAGTGAAATATATCAACAATATATGAATTCCATGTGTAACTAAAATATGATCAATGAAATAGAGCAAAAATTACAGAAGGTTAAAGACAAGAACAAAGGACATTTATCTCAAACATAGCAGTGTATTTACATGTCTTACCCCTGTATTATCACCACCACAGAAAGGGGAGATAATTTATAGTTTAGAACCAATTCCGAACCAACATTAACTTTGCAACTACAGTCTACTTTTATCTTCTCTAACTCCTTTACCATCGCTTACACTAATTGCTCTACTTCTAGTTTAACAGCTTTACTTTCAACTGTAGTCATGTCTGGTGCTCATGCCCCTGTTCAACTGCTAAGTTGTGTCCAACTCTTTGCGACCCCACAGACTGAAGACTGCCAGGCTCCTCTGTCCATGGGATTTTCCAGGCATGAATACCGGAGTGGGTTGCCATTTCCTCCTCCAGGGGATCTTGCCAAACCTGGGATCGAACCGGTGTCTCCTGCATTAGCAGGCGGATTCTTACCACAGAGCCATCTGGGAAGGTAATCTCTGATTATCAATGGAGGAAAACAACAAACTCCACCAGCCTATATTGTCACCAAACTGATTAAGAGGCAACAGTGGTCAGCTATTTAGTAGATGGTACACATGCATTGTCAGGATGCTGTCAAACTTCAGTTTTAAGATAAGTTCTGCAGACCTACTATCCAGCACGGTGACTCCAACAGTACTGTACTGTATAGCTGCTCCTTAGAAGAAAAGCCATGACAAACCTAGACTGCAGATGAAAAAGCAGAGACGTCACTCTGCCGACAAAGCTCCATAAGGTCAAAACCATGATTTTGCCAGCAGTCATGTATGCATGTCAGAGTTGAGCACTAAAGAATTGATGCTTTAGAACGGTGGTGCTGGAGAAGACTCAAGAGTCCCTTGGACAGCAAGGAGATCAAACCAGTCAATCCTAAAGAAACCAACCCTGGTCATTGGAAGGATTGATGCTAAAGCTGAAGCTCCGATACTTTGGCCACCTGATGCGACGAACCAACTCAGTGGAAAATACCTGACACTGGGAAAGAGTGAGGGCAGGAGGAAAAGTGGGCGACAGAGGATGAGACGCTTGGATGGCATCACCGCCTCAATGGACATGAGTTTGAGCAAGCTCCAGGAGCTGGTGATAGACAGGGAAGCCTGGCGTGCTGCAGTTGATGGGGTCACAAACAGTCGGCCTTAACTTAGCAACTGAACATCAACAACAACAAAATAGCTAAACATTGTTAAGACAGTAGATCTTAGATACTGTCACCATAACCAAAAAAAAACTGTAATTTTAAGAGGTGAAGGATGTGTTAACTAACTTTACGTGGTAAAGATATCTTGCAATATATATGTGTATCAAATCATCATATAAAACTTACACTATTTGTCAATTATATCTCAATAAAGCTGGAGAAAAATAATTTCTTGTTACCAGTAGGCAAACACACCAAGTCACAACCCTGGGGCATACAACTCGGGTTGGAAAGTTCTGTGACGACAGGAAAGGCACCCACGTTGCTCATCTCATACACCCAGTAAATACCTGCTCAAAAAATGCTGCCACTGAGATTTTTAGGCAGAAATCTGTACCAGACCCGCTCACACAGGAGAACTGCCTGCTACATGGCTGTATACACGGACTGCTGCCAGGGATCTGAGCAAATCTGGGTTGGTTAACTCACAGGGCATATAATTGTGTGATTCTCTACTCTTAAGCTTAATTATATTATCAATGAAATGGTATGTTCCTTATTTGTAATTAAAAGCCAACAGGAGGGGTTAGACCCTTATGTACCTAATTCACAGTCAGTGCCAGTTTCTGAATCAAACATGAACCCTTGCAACTATTAACTGAGATAAAAATTGGAAGTTCATGCAGCACATATGTATACAGATCGCTGATCATTTGGTCCTATTTTAAAAATGAGAAAAAAGTTCCCCCAAGGTATTATAATAATTCATATATTTTCAATTTCCTAAGATAGTCTCAATTTTAAATATAGCTGACACTTGAACAATGCAAGGGTTAAGCAGCATATAATTTATATGTACTCCCTACATCCATACATTCAACCAATATACAGACCATGCAGTACTGCAGTATTTACTAATGAAAAATATCCACATGTAAGTGAATTCACAGCTTATACCTGCACTGTTCAAGGGTCAACTGTAATGTATCACATATGATGACATGTCCTGTTGGAATTTGGAATGCACAGTCACTGTCACCAGAAGGCCTCCTACTTCCCTGACTCCTCCCTATTCCCCAGCCCCCAAAGAAAATAAATTAGGAATGATCGATTTTGAAGAAAAATAACTATTACTTTAAAAACTTGGGATTTCCCCCAACTGATTCAGCATAAAATGAAGGGGAAAGAAGGCAGGATACTGAGGAGAAATTTTTCCCAGCTCACAGTATGACATTGTGACTTACAAAGATCACTGCCTTTAAATGTCACGCACAGATGATTGAGACTTCCAGATGAATTGTCTTATTTTTATCTTACTATTCCTGCTTCATCTTTTTGCTTCAAAAATCCCAAACACAGCATTTACAGTGCTGGTCATAATAAACAAAACAGCTGATTACTTACAAATGAGAAAATTAAGCGTCAGGGCAATTAAATATACACATTTGAACTAAATATTTGATTACTGCACACAGCAGTGATCTATGCTAAAAGTGAGCACTGAGTTTAAATTTATATGTGTACCAAGAAATTATTTTCTGTTTACTCAATAGATCTGAAAATCCATGAAGAGGTTAGAGGTCCTAACTGGATTCACTTGACAGCTAAGTGGATTAAGCCGGTATTTCACTCAGCAGGTTGAAGCATGTGTACAGTAGAGGTCAGAAGGCATACAGAATGAATACGAACTCCACGTACTCAGCTGACGATCACCAGTTAGCTAAGGCTATCTCAAGGAAGGAAAAAAGATGGTAAAGAACTTAACACTAAGAGTTAACAAAACCTATTATAAAGCTATAATAATTAAAACAGCATGCTATTTGTGTAAGAGGAGAAAAACTGACTAATGGAACAGAACAGAATCGTGTGCAGAAACAAGCTACAGATATTTGGTTACCTGATTTATGAGAAACCTAACACTCAATATACTGGGGAATGGATAACATTTTTAATAAAAGGTGCTGACTCCACTAAATAACCATTCGGAAAAAGTGTTTTGTTACCCCCTCCCTCACATCTAGACAAAAAGTAATCCTATTAATAGGTGGAAGGAAGATCTACATATGAGAGGTAACACAATAAAGCTTTTATAGAACAAAATACAGATCATCATCTTTGTGACATTGGAGCAGGCAGGTATTTTTTAACATTACCCAAAAAGCACTAAACACAAAGGAAAATCTGATCATATAAAGACCTATTTCTCAAAAGACAAGCAAAGAGTGAAAAAGCAAATCACAGAATAGAAAAAGATATTCACAATACAAATATCTGACAAACGACTAGTATCCAGAATATAAAAGGGACTCCCACAAACAATAAGAAAAGACATACAACTCAGTAGAAAAATGGGCAAAAGACAAACAGGCACTTCACAAAATACACAGACCCACCAGAATGACTAGGTTCAAAACAAAGACAAATCAAGGTGAGGATGCAGAGAAGCTGACACTCTCAAGCACTGACGCTCTGTGATCCACAATTTCATTCAAAGAACATTCCCAACAGAACACATGTTTAACAAAAGAGTGTTCTTAGCAGCAGTATTCACAAATGGAGTCAAAACTGGAAACACTCCAAATGCCCACCAACAGTTGATGAGATAAATAAGTTGGGATATAGTCACACAATGGAATGCTACATTGCACTGAGAATGATCTATAATTATATACAACAAGATGGACTAATCTCACAGAAATGCTGAGCAAAAAGAAGCCAAACACAAAAGAGTACACCCTGAATGAGCCCACGTATAAACAACACAATACAGGCAAAAACTACTCGATGCTATTAGAAGGATACTGATAATCCACAAGGGCGGTAAGCAGGACTTCTTTATTTCTTGATCAAGATGCCAGTTACACAGACAAGTTTGGTTTGTGAAAAGTCATAAAGCTGTACGGGTATGATCTGTGCACGTCTTCCATAAGTACATTACACCTGAATAAGTTAAAAAAAAAAAAAAAAAACAGAAAATAGCCTCCATAGTTAACCCTGGCATGGAGGGAGATAAGGTCATCAGTCAGATTCCTAACTGTGCTATAACTATCTGAAACCCTCTCCATTCAGAGGGAGCATCAGTAGTTTCAACACAGATTATGTGGTCAGATGAAGCCAGGACTTAAACGCAAGAGAGGATGAAGTGATAGTGGGAGATGCTAGACTATTTATGAGTATTTCCATGTATTTCCTCAAACCTCCTTGGTAACCAATATCTATCCAGCTGGATATACAGCTCATCCAATCAAGTCTAAAGACAGAAAGAATTCCAAAACCCTCAGGGTCTTCTGGATTTGAAGTTGGATAAAATCCCTTGTTGAATTATGATCAGAAGATTCCAAATCTCCAGAAAGTAGATCATAATGGGCATACAAATAATTGTATCAGTCAGGAATAATGTTCTGATGCATGTAATAGGAAGCCCAGATTACAGTGGTTTAAGGAAGACAGCGGTTTTACTCTTCTCCTCAAATGGAAGTTCAGAGAGGCATGTGCTGACATTGGTTTGGCAGTTCAGGGATATACAGGGAAAGTGAAGTGAAGTGAAGTTGCTCAGTCGTGTCCAACTCTTTGCGACCCCGTGGACTGTAGCCCACTAGGCTCCTCTGTCCATGGGATTCTGCAGGCAAGAACACTGGAGTGGGTTGTCATTTTCTTCTCCCGGGGATCTTCCTGACCCAGGGATTGAACCCAGGTCTTCCACATTGCAGGCAGAGGCTTTAACCTCTGAGCCACCAGGGAAGCAAGATCTCTGTAAGTCTCCTGGCTTTCCTCTGAAGGCCTCCAGAATACTGGCCTAGCCCTAGGCATCATATCTAATTTCTATACAGGAGGTAAAAAAAAAAAAAAAAAAAACAGGTAAAAGACCTTTCAAAAGATTTTCATCCAGAAATGTCTGCCTGCATCTGCTGACCAGGACTACGTTACATGGCTGCTCTGGCTGGAAAGGAGGCTAAGAAATGTATGGGGTTTTTTTTTAGCTAGGCACACTTCTGCTTCTAGGAAAACTTTAAGTTCTGTTAGAAAGAAGATAAGGGGAAATGGGTATCCAACAAATTAGGAACTTCTGCCATAGCTATGATGAATACTTGTTGCTTTTACTGATGCTGAATATATTTTTTTAATCTAGCAATTTACAAGTGTGTGGCTCGTGGCCCTAGAGACAATTTTCTGTGGCAGAACTCTGGCAGCTATTTTTCCAAAGCAGTTTTCCTACCACTCCTCTCAGAAAGAAAGGTGCAAGCTCCAGCTCTATAACGTTGAAAGGTCAGGCACAGCTACCATTTCTTCGGCTAGCAGCTAAAGATCAATGCCTAGACCGCTTTCCTTTCATACTTCAACTTTAATCTTTTAAACAGGAAATTACCAAAAAGCTGAATAAAGTTTTCTAAAATACTCAGTTCTTAGATGTAGTAAGTTAATAATGAATGCCCCTTCCAAAAAAAAAAAAAACTTCTTAAATTCTAAAGAGAGTATCTCCCGACAAACTTTTTCAGAATGAACAATGAATTCTCAGTCTAACATAAAGCATTATTTATCATTCTCCCAAATCAACTTAGCATCTGCCATCTCAGAAAGTCAAGTAACATGGCACTTTTCTGCTGAAATATAGTTATCAGGATACAAACTTTTCCTCTCGCAGTAAGTGTCTTAGACTGTAAGGAGATCAAACCAGTCAATCCAAGAGGAAACCAACCCTGAATATTCACTGGAAGGACTGATGCTGAAGCTGAAGCTCCAATATGTTCACCACCTGATGCGAACAGCCGACTCAGTAGAAAAAGTCCTGACGCTGGGAAAGATTGAAGGCAAAGGGAGAAAGGGGCAAAAGAGGATGAGATGGTTAGATATCATCACCGACTCAATGGACATGAATCTGAGCAAACTCCAAGAGATGGTGAAGAACGGGGGAATTCGGCGTGCTGCAGTCCATGGGTCACAAAGAGCTGGACACAGATTAACGAATGAACAACCACAAGGACTATGCAACAACATAAGCCAGAGCCAGCTTTTCACCAAAACTGTAACACTAGTCTTGATCCCTCAGTCTTTCCAAGGACAACAGATCTGAAATAAATCCTTGTTATCAGAGCCCAGTCTGGACACTGGCTAGTGCAACCAAGACAGGTAACTCAAAGGCTGAGCTACTCTATATTCTGCAAAAGAGATGCTGCATTTATCGTATTCTCATATTCAGAGATATTAGTAGATTTTTATTGACCACCACAGGAAGAAGGAAAAAAAGAGAAAAAAGACTATTGCAAATGCCATCATTCCTACATTCTCACACAAAAAACACAAAATTTTTCCTGTGGATGTATTAACCCACTCATTCATTTGACAAATATTTATGAGTTTCAGTGTCTGAATAATGCCCAACCTTTAAACAATGTGAAAAGTGTTAATGTGATCCAGATCCAGAAGGACTTCTCAACCAGGAGAGCTAGAGGATCACTTTTACAAAGAAGATAACAAGAACTGACGAGGAAGAAATCAGCAGGGTCAACACACAGAAAAGCAGTAATTAACATGGCACTTTTTGTAAGTGAGGACAACATTCTTATAGAGACTATCGCTTTGGGAAAGGAATATCTAGTTAGATTTGGCTGTGTGGACAGGAGATTCCTCTGAGACTAATGAGAAGTTCTTCTAATTAAGCTTTTTGTTTTGGGAGTTTGGCTTATTTGTTTTTCTGGAGTCGGGTCATTCAACAATTCCACAGAAGGCAAGGGAAAAGTACAGCCCAAGTCGACAGGCAGCTTTTCCCATCCTCAAACAATTCCTTGTTCAGATGCACAGCCTCAGAGGGTCAGAGGTCACTGGCGTCTTTGTACTCAGTTCCATGGTAGTTACAAACAAACTTTTGTCTCCGTTCCTTCAATGACACGGGCTGCAACAACGAGACTGACTGAACTTTTGCATCTGTGGCCTGCGTGTGCGTTACTCAACTGAAGGGCCATAGTATTTCATTTACATTTCAGCCATATATTATTAAATCTCTTTTGTGAAATAAAATAATTTATTTACCTGGGCGCAAATGAATGTTGATTCTACCCAAACACAAAGAACAGTAAATGCCCTTATGATCTCTTGCCATAATTATCATACTTCCTGTAACAGGATTTAGTAAAGCTTTTGTTAAAGACCTTCGTTTTTCAGGATTTTTCTCATCCCTGTTGCCTTTCTCTATTTTAAATCATACCCACATGGTAAAAAGTACAGAAATTTATTATGGGCTTTTATACAGAGTTACAAGTCTAAAAGTTCTTCCTTAAAATGTGATAATAAATATATCTAAGAAATCTCAAAGTTACAAAATTTATTTTACAACAGAAGAGTCTAAATAATTTATGTTAGGAAAAATAATATAAATATAGTATTATAATTTAGACTACAAGTAATTTTACCTTTACACATATACCTGGACAACTTTTTAAGCATTAAAGTTAACCATTTAATTGTTAAAACTGTCCTTTTAAAAACAATGTTTAAATAAATTTCTACTACTTTTATGTGCTAACAGCAACCTTCAAAGTCTACTCTTATACTATTATAGCTGAATAATCAAAAACTGATTACCAAAAAATTAACCAGTAAGTACTCAAATAGGGAATTACATGAACAATTTTAAAGAAAAACAAATTATTTTTAAGAAAATTTTTTAGTAGCAGAGCTGAGAACTAAATGAACACATCAATTGAAGCATGATGCAGGAAGGACTTTGCCAGTACCAAGATAAGAGACAGTTTCCTCCACCAAGAAAACTTTCTGTAACTATTTCTAACAAAGGCAAATACTCTAGAAGGCTGAACATACTTCTGAAAATTTACTGAGCCCCCAGCAGTATGCTACACACCACAGTCCTCAGAGCAAATGGGTCCAATCTCACTTTTTTAAAAAAAGCTTAATGAGCACACACTCTAAAGGAATACAGCTGAAAGAAGCAAAAGGAACAAATGCATATAACAGAGATCATAGGAATACAGAAATACTGTTGAAATGGAGGATGGGGTGGCTCTAAACAGGGCTACACAAAGGAATAGGGTCCAAAGTAACAGGAAAGTTATTCCAGATCCTGTTGCATGAACTTCAGTAACTCAGAAATATTTCTAAACTACCAGGGCCTTTATCAGCTCATTTAACCAAACGTTTCTTTTTTCCCACTTCTGCTAAAGTCCCTAATCCTAAACACTAAGAATACCATAATATTTTTCATATCACTAATCTAGCTAAGACTAAGCTAAAGGATTTTCTAAACCCTTTCTCCTGTTTCAGGCCTTTCCTTTCTAACTTCCAAGAGGTTAGCCTATAAACAGATCAGCTACAGTTACATGAACTCAGCTCTCCATATGCTGAAGCTTAGGCCTCTATTTTGGCTAGACAGTAATGCTAAAAGATAGAAAGCCAGTAAAAACCAAGCATTTTTTTGTTTCCATCTCTTCATCAAAATTAAACACTGTTGTGCATCAAAGGATACTATGGACAGACTGAAAAGGCCACCCACAGAATGGAAGAAAATATCTGAAACCACATATCTGGGAAAAGACTGATATTCAGAATATATAATGCCAAGTCAACTACAAGAAAATTTATTTTTAAAAATGGGCAGTAACCTCCCTGGCAGTCCCATGGTTAAGACTCTGCACTTCCACAGCAGGGGCATGGGTTTGATCCCTGGTTGAGGAACTAAGATCCCTCATGCCTATAACATGGCCAAAAAACTAAAAATAAAAAATGGACAAAGGACCTGAATATATTTCTCTAAGATGATACAAAAACTGACAACAGGTTTCAGAAAATAATCCTCAGCATCACTACCACTAAGCAAATGCAAATCAAAACCACAATAAGATACCACTTCACATACAGAAGATCCCCTAGAGAAGGAAACAGTAACTCACTCCAGTATTCTTGCCTGGAAAATTCCATGGACAGAGGAGCCTGGTGGGCTACAGTCTAGGAGATCACCAAGAGTCAGACATGACTTAGCGACTAAATAACAACATGATCCAGAAATCTTACTCCTGGGCGTATATACAAACAAGTGAAAACAAGATCTCAAAGAAGTATTTGCACAACCATGTTCACAGCAGCAGCATTCACAATAGCCAAGAGACAGAACCAACCCATCCCTCAAAGGATGAAGGAATCAACAAAATGTGACATATACATACAAGGGAATATTATTCAGCCTTAAAAAGAAAGGAGATCTTGTCACATGCTACAGCATGGTTGAACTTCGAGGACATTATGTTAAGTGAAAGAGGTCAGTCACTAAAAGACAAACAGTGCGTGATTCCACTGGTATGATGGCTCCAAAGTAGTCAAACAGAAAGGATGCTTAGAATAGTGGGGACCAGGAGCTGCAGGAGGCAGAAATGGGGCATTCTTTAATAGGCAGGGACTGTTAGTTTTGCAGGATGAAAATGTTCTGGAGATGTTTCACAACAACGTGAATATATGTAAATTGTATATCCAGTGAATATACTGGATAGCTAAAAACAGTTAAAATGATAAATTGTTACATAAATTTTACCATAATTTAAAAAAAAGTATGAGTAACAACTTCATGAGGCAACTGTGATGATAAAGCAGATAATGTATGTAAGGAGCTTTTAACAGTCTGGCATATCAATAATAAATAAATGTTAGTAGTAACAGTAGCTACTGATATTAATAAGACAGACATGTGTCATTCAGTGACACTGAATTGTGAGTTGAGGATGATTTAAAAAGAGAAAAAGACTTTCCCTGAAAATGAAGCAAGAGAGATCAGTAAATATAGGAATGAGAGCATAGTATAGTAGGAATACAGAACCTCTGATGGCTCTTGATCAGCTAGAGTAAACAGAATGAAACATTAGTTTAAGGACACAGTTTCGGCAATCTAGAACAAAGGAACGCAAAATCAAGCCTGGTAAAATTAATGTAAAGAAACTGGAAAAGGCGCTGCAATGATGTTCCAGTCATGCCTTGTAACTCAATAACAAGGGTAAAGAAACCTGGTTTTAGAGCGCTAAGCAGCCACCCCTTCAAATCTGTGCTTTAACCAATAAACACAGCTCCTCATAGAAGTTATGTCGGTTAGCAGGTCAACACCTAACTGCCAGGTGGGTTTCATATATTTCACGTTCGGTGGCTCAGCTGGTGAAGAATCTGCCTGCAATGTGGGAGACCTGGGTTCAATCCCTGGGCTGGGAAGATTCCTTGGAGAAGGGAACGACTACCCACTCCAATATTCTGGCCTGGAGAATTCCACGGACTGTACAGTCCATGGGGTCGCAAAGAGTTGGACACGACTGAGCAACTTTCACTTTCTTTCACCTATCACAGTTCTAATAAAAATAAGCATTAAATATAAAAAGCCTAACCTTTCATCACTCAGGAAGCCTTTGGCATTAAATCCCAGATTCTTTAGAAGCACAATTGAATAAACATCATGCTCTAATGTCCTTGACAACCTGTCCCCAAGTGGGGAGTTTGATAAATTCTCTCTCATACATTCGAGGACCTATCACCATGATGGGGTTGGTTAAAAAACACACAAGCACACATATTCAAAGTAAAACCCTGACTACTTAGAATCTTTAGAGCAGGGCTTCTCAACTAGGCACTATTCACATTTGGCAGGGAGAGTGGTTGGTGAGGAAGCCTGTTCTGCGCATGACTAATGAAGTAGTAACGTCTAGTCAAGGCTATGGTTTTTCCAGTGGTCATGTATGGCTGTGAGAGTTGGACTGTGAAGAAAGCTGAGTGCCAAAGAATTGATGTTTTTGAACTGTGGTGTTGGAGAAGACCCTTGAGAGTCCCTTGGACTGCAAGGAGATCCAACCAGTCCATTCTGAAGGAGATCAGTCCTGAGTGTTCACCGGAAGGACTGATATTGAAGCGGAAACTCCAATACTTTGGCCACCTAATGCAAAGAGCTGACTCATCTGAAAAGACCCTGATGTTGGCAAAGGTTGAGGGCAGGAGGAGAAGCGGACAACAGAGGATGAGATGGTTCAATGGCATCACCAACTCAATGGACATGAGTTTGAGTAAACTCCAGGAGTTGGTGAGGGACAGGGAGGCCTTGGCATGCTGTGGTCCATGGGGTCGCAAAGAGTCGGACACGACTGAGCAACTGAACTGAACTGAACAGAGAATTAACTTATTCCAAATGTAAGAATATGAATCTGGGAAACATCCCTTTCTCAGGCTCAAGTTAAATGTTTAGAAATTATTTCTCATCATTCATAGACTACTGCTAAGAAAACACACAGGTACTTTAAGGTTAAACAGACCTAGATTTGAATTCTAAATCAATCCAGCATTTGAGTAAGTGACCACAAATTTCTGAGGTTTAAATAAAATAACATTTGTAAAGATCAATGAAAAACGGGCACTAAATAAAAAGAGAAGTGAATTTACACTTATATCCCAGAAGCCTTTTTTAAAAATCATAACTAGTTTAGAAAAGAAATATTTCTAAAATGTACTACACATTTTCCCACTTTAATGTAATCTAACCTTTTATAAACAACTCAGGGTGACCATTTCAGACAAGCATCACTAAATATGACATGAATCCAGAGCAGAGAGCCATCAAAATGTATAATACACAATTAAGTTGCAAGACACTGGACGAACTGTTTGAATCTGATAAAAATGATACCACTTAATAGGGATTGTCAAGTAGAAACTTTAGGTTAAGAAGTAACGATAAAAGGAAACAACATAACAGAAATCAGGACAGAAAAACTCTAAAAAATGCAACTGCCTGCATGCCCTACATGAATCAGAAGTGATAGGCTGTCCAAAAAGAAAAAAAAATAGTACAAGAAAAGGAATTTGGGTTAGTAGAGAGAATACACCAGAATAAGAGTCAGAAGAATGGAGTTCTAGTTTCAACTGTCCTACTTGAGTGAGAATGTGTAGCTACACTAAGCCACTTAACCTGGATCTATATCCTCATTAATAAGAAGGGCACAAACCTACTTTGACACTTCCAACACTGTGAGGCAGACCAGATACCGATGCTGATAGACGTGCTCTTGAAGCTGTATGTAAACGCTCTACGCCGCGAGCCCTGCAGTCGCCAGACAACAGTGCAGAGCAGGGTGTGTCTGTCTTCTGCACTCGGGACACACAAAAAAGACAGCACTGATGTGGGCATACTGCGGCAAGTAAGCCCGGCTGCAGGCGGTCACCAGAGGTCAGGAGAAGCGCTTGCCTCTCTGTCGCTGACAATCCTCTCCAAGGAATGAGGAAATGTTTCTGCCCTATCTGTAACACATTCAGAGTCTTGTCTGGCACGCCAGTTAGGGAGCTCTAATTAAAATGCAATGTCTAGTTTGGAACACTGTAAGAGGGAATTTAACTTTTTCCACAATAAACGGCTCTGGGAAACAGAATCAAGACCAGAATCTGACAACGACAGAACAGTACTACATTGGACCTGGAGTACCCGCTGACCAACTCCCTTGACCATGGGGCCAACTGGTCTCAGGACCTAAACTAAAAGGTATGCCAAACTGCAGTCCACCACACACCCCAGCCCTCTTCTTACCAGGACCCCAGAATTTCCTGACTACGTCTAGGGTTTACTCAGGCTTCTTCCCTGAGTGGACCCTCCCAACAGCAGATGACCACACCATCAGTATTTACATCCCCTGGACCCAGGGATGATCAAAGAGACGCTATCTGAAAGGGGTATAGGCATGCATGGTTTCAAGTGCCCACACATATGCACACGCAAAAAGTCCCTCATGCCAGGAGCCTGGAGGGAGACAGGTACCTGCCCTTTACCATGGTGTGGAACAGAACTCCCAGGAGTCAGAGAATTCCCTCTGTGACCCAGATTTAGGTCATTATGAAGTTGTCTTTGTTAAGGTATGTAATGGAACATCTGTATCAGTTCACCTGATTGATAATGTGCAAATATTTAGACATACAGCATATAGACTTCCATTTGTATTCTTGCCCAAGTTCCAGAAATGCTGGGGATGGGCCTGCAAAAAGAGCTCAGTCACGTGAGGAACAGTTGAAGAAAATAAGTACATTTAGTCTGGGAAGAAAAAAAGTTAGTGGGAAGATCAAAGAACCAGCCATTTTTCACATGACAACTGAAGGCCATCATGTGAACAACAGAACAGATCTGTGTGGTGCTGGAAACGAAGTCAGGTCCATTCCACTCTAACACAACAAGGAATGTTAAACAGTAAGGATTTATTTTAAAAAGGCCTCGGGGGACTTCCCTAGTGGTCAAGTGGCTAAGACTCCGTATTCCCAGTGCAGAGGGCCCAGGGTTCGATCCCTGATCAGGGAACTAGATCCTACATGTTGCAACAAAGACCCGGCACAGTCCCCCCCAAAAAATATTTTTGAATTAAAAAAATAAAAAGAATTGGGCAACAACAAGGTCATACTGTATAGTACAGGGAACTATATTCAGTATCCGGTGATACACCATAATGGAAAAGAATAGGAAAAAGAATGCACACATATACGTAATCACTGTACAGCAGTCATTAACTCAACACTATACATCAGTAAAAATATATAAATTTTTTTTAAAAGAACTGGGCTGTCAGGTGAGTAACAAGTCAGACAATGAAAATAAAGAAGCAGAAGGTACGTGCCGCTGTTCCAGCGATAATGTGGAAGGAACTCTGACCCTGGGAAAAGGTAAAGACCACATTTGACCAAGAGGCCTGTGTAACTACAGTGTGAATGGGTAGCTCTATGTACAGAGACAAGGGCTTTGAGACACATGCAAATGGAAGCTAAACTCTGAAGCATCCTTTCTCTATTAAAAAGTCCCTGCTGTCAGCTCATTCTTGTCATTTGCCTCCTCACAAAAATTCAAGTAAATTCCTCCATTCTGCCCTATTAATTACTTAAAGACTAGAGCAGCCTTGTCCCGAGGGACTTTTCCATCCTCCAGGAAGTCAGAACCTTCCCTGCTGCTCCTGGGGTCCCGTGATTTATCATTATCACTGAAAACCTTGTCATCTGTGCCCACGACGGATGACACTTCTCTGGCACCAACAAATACATATTCTACAGAAATGCTAAGGATACAACACATATCTAGACAGAGCCCAGGCCTCTCAAACAGCTTGCAGAAAATGGGGTTACAAATGTAAGATAAAAGCAAATAAATGCAAACTGAAATGAAGAAAATAAAATGAGTTAATAAAGAAGACAGAGCCTGTGAAACTGCCTGTACACAGGTAAGCATAAAGGCCTCTCTGGGGCAGCAGAAGAGAGCCATCAGAAGATCTGAAGGAAGCATATTCCATCCTTCCTTGTAGATCGATGAAGAGGTACATGCTTAGCTCGGTCAAGGGATGAAAAGGAGCATCGTCCACTATACATCTGCTAGAGTGGCCAAAATCCAGAACGTTCATACCACCAAGTGCTGGCAAGGATGTGGGGCAATAGAACGCTCATTCAAAAGCATGCTTATCATACCATCCTAGAATCACCCTCCTTGGTATTTACCCAAAAGCTGAAATCTCCTATCTACAAAAAACATGGATGTTTAGAGCAATTTCATTCATTACTGCCAAAACCTGGAAGCAATCAAGATGTCCTTCAACAGAGAAGTGGATAAACTGTAGTACACCCCCAAAATGGAGTATTACTCAGTGCTAAAAAGAAAGAGCACTGTAGAAGATTCTAAAAGAGATGGGAATACCAAACAACTTGACCTGCCTCTTTAGAAATCTGTATGCAGGTCAGGAAGCAATGGTTAGAACTGGACATGGAACAATAGACTGGTGCCAAATAGGAAAAGGAGTACGTCAAGGCTGTATATTGTCATTCTGTTTATTTAACTTATATGTAGAGTACATCATGAGAAACACTGGGCTGGAGGAAGCACAAGCTGGAATCAAGATTGCTGGGACAAATATCAATAACCTCAGATATGCAGATGACACCACCCTTATGGCAGAAAGGGAAGTAGAACTAAAGAGCTTCTTGATGAAAATGAGAGAGGAGAGTAAAAAAGTTGGCTTAAAACTTAACACTCAGAAAACTAAGATCATGGCGTCTAGTCCCATCACTTCATGGCAAATAGATGGGGAAACAGTGGAAACAGCAACAGACTTTATTTTGGGGGGCTCCAAAACCACTGCAGATGGTGACTGCAACCATGAAATCAAAAGATGCTTGCTCCTTAGAAGAAAGGTTATGACCAATCAGACACGACTGAGTGACTGAACTGAACTGAACTGAGACAGCATATTAAAAAGCAGAAACATTACTTTGCCAACGAGCGTCCATCTAGTCAAGGTTATGGTTTTTCCAGTAGTCATGTATGGATGTGACAGTTGGACTGTAAAGAAAACTGAGCACCGAGAATTGATGCTTTTGAACTGTGATGTTGGAGAAGACTCTTGAGAGTCCTTTGGACTGCAAGGAGATCCTACCAGTCCATTCTAAAGCAGATCAGTCCTGAATATTCATTGGAATGACTGATGCTGAAATTGAAACTCCAATACTTTGGCCACCTGATGTGAAGAACTGACTCACTGGAAAGACCCTGATGCTGGGAAGAATTGAGGGCGGGTGGAGGAGGGGATGACAGAGGATGAGATGGTTGGATGGCATCACTGACCCAACAGGCATGAGTCTGAGTAAATTCCAGGAGTTGGTGATGGACAGGGAGGCCTGGCGTGCTGCAGTCCATGGGGTCACAAAGAGTTGGATGCGACTGAACTGAACTGATACGAAATAAGATATTAACCCATGAAAGACATGGAAGACACTTAAATATTTATTACGAATAAAAGAAGCTAATTGAAAAAGCTACATACTGTAAGGTATCAACTATAAGACACTGTGGAAATGGTAAAACTATGGAATCACTGAAAAGATCCTGAGTAACCAGGGGATAGCAGTGGGAGGAAGGTGGGGGATACACAGGTGGAGCACAGGGGACGGAAGAAAGGATAGAGGCAGGGAAGTCTGTAGATAATTTTCCAGAGGACAAAGGCAGCTAGCCTAGGTGTTAACCATGAAAAAACTGAGACACAGTCAGGTCCAGTTTGTATTCTGAAGGTAGAGTTGATGGGACTTATTAACATGAGATGAGAAGGAAAAAATGGAGGATGACCTCAGAGCTTGCACAAATGGGTAGACAGTGTGGCCACTTCACTTCAAACAGTGAAGACGTGGGAGAAGTGGAGGGAGGAGTAAATGAAAGAAAGCGTAATTCACAGTTCTGCTCTGTTCATGAGACATCCAGGCAGAAGAATGGCATTAGATGATGAGCCTAGAGCTCCAGAAATCAGTACCAGAGACAGGACTCTAAACCACCTCGGCATATAAACAGTATCTGAAACCATGAAAACGGATGAAATCAGGAGAGCCCAGGGACATTCCAAATTTTAGAGGGGGAGGTAGGCAGAGATAAGCTGCAAAAAAGACATAGAGAATGCGTAGCTATGAGGTCAAAGTAGTCAGCCAATGGGAAATGCTGATGAGGTCAGTAAGACACAGATGTTGTATGACCTCTGGCTTTGACAAGATACAAGTCACTGCAGCCTTGATTAAAAGCAATGGCAGTGAGTGGAGAAAGCGAAAGTGAAGTCACTCAGTCGTGTCACTCTTAGCGACCCCATGGACTGCAGCCTACCAGGCTCCTCCGTCCATGGGATTTTCCAGGCAAGAATACTCAAGTGGGTTGCCATTGCCTTCTCTGCTCCTGGGCCTTGGCCTCCTTCAATTTCCATGAGTGGACCTCTTTAGGGGTGAGTCTTTCTGAAGCTTATCCTACCCAGTACTGTTGCAACCTGAGAGCCAGGTGTCCCCAGGTCAGGGTGCAGATCCCTAGGCAGGCTGAGGCATGACAGCCTCCTAGAGATGGAATCCCTGGGCAGGTCAAGGTGTGACGGCCTCCAGAGAACAAGAGCTCAAAGAGATTGGGCTAAAGAGAGAATCAGTGGTAAGGAAGTGGACACAGCAAACATAAAAATCTCCTGTTGCAAAATGGAACAAAGAAATTGGGCAATAGCTAACGGGAATCATAAGGTAGAGGAGAGAAGATGGTTTAACAGAGGTGATTTATTCTAATACCTGTTAAAGTATTAGTGGCCCTAGAAGACAAAACTGTACTCCTTTCTCACTTAACCATCCAGAGAAAAATGAACAGTAGTAGGTGGTTCTGCTCTATAAGATCATCCAAGGACCCATCTTACTGATCCACCTCCTCCTAAAGTATTGCTCTCAACTGAAAGGTTGAATTAACACATACCAGTACTATATTCTCCCGGCAGAAAGGGAGCAAGAGGAAAGCAGAAAGCAAGAGCAAGCAGAAAGCAACTCACTTTTTTTCTTTCTAAGGCCCTGACACAAAAATCGCTCACGGTACTTCTGGTCATTATCCAGTTACCCAAACTTCATCATGCGGTCACATCCACGTGTAAGAGGGAGGCTAGGAAATGCAGTCCAGCTGGGCACCCATGTGCCAGATAAAACCTGAGGGCCCTATTACTGAAATGAAGCTGAAGAGAGTGGCATCTGGTGAACAATTAATCATCACTGCTGCAAGTAATATAGGGCACGTCTGCATACTAAAAGAGATGATCCAGTAAGCAGAGAATGATAATTTAAGGGAAAAAATAATGGCAAGAGTAAAAGCCTTAAGAAGCAGGAAATGAGATCCAGGGCTCAGAGTTATTGCCCAGAAGCAGAGACACGTTGAGTCTCCTATCACTTCTCAAATGCTTGACTTTTCAGAAGAACTGTTGCCCCTTGAATGCACTTCCAGAAAATTAAAGTAATCCCTTCCTTCTATCTAGTAAATCAAACAATCACGTAGAATGAGTATAAAAATCTGGCCTGGATTGAACAGTTCTCACTTGAATTGTCTCCTACCTAACAGGCTGATTCTTTCTCCTAACAGGCTGATTCAAAGATGCTGCTGCTCTTTCAAGGAGAATATGACCAAATTTCAGAGCTTAAGGCAGTCTAAAAAGTTCATTTTACAAATGTTCAAGGCCACAAAGCATCCTCTCCAACAGTACACCCAACTCCTTGAATGGCCACTGCTAGATCAGGGATGATTATCCCACTGTTCCTTATCCACTCTTTCATAATATAGTTTATCTTCCTAATGGAATAGAACACTTCCTAAGGGAAGAGACTCGATCCCAACTTCTTTCATACCTAGGTTCCACTGCACTTAGCATGGTACCAAAAAAAACCTCACTTGTACTCAATGGATACTTTTCAGTTCACTGAGAAAGACATTTGGTTTCCTGTACCCTACCGGAGCAGGACTATCACTAAGTCCTGAAGACCACTGTTTCTCAGGCTCTCCTCAGGTAGAGAAGATCAATGGAAACTGGGGAAGTGCAAGAGGACAGTCCCTACTTTAAGAAAAAAAAAAAAATAAATCGGAGAATCATGGAATTTGGGGGCGAAAAAGAATCTTAGAGACCTCTAGTTTGACCTCTCATTTCATCAACAGACATAAGGAAAATGAGGTTTTTAGCAAGATGAATTATTGGTCCAAAGGCACAGATTTATTTACAGGAGAGCCAAGACGAGAACCCAGGTCCTCCGACTTCAACTTCAAATCTCCTTTCTCTGTTAAAGCTTCCTTATCTTTTTTGCCTGCCCTTAAGAAACCAGGTAATTACTAGAGTTCACATGATATGTTCTTCAGTCACTGAAAATCCTACTCATCTTGTGAGTCCTTCCACCATATAACTCTCCAATAAAAACAAAACAGGAATTACTACTTCCATCCTACACACAATGGGATAAAAACAGGGCAATCACATGGCCTACTCAGGACCACAAGCCTGAACCCCACAAAATAAAGATTTTATTAATACGATTTCAAGGGCAAAGGAATGGAAGTCTATTTCAGAGCTCCTCCCCAGAGTGTGGGGCCTATCTTTGGTAACAGAGACAACGTACACCTATCACACCGTGTCCAGGGTGCAGGGGCCATGCGTGCCTTTCCTCTCAAGGCTTTCCATCTCCACAGGCTCCGAAACTAATGTCTACCATGATCCAGGGCATAAAATAAAGTGGCAAATGGATGCAATCTCCCTGAAGATCAGAATTCTACTTCCACTTTGAACATTCTGGTTCATAAAATACATATGAGAAATTAAAACAGGCACCTCATTTCTCATTTCCTTTTACCTACCTAAAACATCTCCTGTAAATACCAGGGAAGCCCTCTTGTTCAGGTATACTATGAACCTGCAAACATCTATTTTACCAGATCTTTACATTTTGTTACCATGGGGAATATTCCCGCTCAGTCTTCACCTCTTCAAACAGGAATTCTCTGGTTGGTTTTGCTGTCTATATGCTGTAACATCAAAAGAAAATCCTGTCTCCTCGAGATGGAGGGTCTTGTTTAGGCCTCTACTGTTTCTATGGGGCCACAAGTGTTTTCCAGGGGCTGCAGCTCTGCAGTTTGATGAAAGGCCCCCTGCCCACCCCTCAAGGACAGCATGGTGACATCAGCACCCTCCAGAGGTCTCCCTGGGATTATCCCTCAGCCTGTAAAGAACACCCAAGGCGTGAAATTGCACTATTTGTAGGATGGCAAGAGCCACACTGGCCCCAGCCCTGTTCTGTTTGACTCAGTTAGAACAACAGCCTTTGTTTATTTGCTCACTCCAAGTTTGGGATTAATGTTAAATAAACCAGCATTTGAAGCTGGGAAGTACATCCAATTTATCCAGAATAAGATAACTTAAACCAAATATTTCAGAAAGCAGCTTAATAACGAAGCTTCTAGAAAGTACACTAGGCCTATCTTTACAGAAAAAATATTAAGTTTTATTATTCCACCTCTGAAGAGGCTATTATACAGATGCTAACACAAATCCTAAATTAAACTTAAAGGGTGTCACACACATTAAAAGAAGTCACCTAACCCTGGCCTAATGTAATGTTCTTTTCCTAAATATCTTTTTCAAAAAAACAAAAGACAGGAAATACCAAAACCAAAATAGAACCAGTATTTAAATTCAGCTTGCAAACATACATTAGTACCAAGAAATTATCAAGAACCAAGATCTTTGAAAAACAGAGCAGAATTATCTTTCTACTCATTCTTAATCATCTAAATAAGCAAGGGATTAATAAAAATACAGTATAACATATGAGAGATTTCTCAAGTTATTCCATTTATCAGCTGTTAACTAAACTAATGGTTTCAGTAAAGGAAAAAATTCGGTACCAAGTAACATACCACTCAGGAGAACAACTCTATAATATTGGGGCAAGGTGATGTACAACATTTTAGGCATATTGTTTACACTAGAATTCATGATCACCATCATCTATAACTTACTATGTACTTATTATATGCCTATAACGTATTCAATGGACATGAGTTTGAGCAAGCTCCGGGGGATGGTTAAGGACAGGGAAGCCTGGCATGCTGCAGTCCATGGGATCGCAAAGAGTTGGACACGACTGAACGACTGAACGATATCGTATTAAGCCTTCACATGTAACATTTCATTTAACCATCACTACAATCTTCTAAGACAGATTCTATATTCTCTGATTACAAAGGAAGTACCTGAAACACCAAGATGTTAATTTGTTTGTCCAGGATCAAAGTTTCTATCACAGCTGACATTCAAACACAAGTCTGTCTGATTCCAAAGCAAAAATCAGTACCTTCCCAGGGGTCCTAATCCCTATAATGCTATGACAGGAAACCATGCTTGTGCTAAGCAGAGCAAAAATTTTATGTCCTAAAGCAAAAACGGGGCTTTCTGGTGGCTCTGTGGTAAAGAATCCGCTTACCAAAGCAGGAGACACAGGTTTGATCCCTGGGTCGGGAAGATCTCCTGGAGAAGGAAATGACAACCCACATCAGTACTCTTGCCTGGGAAATCCCATGGTCAGAGGAGCCTGGGGGGCTACAGTCCATGGGTCGACAATGAGTATGCCATAACTTAGTGACTGAACAACAACAACGAAGAAAAGATTGGCAAACTTTTTCTATAAAGGGCCAAGTAATAAAACTGCTAAGCTCTGCAGACCATACTGTCTCCGTTGCAAGGAATCAACCCTGCTGTTGTACAGCCAATACAGCCATAGACACTACATAAACAAGTGTGGCTATAATCCCAATAAAACTTTATTTATGAGCACTAGTATCTGAATTTCATGTAACTTGCACATTATGAAATACTTTTTTTCTGCCATCTGAAAATGAATCATTCTTAGTTCATAAGCCATATAAAATATAAGCTGCAGGCCAGATTTGGCCTACATACTGAATTTTGTCAATATCTATCCTAAATAATGCAGACAAATATAAAACATATTTTAGTAAACAGCTCTTATTACACTCCTAACTTGTAATCTCCCTTAATATTCTGAAATAATACTTTACAGAAGCTCAAAGTCTCAATAAACTAAACATCTGTCCCCAAATAATCAACAACTCTGAGTCCAAAACTGTAGACACTACATATGGATTTCCTAAGAATGAGACAGAATCACGAAATTCTGGAACTCAAAAAGATCTAACACATCCTCATTCCTTATGTGCATTTTTAAAAACTGGTATTAAGACATTTGAAACAGCTAAACACTAGGTTTATAGGTAATGACAGTACTGGCTATGAATATAAGAAGCAATACAAAGTATTTTCAAATCCTTTCATCTGACTTCTCTGTAAGGAAGACCATGCAAGCCTCCTTGCAATGTTCCATTTTGTTTTTGTTGTTGCTTAGTCACTAAATCGTGTCCAATTCTTTTGCAACCCCATGGACTGTAGCCCACTAGGCTCCTCTGTCCATGGGATGGCAAGAATATTGGAGTGGGTTGCCATTTCCTTCTCCAGGGGATCTTCTCGATCCAGGGATCGAACCTATGTCTCCTGCACTGCAGGCAGATTCTTTACCAATGAGCCACCTGGGAAACCCCATCCCAATTTTACACCTAAGAAAAACAGGCTCAGAAATGTACATAACTTGCCCAAAGCAGGACCAAGCCACACAGCTACTAAGCGGCAGAACGGCAACCACAACCTGATTTTAAGTCCCTGCTACCTCTTAACTACTTCCATAGACATCAAATTTCACATTAATGGGTTAAACCCTAAAGATTGTCATGAATAATTAGTCATAATCTTTAAAAGCAATAAAAACATTTAGTTCATTTCATTCGATTTTCCTTATGCTATCGAAGTCTTCTGAAGAAAACAACTGCTAATCCTTGACGTTTGTCAGATGCATTTACAGTCAATAGTGAATCTATGTATACTGTGCAGACAGCACACTAAGGCCAGCACAGAAAGGGAAAATACTGCTGAACAAGTCAATCTAAAGATGCACGAAGATGAGACTTCCCTGGTGGTCCAGTGGTTAAGACTTTGCCTTTAAATGCAGGGGGTGTTGGTTCAACTCCTGGTCAGGGAGCTAAGATCCAACATGCCTTGTGGCCAAAAAAAAACAAAACACAGAACAGAAGCAATGCTGTCACAGATTCAATAAAGACTTTAAAAATGGTCCACATCCACAAAAATATCTTTAAAAAAATAAAGAGAGACTAAGAGAAAGAGAAATAGAGATGAATGAATTCTCATTAAAGTCTGATCCCAACTGTAGCATAGCTTCTGGTGATTGGAAAATGATGTGGGGGTTAGGAAAAGAAAATAAAAGGAACATAACTACTGGAACTCAAGCCAACATCAAAGACTCTAATGACAGTTGAGCCTGCCTGGCTGCTTCTTGGTCTCTCCCTAGAAAACAAAAAGTTACATAACCAAAGAAGATTCTTCCAACTAACACTTCCTCTGTGGCCCACTTACACCCTATCAGCCACCTTAGTGTGCATCTCCATACAGTAAACTGGGCTTCCACCCCAGCTGGATCTGGACAGGTCTCTGTCCAAAGTGCTGCTTTATTCTACAGACTGCTATAGGGAGGATGGTATGAAGACAACCGGCTAGAGCACAGTTCCAACCTCACGCCATTCTAGAGACTTATTCTATGAAGAGTCACCACACACTAAATTTTAGGAATGAAGCCAACTCCAGATAATCCTGAAAACGGACATCACAGCATCATAATATCCCATCTTCACAAACAGCAGTGTTAAAAAAGAATTCACACCAATGAGTGCCTGAAAAACTTTGAGATCATGTTGTAGCAGCAATTAAAGCTTCTATTTCTCAAGTACAAGGATCAAATGTCAATATTCTGAGTTAAGAGTCCAATTTACCCAATAAAGAAAAATATATTAATGAATCACAATTATCACTACCCAAAAATGTTACAACGAATTCAATTACTGATTCAAACTAGCATATTTTCTGGATGCTAAGACCCACAATACTCTAGCACCATATGTTTTTTCTTCTTCCAATAGAAATACAAATATAGACAACGTTTACAAAAGCAACCAATGTATCAGAAGTTACTCCCATTCAGATTGACTTAAAAGGTCTAAATCTGTGCCAAGTAAAACTCTGAAAGAATGGAAAATAAAAGAGATGCTGACAACAATGCAGTGTGGCCCAGCTGCCAGCTATCCATGTAACATCACGCAGTGCCCCAAGCAGTTTAAAAGCAGATTGCAATTCTGCATGCATATCAAAATTATAATTATCCAAATTCTATTTCCTAAAAGATAACTATCAAACTGCAACCCAAGCGTCCTCCTGGGGTCTCATCCTCCCGTCCACCTTCTTTAAGCTTCAGCCAGAGAATGTGGAGTTATAAAGGGTCCAGAAGTAGACTCTAGCTAAGCAATCTGGTTTGACTTTCTCGCTCTACCGTCTCTGTTCATTGCGAAATTTTTAAACATGAATATTTAATCAAGTCACCAAAATGAGAAAAGCAAGGCGGGGACGGGGTGGCGGGGGAGACCAAGGGAGGAAAAAGGCACTAAAGTCACCAGCACCGTCCAATGTGCAGAGGCAACTTCAGCCAATTAGAAAAATGAGAGGGAAAACTCCACGGGCGCGACAGCGAGCACGGTGGGGAGCGGGCACGGCCAGGGCGCCCCGGAGCCCCGGCGCCTCAGGCCCGGAGCGCCGCAGCAGGCCGGGAACCGCCCGGCCCGGTCCGCCGAGGCCGCGGAGAAGTGGTGGGCGCGGGCGGCTGCGGCCCGATCGCGGTCCGCCCCGGGAGGCCGAGGAGGGAGCCGGGCTGGTGGTGGAGGGGGGAGCAAGGGGGAAACTCGAGATGGCCTTCCAAGAACATTCGATCCCGAACCTTTACTTTAAAAAGAATTTCTCCCGAGAAGGAAAGCCAGGCCCCCTAGTCCTTCCCTGCGGCGCCTGCCCACGTCACCCGCGCCCCCGGCCCTCCCGCGGCCCCCGCCTTACCGAGCCCCGCGGCCCCGCCGCGCTGCCGCGGCGTCGCTGCGCCCCGCTCGCCGCTCCGTGTCTGCCCTGCGGGGCGCCGGGCCCGACGCCCTCCCCTTCCTCCTCCTCCTCCTCCTCGTCCTCGTCCTGGTCCCGATCCTCGCCGCCGCCGAGCGCCGCCCGCGCTCCGAGCCTAGCGCCTGGCCGCCCCGGACAGCCTCGGGGGCTCGGCCGGGCGCCCCCCGCGCCAGCGCCTCATCCCGCCGCGCCGCCCCGTCAGGCTCGGGGGCGGGGACGCCGGGCTCCCGGCCGCGGCCTCGGAGTCCTCCTCCCCTTCGACCCTCACCGCGATCGCCCTCCCCCGGCCGAGCCGGCCCTGGGGATGCGGTCCTGGGCTCGGAGCCCCTAGCCCGCCGCCTCCGGGCCGCCCCCGCAGCGCCCCCGCCCCGCTCGCGGCGCGCGCCCGCTGGAGCCCGCCGCCGGGCCGGGCCTCCGCCTCCCGCGCTCCGCCTCCTCCTGCGCCCGCGACGCCCGCAGCGGGGAGAAGAGGCGCGCGGCCGCGGCCCCCGGGCACGAGCACGCGCGAGGAGGGCGGGCGGAGCGCGCGCGTGGCCGAGGGCGGCGGGGGCGCGCCCGGGCCTCGCCTGCTGTTGTCCCGGGAGCGCACGTGCGCGGCGGGGGGGCGGCGAAGGGTGGGCTGCTCGCGCTCCCCCGGGGGCTCCGGAGGTCGACAGGGCGCCAGAAGGGTGCCGGGATGCACCCTTGGGGGTTCGGGCGACGTCAGCCGCCTCGGCTTCTGCACCGTGCTGCGGTGCAAAAACACAAACCCTGCTGCAGCAGCAGCGACGCCGGGAAGAGCCATCCTCGGAGACTACGGCAGTGGCTCCTCTCCACTCACAGCTGACCCCGGGGTGCTGTCGCCGCGCAGCGGAGCAGAGGGGGGCGTTGCCGCAAGTCGGGAAGCTCCCTGTCTCTCCATCCCTTGCGCATTTTGGTCTAAAATCAACTCGCATCGGTTATTATCTGTAATCTGGGCCTAAAAGTTCTATTGGTTGTCTTCATTCAGAATTATGGACTGGAAGATTGGAAGTGACCTGGCAAGGGAGAGGAAGGACAAGAAAGGGTGAAAGAGCAGCAACCCCAGAAGGTCCGTGGCCAGGAGAAGCCCTGCGTGTGTATGGCACTGCCCTTGGTTCTCCCTCCTACTCCTTTTGTTCAATCTCTAAAGGCTGCGCATTACTTCGACCTGCAACAAGCGGTCTGTGTAACAGAACAGATCTTGACATGCTACCCTTTTCTGTTTTGATCTTTTTCTTTTGTATATGTACCATTCACTCCTTCTGACTCCTTTGGGATCTGAATGTTGGGGAGGGGGTTAGCCTACATAATTTAACTCGGTACTAAAATCCACCCATGCCAAATACTGCATCGTCTAATGTCACTGCAGTGATTCGGGTCCACTCAGCATATAGTCATGTCAGTGGGAGTCACTGAATATAAAACGTGGCCTTGACCACACTTAGCAGGATTTCAAGGGCATGGATGTGAAGCAGGATTTCAGCACATCCTGGAGAGAAATTAGGAAGTGAACATGTACAATAATCTCACTCCTGCCAACTTCAGTATGATCAAGGGTTCTTTAATGATGGAGATTCAGCATGTTTTCTAGCAGAGAAGGAGGGAAGGGATGGAATGAGATTCGCAGAGGCACAGACTCGGATGGGAAAATTTAAAGACACGTACATTAAAGAAATGTATCCTGGTAGGCACAGGGTTAAAAATCTGCCTGCCAATGCAGGAGACTCAGTTTCTATCCCTGAGTGGGGAAGATCCCCTGAAGGAGGGCTTGGCAACACATTCCAGTATTCTTGTCTGGGAAATCCAATAGACAGAAGAGCCTGGCAGGGTATAGTCTATAGAGTCAGACGCATCTTAGCAACTAAACAACAACTCAACATCCTGATTTGGTAGCCATCTACTTGAAACAGGTAGACTTAGGATCTGTAATGGTCTTAACGGGTACTTCCCAAGTGCTGGAGAAACAGCCAGGTGAGTGAAGAAAACTAGAAACCTGCAGCTTAGTTTAAAAATTACTCTTTCTCCAAACTGCAGGAGTTCCATTGGTTCACCTTTTGACCAGAGAGAGCTATCTCTGCTAGAGAGGGATGAGTGTGCAGAGAGGGTTTAATAGCGTGTGTTGTTCCTAGGGGCTTGGTGAGCATGAAACAGAAATCTCCTTTGATGTCAAGAGGTCAGGATGGGACATTAAACCAAGCCACCATGAGAGATGAGTTTTGCCCAAGGCTCTCATACCTTTGTTGTTGTTCAGTTGCTAAGTCATGTCTGACTCTTTGATCTCATGGACTGCAGCATGCCAGGCTTTCCTGTCCTTCACTGTCTCCCAGAATTTGCTCAAACTCAAATCCATTGAGTTGGTGATGCCATCCAACCATTTCCTCCTCTGTCACCCCCTTCTGCTCTCAATCTTTCCAGTGAGTGAACTCTTCGCATCAGGTGGCCAAAGTATTGGAGCTTCAGGATTAGTGCTTCCAATGAATATTCAGGGTTGATTTCCTTTAGGATTGAATGATTTGATCTCTTTATGGTCCAAAGGATATCCCTGACTACTCTCAACTAAGATCGTGGCATTCCCACTTCTTTTGGAATTCCCTCACATCCCAGAGTTTGGCCATCATACCCCAGATCCAGCTCTACTGGCCAAATATTAAATGGTATATGTTCAGCTGGTAGAGAGGGTGAGTAATACCTACAGGAACTGGGATCTATGTGTATGTTGGATGACAAATATTCTATTTTAGAGTCTCAGAACATCTTAGTATTTTTCCCCACATTGGTATTCTATCAAGTAAAGAGAAAGAAAAAATGGATTCCTCCTGTGTATTCCAGATGTCAGGGGTGTCTGAGCAAGCTCAAGTGTGCTGATGCTTCTTACTCTAGTTCTAAGCCAGCACTCCCCCTCCTTGGAAAGAAACATCCAGAGAGCCTATGAATAAGTGTTTGCTCTCGCTATGCCTGCAGAGAAACCGAAGGCTGTGATTTCCGGGCAACTCTGCAGCCATCTGAACTTCGTGTTTCAGAGTTTGTAACCGATTACCTTTGTCCTAAGAACATCTTTAGTGATTCAGGACATATATTCCAGTAATTGCAACATTCCCTAAAGAAGAATAAGCCTATCTGAATATAAAATGCTCAATAACTGCATCTGTTTTGGTTTGGTTCAGTATTCTCAAGGTGAGAGGCGGGGGTTGGGGAGGGACATGGCAAATTCCTTCTGTCTCTGGAGCTGTGGGAGGCCTCCGCCTGGCCTCCTTTCTCAGCCTTGGCACTGTTGTCGTCCGGACAGTAGCATCTGGGCTCACTCCTGGCATCTAGGATCTGTTGCACTGCGGTCCCCTCCAGGCACTGAAGCAGCGTCACGGTGCAGACAAGTTGAGCCAGCACGGAGGGCGGCCACAGAGACGACAACTGCATTGCTTGCCTAACCTTGAGTTTTAGAAAGAGCCTGGGAATTTGAACAAGGGGGAGAGAGGGTGCTTTTTCACATCTCCAAATTGAAGACTCAGCAGCTGGCTTGAGAAAAAATAAGTTGAGAAAAATAAGCCAACCACGCTTAGGAGAGAATTTTCCCAAAGTGACCCTTGACATTGCCTTTTTAATGTATTTTTTTCCTGCCAAAGGGGCCAGCTCCGTATTGTGTCCCTGTTAAACAGGACAACAAAATGCTGCTGCTGCTGCTGCTAAGTCAATTCAGTCGTGTCCGACTCTGTGTGACCCCACAGATGGTAGCCCACCAGGCTCCCCCATCCCTGGGATTCTCCAGGCAAAAACACTGGAGTGAGTTGCCATTTCCTTCTCCAATGCATGCATGCATGCTAAGGCGCTTCAGCTGTGTCTGATTTTGTGCAACCCCATGGACAGCAGCCCACCAGGCTCCTCTGTCCATGGGATTCTCTAGACGATACTGGAGTGGGTTGCCATTTCCTTCTCCAGGACAACAAAATAGATATTTTAAAAAAGGTATGTTGTCTGCATGTAGCATCCTCCCAGCTAATCTGCATGTCCATGAAGTAAACTCTCTCAACACTCTCTCTCTCTTCACTTTGGGAAGTGGTTTATTTACAAGAGTAAACTACTATTAGGCAACATTTTAGGAAGTGGTCAGTAGTGCTAAATCTTCAGGGCAATCGTTAAAATGATACACTTCCCATCTTCTGTCCTCTCCTGGCCACATTTTGTTTCATTAGCCTCTATTACAATAATTTAGAACTTAAGGCTGCACTCCCACAAAGATTTTTTCAGACTCTGTACTTTAACACCAGCTGTACATATCAACATATCTACTCTTTAATGTTTAGCCAGATAGTAGCTCTTTTTCTGTCTTCTCCAAAAATTCCTTCTCCCTTTCCAGAATTCTAAATGCTGACTTGCCCCAGGGCTCTGATCTTGCGCGTTTCCTCTTCTTTCTGCCCTCTCCCAGAGCAGTGTCCTACAGCCCTCTCCTTTAAATAACCTCCATTCACGGTTGTACATCTTTAACCCTGACCTCTCACCAGCACTCCAGGCTCCTATGTCCAGCTGCCTCGGTAACACCACTGTTTGAATATCTCAAACTTCATGTGTCCAAAGCAGAACTCATTAACTTTCAGCATTAAAACCAAAGCCCAAAATTGCTTCCTTCAAGTTTTCCCTGTCTCAGGACAAAAACAACTCTCTCAAACACCACATTGATTTTAGCAGGACCTTCTACTTCTACCTTCAAAACATACGCTGAATCCAATCTCTTCCCTCCTTCCTAACTGCCGGACACCCGGGTCTGCCTCCTCCACTCTCTCTCCTGGCTGGCTGGTCTCCTTATTTTAGGTAGCCAGGAGTGTGAGCCTGTGTGCTCAGTCATGGCTGACTCTGCGACCCCATGGACTGAAGCCCCTAAGACTCCTCTGTCCATGGGATTCTCTAGGAAAAAATACTGGAATAGGTTGTCATTTCCTCCTCCAGGGGATCTTCCCGATCCAGGGATTGAAGCCACATGTGTCGAGTCTCTTGCATTGGCTACTTCTATTCTTCAGTTCAGTTCAGTCACTCAGTCGTGTCCAACTCTTTGTGACGCCATGAATCGCAGCACGCCAGGCCTCCCTGTCCATCACCAACTCCCAGAGTTCACTCAGACTTATGCCCATTGAGTCAGTGATGCCATCCAGCCATCTCATCCTCTGTCATCCCCTTCTCCTCCTGCCCCCAATTCCTCCCAGCATCAGAGTCTTTTCCAACGAGTCAACTCTTCCCATGGCCAAAGTACTGGAGCTTCAGCTTCAGCATCATTCCTTCCAAAGAAACCCCAGGGCCGATCTCCTTCAGAATGGACTGGTTGGATCTCCTTGCAGTCCAAGGGGCTCTCAAGAGTCTTCTCCAACACCACAGTTCAAAAGCATCAATTCTTCGGCACTCAGCCTTCTTCACAGTCCAACTCTCACATCCATACATGACCACTGGAAAAACCACAGCCTTGACTAGACGGACCTTAGTCGGCCAAATAATATCTCTGCTTTTGAATATGCTATTTAGGTTGCTCATAACTTTTCTTCCAAGGAGTAAGCGTCTTTTCATTTCACGGCTGCAATCACCATCTGCAGTGATTTTGGAGCCCAGAAAAATAAAGTCTGACACTGTTTCCACTGTTTCCCCGTCTATTCCCCATGAAGTGATGGGACTGGATGCCATGACCTTCGTTTTCTAAGATGTGGTTATTCTTGCTCAAACTCTTCAGTACTCTGAGCTTCTAATCATAGCACACACTTCAGCCACTACTCACCTCTCCACTCACTCTGCTCCAGCTATGTGATCAGCCTCCAGCTAGTCCCTAAACCACGGAGGGCCACCCTCTCCTGGCTTTTAAATTAACCTTTTCAGTTGCTGTCTAAAATAGTTCTGGGGACTTCCCTGGCAGTCCAATGGCTAAGGTTCCTTGCGCCCAATGCAGGGATCTGGATTCGACCCCTGGTCAAGGAACTAGATCCCACATGCTGCACCTAAGGGTTCATACGCCGCAACTAAAGATCCTGAATGCTGCAACTAAATCTGGCACAGCCAAATGAATACATTTTTAAAAAATTAATAAATAAATAGTTCTGCCTTCTCTGTCCCCTTCACTCCATGATTGTGTTTTGTAATTGATTATTTTTTGTCTCTTTCACCAAAATGAACATTCCATTAGGGCAGGAATTTGTTTATTCACCTTTGTATCCATGTTGCCAAATAAATGCATAAATGGTATTGTCAGAGTAAAGAATCTATAGCCTCACTTATTTTCTGCTGTTCTTTATTGCTATAGATGTGTCTTTATGACAAGTGGGAAAAGTGCAAATTAAAAAATTATATTATTTGCAATTCACTGCAGATCAAATCAAAACAAATTATGCCAAAAATCTAAGTTTATATCAAGAATCAGCAGAGAAAGGTATGTATTAATGAATAATTTAGTGACTTTAAGGAAAAAATCATAGTCTAACCTTGCAATTAGATTTTTAATATATAAACGTTAAAGACACAGAAAATCAAAGGCAAATTATATGAAGTGCCTTTTCATTTCCAACTGAAATAACATGTTGGAAAGAAATGTGGTAAACTTAAGGAATTAGTTGTCCCTTTCCTTTTTCATCTTGCCCCACCATGCAACCTTAAATAAGTCAATTAACATCTGTTTTTTTCATCTGCAAAATGGCCCTGCTTGATATCTTTACTTTGCTATCATAAAAGTAGGAAAATTAAATAATTATGAAAAAGCTTTCGAAGAAAGGAAATCTGGAAATTACCCGTGATAATTGTGTTTTCCAAGCTCTTTTTGTCTGTTTTGAAATGAAGATGAAATGAGTGGCATGTGAGATCTTAGTTCCCTGACCAGGGATGGAACCATAAAACCCATAAAAATCACTCAGGATTTCTAAAGTGATCAGAAAAGATGTCCTAAGATAGCAAACCAAGATGGTCATACGAGTGTCTCACCCACTGTCTGAGCTCTACAGAGTCCATTTCTAAGATGTGAACTTAGACCAGGAAGTGAAAGGAATCGCATTGAAATGTAAGCTTTTGTAGAAGTATTAATTCCACTTCTTTGCAAGCAAAATTTCGTAGTGGCTCATGATAGAATGAACAAAGAGACAACTCTAACATTTCTCTATATGAGATCCTTAAGGGACAGTGAAATGTTTAGAGGAGGAATCAGGTCTCAAGGAGCTTTTGAAGCTGTATCTCTCAGGCATGCTGCTTTATTTAAAATGTATGTTTAATTGAGGTGACTTGGAGAAAGCTAAATCTCCCATTGGCAGCTGTGGCAGTGCTGAGATGTCACTACTCATTATGACAAAACACACACACAGATGCACACACACACACACACACACACGCTTGCTCACTCACGCTCACACAGTATTTCACTGTAAACACTGCGTCTCCAGCCCTCCCTCTGAGCCTTGCCTGAATCAGCACTCCAGTCAGCTGTGTGGTGATGCTCCCCAGCCCCAAGCCTTTTATGAGATCTAAAGAACTGAAACTAGTGTTGAGGAAGCGCATGGGAAAGTGACTTGGGAAAGCTCGGGTTCAAAGGAAGGTCATTCAACTCCAGGACTGCTGCTTTCCCAGGGTGCTCCCTGCCATTCCTCTCCCACGATTTTGTCCTTTCTGGCTTCCAGTTTCCAGATTCAATGCATTTCAGAAGGTCTTAACTGTCTGTTTCTCTGCTATATTCAAAATACATGTTGGCTGAGAATGCACCTATGTTTCCGAAACTCACTGCAGTCTACACTAAGTTTCCTGGGCAACTTGAGAAGAATAATCCAATATGACATTTTATTAAAAAAAAAAAAACAACAACAAACCATTTGCACTTGGCTTTGGAAGTTATTTTGTATTTAAGTATGAATAATCCGTAAATATGTTGGAGGTTAGAGGTCATAATGCATCAGACAAAACAATAAAATGACCCTATCAAAATAGTATTCCCTTGTTCCCCACTCAATTTTTTCTCTTATGGGTTTCATGCTGAAAACAAACAGCATTACTCCTCAGTAATATAAAAGGCCAGTCTCAAACAAAGTTGATAACAGACTCAAACTTACCAGTTCACTCCTTCTTTCCTGAGTCATGATCTAATTTTAAAACTATTTCTCTTTAGTTCTTGATGAATTTTAACAAAACAGCAATGGCAACCATCTTACTCATGGCAACAAAATACTTTGTTGCAGAGTTCTACAAAATACTTTGTTGCAGAGTGATAGAGAGGGTCAAGCCTCTGAGAAAGTTATACTTTAGGTAATTCAGTTTTCTGTTCTTTGTGTTCACCTTTCAAAGTATAAGGCTTTATCAAGGTGTGAGGCACTAATCACATTGAGAAAGACTGAGGCACAGAGAGATTCAAATTCTGCCTAAAATTCAACCTGTACTTGATCTTTATCATCTCTCGTTTTATTTTTTCAAATATTTATTTTTATTTTATTTGTCTGCACCGGGCCTTAGTTGCAGCATTGGGAATCTAGTTCCCTGACCAGGGTCCCTGGCACTGGAAGCTCTGAGTCTTAGTCACTGGACCACCAGGGAAGTCACTTATCTTTAAAAAAAAAAAAAAAGAAAGAAAATGGGTGTTCATGGTAAGGTCACATAAAACTGGACAAAAACGTTACTGAAGGACAATGATACCTGTACATTATAGGAGAGAGCCCATCCAAACAGAAATCCCTGTCCACTGTTTTTTCTCCCCACTCTCCTACTGGAGGGGAAAAGACTGGGCGGAGTCAGGGTAGGGGGGTCCTTGCCCTTGCATTCCCACCCCTGCCTCCAGTAACCGTACCTGGTGCAGCTGCTGATCTCAGCTCTTTCCACAAGACAACATCAAAAAATAGTCCACATTCAGGTACGGGCATGCAAACTAAGTTCCAAGTATATGGGTTAACCAAACCATTGCCATTACACTACTCAATCCTTTCTTGGTTTTTTGATGGACAAGTAAAGCTCAGGAAGAGCAATTTTCCATCCCAACCCATCCCATAATTACTAGCCCTGCATCCAGGCTGAATCTCATATTCTACACTTCCCCAAATAATTTGGTGCAGTTTTGGGGAGAGAAAAAACCTCCACAACGTCGCCTTGATGCAAAGTCACGGTTTGTCTGAGCAGATCAGGTAAAATTGTTCTTTGCTCTTATCAAGGGAGAAAGGTACCTTCAAGGAGATGTCTCAACCTCCGGAATTCTTAATTAAGTTTTCATCTGTATGGTATCATGCTGGAGGCTGGGTAAAGTGCACTGAGAGCCCCCTCTGTTTCTCAGCACTTAGAGTTTAAGCTGGATCAAATCAGCAAAGGCTAATCTATGGGCACACAGACATCAAACAGCTGTGCAAACACTGGACAGATGCATAAATTAAATACAAAAGTAAATAAAGTATTTACATTAAGCAAAAGTCATGCAGCTGCTGTTATTATTCTCTGTGAAGGCTCAGGAGAGAAGGTGGTACATTAGGCTAAACAGACTTTATTTTTCTGTTGGGGATGGTGTCAGCAGGGAGTGGAGAGGTCACAGATGGCCAGAGGAACAAAGACAAACCGTTACGTAACCACTGTCGACTGATGCACAGCCTCGAAACCTGGTCTTCAGGCTAAAGTGACTTTGTTTCTCGGAAATTTATACTTTTATAGAACAGACCATGCTTCTAGGAATCTGTGTCAGGGAATCAATTGAAAGGGTCAAAGGCCACTTTAGTAGGGGCCAAGGGAGAACCCAAGGAGATGACCTGAAATGTCCCACTCCGAAAAATATCTTCTGGGTATGTCTGGGTTGAAATGAAAGGAGCTACAGTAGCTGACTGCCATCAGACACTCTGTCTGCTAGCCCGGCACCATGGAAATTTCCTGCCTTCTCTTCTTCATCCCAGGAACCTGGGATGCAGCTTTATTTAGCCTGAATTCCTATACCCGACACCTGGATTGTGAATGAAGACATGAATGATTGATGAATTATGAAGCTGCCCCTGAATCTCTCCTTACTTGAGGAGATAAAAGGAAGTATGGGCCTTGGTGCTTATTTTAAATAAAAATGGCCTTTTCATTTAGGAACATTTTGAGTAGTGTCTTGTATTTGAAAATAAAAATAAAAGATTTTTTAAAAGATAAAACAATACAAGCTCATTGTTTAAAAATTAGAAATGGCAGAAACATAGGAAAATCTGTAATTCTACACTTCAGAGATATTCCTTACTAAGATTTTGGTATATTTCTCCTACATATCTTTATAAACATGTCTCTCTATAAAAATTTTAACAGATCATATTGAAAATAATGTATGCAATATGCTTTTCTCTTTAACAAGTTTTTTTTTCACTTTCCATGTCGATAAATATTTATCTACAATGTTTTGTATGATCATCTGTCCCAATCATACTTCCTCTAATATTCTCTTACTATTGGACCTGTGAGTTTTTCCCTCACCTGCTAGTTGATGCCTGGAATTCCATGCTTACCGCCCTTGCCGTGGCTTAAGAATTTTGTCTAGTTAAAAAGTGAGACCACCAGGAGAGATGCTCTTTAAATGCCATCCAACTTAAACCTTTGTTTGGGAAATCCTGAGACTGTGCTTGTGCTCAGTCACTCAGTCGTGTACAATTTTATGCGATCCCATGGACTATAGCCCGCCAGGTTCCTCTGCCCATGGAACTTTTCAAGCAAAAACTCTGGAGGGGTTGCCATTTTCTCCTCCAGGGGATCTTTCCAACCCAGGGATCCAACCTGCTTGACTTGCATCTCCTGCATTGGCCGGCAGATTCTTTACTACTAGCGCCACCTGGGAAGCCCAGAAAGTCCTGAGAAGGGCCTCAAAGCTGGGTTCCAGACTCAGGCCTGAGCCCCTTAGCTCAGGCCTTAGGTTTGATCTTGGCTGATCAAACCAGAAAAGTTCCAGAGTCCACTCAGGTTGTAGAACTGAAACACTTTTTAATTGACTAAAATCCTTGAGCAGTTGGAAACACATCTAGTGCTATCTGGTACTAATGACTACCTAAATTTAGTTTATTATAGGAAACATACTCAGTCATGGCTTATTCCCTCAATACTTGATCCAGATACTCATTAACTTTATTCTCATGTTTCCTATGTTGTACATTTTTTGAAGGGGGTTTCTGTAAACATAAATCTATTTACCTTACAGTCATGAGAAGAGTTAACTCATTGGAAAAGACTCTAATGCTGGGAGGGATTGGGGGCAGGAGGAGAAGGGGATGACAGTGGATGAGATGGCTGGGTGGCATTACTGACTCGATGGACATGAGTCTGAGTGAACTCCTGATGGACAGGGAAGCCTGGCATGCTGCAATTCATGAGGTCACAAAGAGTCGGACACGACTGAGTGACTGAACTGAACTGTCTTCATTATTGCATTGTGACTGAGTTAACCTGGGACTTCACTTTTTATTTCACTTCTAAGGAGTATAACTGTGGTTGATGGCCTCCAGAATTCTGGTCTGGTGCCCTCTGATCCCCATGCAGATGATATGTGTGTGCGTGTGTGCACAGTCCTGTCTGGCTTTTTGGGACTCCCATGGACTGTGGCCTGCTAGGCTCCTCTATCCATGGGATTTCCCAGGCAAGAATACTGGAGTGGGCTGCCATTTCCTCCACCCAGGGATTGAATCTTGTCTCCTGGGTCTTTTGCACTGCAGGCAGAATCTTGACCACTGAGCCATCAGGGAAGCCTGAGAGATGGTATAGTTTTCCTTACTCACATGTCCTAATCAGTGTGTCTCTGAGGTATGTGATCAGCATATACCAGTTAGTCTGTAAAAGGCAGAACCTAAGGAGAAGTGAAGTTTCTTGTTTCTATGCAACTGTGTGGGTGTGCATGTGTGGGTGTGTATGTGAGAGAGACATAGAGAAAAAGTTATTTCTCACTAGAAGTGGCATCTTTCTCCAGAGACTGAGGGTCAGCGATGTCAAGGGCTGACTGACTGGTACTTAAGTGCTAATTGGTGGTGTTACTTAAGTTCTGCTTCCACCAGAGATTCACACAGAGCAACCTTGGGGAAATGACCGAATGCGTCCATTCCTTTCATCTCACACCTGGACACCAAGGACCCTAATATTTTACAACTCCTTCCATCACAAAGACATAAGAATGAATCCGTTTACACTTGGTGTTTTGAGATTCAGTGAAGACATTCTTACTTCGGGTTCCTTTTATATAGCTTGCATTTTCACTCAGCCATTAAGGAAGAACGACTTTGCTGGAGATGTTTCTTTTCTAGACTGCTCTTTTGAGAAGAGTACCCAGTCACTGAAGCTTTACAATTATAAGAAAAAAGAGAAAGAAATCATAACCACCCACTCACAAGTAGTTGGCATTTCAAGCTTTGAGCAGTTAAAAACCATCTCCTTCAGTTGGAAGCTGTCTTGCTCACAGTGCTGTTTTAATTGTTCTCACATACCCTACCGAGCACACCTTCCTTCCTGAAAAGGCACAGCACAAACCCACATTTCAGGTTTGAAAGGCAAAAGAGTGGTGATGGTTTAGCCACTCAGTTGTGTCTGACTCTTGCAACCCCATGGACTGCAGCCCACCAGGCTCCTCTATCCATGGGATACTTCAGGCAGGGTTACCATGCCCTCCTCCAGGGGATCTTCCCGACCCAGGGATCAAACTCCAGGTCTCCTGCATTGCAGGCAGTTTCTTTACCAACTGAGCCACTAGGAAAGCCCAAAAGAGTGGGATGTAGTTTAAAAGAACATAAAAAGTCTTTCATAAGATGGAGTAAGGACCAAAGGCTGTAATTCCAGGAGGCCACTATTTTTAAACAAATACTCCAGTTGTTTTCTATTGTGCGGTCTGTGTCTACTCACAGAGAATTAAAACTTAAGGTGTGGTTTGTCCAGATTCTCTTCCTCTGATACAGAACATAGTCACACCACTGGGAGATCCACAGGAAAGAGAATGGATGAGGGAGTCTTCCTCAGAGAATTGTGAGTAATGTCAAACAGAGACAACGTGCAGATACAGAGAGACAAGAATCCTGAGACATCCAAGGCAGCCTGAGGAGGCCACCACATTGAGCAATGCAGCAGATGCAGAAGCCAGAGGCCGGAGCTGGCACAGAAAAATAAGAAGACCAAGGCGAGGGAGCGGTTTCAAGAGCAAAGGAGAATCTTTCCTGACCTTGGGACCAGGGCTTCTGTCTGCTGGCTTTTCTTGGCTCATGAAGGCAAAGTGTGTGGGGGGACTGGGTAATGAAGGGTGAAGGGGAACAGACATGGTAGGTTTAAACCAGTTGACCTGCAGCCACTTCAGGAGGCTCTGACCTTCAAGGTTTATCCAGATGAGAGCAAATACAATCTCTGATGTAGAATGAACACTAACTCTGCCCCATGCTATCATATGTACATTGACTTAAAATATAGTCATTAATATTTACAACAACAATATCAAGTAGGTATAGTGAGTCTTGTTTTGCAGCCCAGAGAAATGAGACAGGTTAAATAATTTGCCTAAGACTGTGTAATACCCAGTAACACTGTGGTTTAGAGTCATGTCTCTGTGCCCTCAGAGGTCCAGTTCTCAAACTTGAGATCATTAAAGATGCACCTTCCTCCTCCTTCCCATATGTCCCTGGCGGGCTAGAGTTCTTGGGGTAACAAAGAGTCAGACACAACTGAGCGGCTAAACAACTACAACAAGGCAGTAGCAAAGGCCAGGGACAAGCGTATAGGCAACAAGGGCAGAAATAAACTGGAGGGAAAAAACATGGAACAGGTCTCACCTGATGGTCTCTGATCTACGTATTTCCCCCCCAAACACATAGTGTTTCCATCGTGTGGAAATAGCCAAGAGTAACCATTCTCATAACTGGAAGGATGGAGCTTCCTCATGAGCTTAGGCCTTGCAGACCCTACTTCCTTTTGCATCCCAGGTCTGAGCTACAGACAGAGCCTCCAGATTACACCTGGGACTGTATTCTACCAAGCCCTCCAGGCAGAAACGTCAGGCCCAGTCATTGCTTCTTGTAAAAAAAATCCCGTCTCATTGGTTCTAACCAAAATAGGAAGACAGTAAGGACTTGCTCTCCCAGCTGCTCTGGAGACAGTTCTTTTTAAACAAAGGGTCTGGTTCTCATAATTACCCAACGAACAAAGCACATTGATGAAAATCACTCCCAGTTTTCCTAAGCTCTTTATCGTGCATGGACCAGCATCTCTCTAATTTTGGTTAAACTTTTGCATTCCTGGATCAAGCTTGGGGGAATAAATCCTTCTTGTTCATGATGTTTCTCATCTCCCAGAGTGCCACCATTAGGCCTGTAACCTTTCTCTTTTAAAAAAAAAAAAAATTTATTTATTTGGTTGTGCCAGGTATTAGTTGTGGCATGTGGGATCTAGCTCCCTGACCAGGGATCAAACTGGGGCCCCCTGCACTGGGAGTGCAGAGTGTTAGCCACTGGACCACCAGGGAAGTCCCCAGTAACTTTCTTCTTACCTAGATTTTCTTTAAAAGATTGGGAGACTGGATTCTGGTGAACCCACAGGAGGCTGTACCTAATATCTTTGCAGTTTTCATTTCTCCAAATGAGAGCAAAGGGGCCATTCAAATAACTCATAATCTACATCAGCTGGAAAGGTTCTTGAGGGATTGTTTATTTCTCCTCAAAATCCCCTAAGTTTCCTCTCTCCGATTTCTTTTTTCTTTTTTTTTCAATTTTTAATTTTTAGTTTGTTTTGCTTTACAATACTGTATTCATTTTGCTATACATTGACGTGAATCAACCTCGAGTGTATATGAGCTCCCAATCCCGACCCCACCTCCCCCTCTCTCCGATTTCTTAGCTGCCCTTCCACTCCTGTGTGTCTGTGCTAGCCTTTGTGGTCTCGACTGCAGGCCCCAGGCCAAGGCAAAAACAGATTCTTTTCATCTATTCAAGTGCAATCTGGGCCAGACAAGCCTGCTCCACGGGCCAGAGGCACAGAAAAGGAATCTGTATTCAGCTCTCAGCTCCGCACAGTCTATAGCAGAGCCCTACCCTTGGCAAGGCCGCAGCAGTGACCAGGGCCGTTTGGCAGATGCGGGAAAGCTGTCTGTTTGGCCCCTTCACCTGGATGAGGCACCCTGGTAGAAACAGCAGCAGGCATGGTGTGTCCTGTTCCTCCCATTTCCTCTAAGCACAGGTCCAACTTTTTCTTAAAAAAACCTTTTACCTCCCAAAGCAGCAATTTCTTTTTCTTTTCTTTTCTTTTTTTTTTTTTTTTTTGAGATGCCAGGTAAATTGAGAGAGCATCACAGTTGCTCATGGTATTTTTTGGTGGCTCAGAGGGTAGAGTCTGCCTGCAGTGTGGGAAACCTGAGTTCGACCCCTGGGTCAGGAAGGTCCCCTGGAGAAGAAAATGGCAACCCACTCCAGTATTCTTGCCTGGAAAATCCCATAGACAGAGGAACCTGGTGGGCTACAGTCCATAGGGTAGCAGAGTCAGACACAACTGAAGTGACTTCACTCACTCATCGCTCACAGTTGCTCATATGGAGTTGATTCATCTAATAGTATTAAAGCTAGTATGTTAGCTTTCATTAGCAGAGTTCCTAAAGGGTGTTAGTTGCTCAGTCGTATCTGACTCTTTGTGACCCCATGGACTTCACAGATCCCCCGGAGAAGGAAATGACCCCATGGATTTCACATATTTATATTTTAAATTTTACTGAAGTATAGTTGATTTACAATGTGTTATTTTCAGGTGTACAGTGAAGTGATTCGGTTATACGTGTGTGTGTGTGTGTGTGTGTGTGTGCTTGTGTGTGCTTGTGTATGGGCTCCCCTGGTGGCTCAGATAGTAAAGAATCTGTCTGTAATGCAGGAGATGCAGGTTCCATCCCTGGGTGGGGAATATCCCCTGGAGAAGGGAATGGCAACTCACTCTAGTATGTTTGGATGGAGAATCCCATGGACAGAGGAGCCTGGCTGGCTACAGTCCATGGGATCACAAAGAGCTGGAAACAACTGAGCAGCTAAACACACAGACACACACATACCTTCATTCTTTTTCAGATTCTTTACCCATATAAGTTATTACAGAATCTTGAGTTAAAATCCTTGTGCTGCTGAAACATGTGTGCTGTCATGTGGGAAACGAATCATCGGTCTATATAAAGTTCAAGATATAGGATGCTTGGGACTGGTGCACGGGGATGATCCAGAGAGTTGATGTGGAGTGGGAAGGTGGGAGGGGGGGGGTTCAAGATTGGGAANACAGGAGGCTGTACCTAATATCTTTGCAGTTTTCATTTCTCCAAATGAGAGCAAAGGGGCCATTCAAATAACTCATAATCTACATCAGCTGGAAAGGTTCTTGAGGGATTGTTTATTTCTCCTCAAAATCCCCTAAGTTTCCTCTCTCCGATTTCTTTTTTCTTTTTTTTTCAATTTTTAATTTTTAGTTTGTTTTGCTTTACAATACTGTATTCATTTTGCTATACATTGACGTGAATCAACCTCGAGTGTATATGAGCTCCCAATCCCGACCCCACCTCCCCCTCTCTCCGATTTCTTAGCTGCCCTTCCACTCCTGTGTGTCTGTGCTAGCCTTTGTGGTCTCGACTGCAGGCCCCAGGCCAAGGCAAAAACAGATTCTTTTCATCTATTCAAGTGCAATCTGGGCCAGACAAGCCTGCTCCACGGGCCAGAGGCACAGAAAAGGAATCTGTATTCAGCTCTCAGCTCCGCACAGTCTATAGCAGAGCCCTACCCTTGGCAAGGCCGCAGCAGTGACCAGGGCCGTTTGGCAGATGCGGGAAAGCTGTCTGTTTGGCCCCTTCACCTGGATGAGGCACCCTGGTAGAAACAGCAGCAGGCATGGTGTGTCCTGTTCCTCCCATTTCCTCTAAGCACAGGTCCAACTTTTTCTTAAAAAAACCTTTTACCTCCCAAAGCAGCAATTTCTTTTTCTTTTCTTTTCTTTTTTTTTTTTTTTTTTTGAGATGCCAGGTAAATTGAGAGAGCATCACAGTTGCTCATGGTATTTTTTGGTGGCTCAGAGGGTAGAGTCTGCCTGCAGTGTGGGAAACCTGAGTTCGACCCCTGGGTCAGGAAGGTCCCCTGGAGAAGAAAATGGCAACCCACTCCAGTATTCTTGCCTGGAAAATCCCATAGACAGAGGAACCTGGTGGGCTACAGTCCATAGGGTAGCAGAGTCAGACACAACTGAAGTGACTTCACTCACTCATCGCTCACAGTTGCTCATATGGAGTTGATTCATCTAATAGTATTAAAGCTAGTATGTTAGCTTTCATTAGCAGAGTTCCTAAAGGGTGTTAGTTGCTCAGTCGTATCTGACTCTTTGTGACCCCATGGACTTCACAGATCCCCCGGAGAAGGAAATGACCCCATGGATTTCACATATTTATATTTTAAATTTTACTGAAGTATAGTTGATTTACAATGTGTTATTTTCAGGTGTACAGTGAAGTGATTCGGTTATACGTGTGTGTGTGTGTGTGTGTGTGTGTGCTTGTGTGTGCTTGTGTATGGGCTCCCCTGGTGGCTCAGATAGTAAAGAATCTGTCTGTAATGCAGGAGATGCAGGTTCCATCCCTGGGTGGGGAATATCCCCTGGAGAAGGGAATGGCAACTCACTCTAGTATGTTTGGATGGAGAATCCCATGGACAGAGGAGCCTGGCTGGCTACAGTCCATGGGATCACAAAGAGCTGGAAACAACTGAGCAGCTAAACACACAGACACACACATACCTTCATTCTTTTTCAGATTCTTTACCCATATAAGTTATTACAGAATCTTGAGTTAAAATCCTTGTGCTGCTGAAACATGTGTGCTGTCATGTGGGAAACGAATCATCGGTCTATATAAAGTTCAAGATATAGGATGCTTGGGACTGGTGCACGGGGATGATCCAGAGAGTTGATGTGGAGTGGGAAGGTGGGAGGGGGGGGGTTCAAGATTGGGAACTCATGCACACTTGAGATGAAAAAAAAAAAAACATTCAATACTCAAAAAAAAAAAAAAGAAAGTTAATTTTTTTTCATGCTCCTTTTCTATTCTTTAAATTTATTTTTTAATTGAAGGATAATTACAGAATTTTGTTTTCTGTCAAACATCAAGATGAATCAGCCCTAGGTGTACGCATAAACCCCCGTTGAACCTCTCTCCTATCCCACCCCTCTAGGTGGATACAGAGCCCCTGTTTGAAAAAAAAAAAAAATCCTTGTGCTGTACAGTAGATCCTTGTTGGTTGGCTATAAGAGTTTAAGTAACTTTTAAAAAACAGAGCAAAAACAAAGGAAAGGCAAATTACTGTACCTATTAAAAGAGTAAGTAATAATATTAATACCTATAATGAACAGGAGGAATGCCTTACCTTGGTGCGACTAGAGAGACCCTGACATCCATCTTCACCAACTGCCCCAGCTTTGAAGCCTAGGCAATAAATATTGGATTGGCTAACAAGTTCATTCAGGTCTTTCCATAAGATGTTACAGAAAAAAAAAACCAAATGAACTTCAGTATCAACCCAACAGAGAAGGAAATGGCACACTTCAGTATTCTTGCCTGGGGAATCCTACAGACAGAGGAGCCCAGTGGGCTACAGTTGATGGGGTCACAAAGAGTTGGACACAACTGAGTGACTAACACACACACACCTCAACCCAATACGTGTTTGCTCTTAGCTGTCTCTCTGTCTCTTTTAGACCTGCTACCATCAAGTAAACCCCTCTCCCTATATCCAGTCCCAACATTTCCAATCTAGCCATCCTCAAAGTCCTAATAATGATAGGCTTTGAACCCCATGCTGCCCAGTCCTTGGTTTTTATACACTATTGGCCAGAATCCTGAAAATGGGGAGATATGGACAACTTCCTTATAGTGAGCATGATGTTTATAGTCCATCACATCCAACTTGAGACTATCTGGGGAATCCTTTGGCATTTTTGGTGAAGTCTTCCTCGATTTTGAGAGCTGTAGCAAATTCCTTTCTATTTTCCAGTGTTCTTCAGAGTAAATTCATATACATCATTGACACCCAAACCTGGAGCATCTCATTTTTTCTGCGTTACTCTCTTAATAGCCTTTTGGTTCAGTAATATACTGGAAGAATGTGGAAGTACATGAATCAAGCTGTCTGAGGTTTCATGTGGAAACTGCCCGGATAACATTCCTGGATGTGCTTTCTCATTTGTGGAAATGAAGATGGCTGGACTCTTCTGAATCCTTTCTGCTCTGATTCTGTGGCTGTAGGGCTTCAGTCATGTGCTCTCCCAGGGCCTGTAGATTGCCAAGGAAAGCACAGTACACTCAAGTCACAAAAACTCTCCTTTGTCCAGTGCCTCTTGAATGGAGATAAATATTGGTAGTGTCGCTGCTGGGGTTCGGTTAGAGACACCTGTAATCCACCACCTCCCTGGGGTTCTTGCCAGTAGAATAAAAATCAAAGAGTGGTCAAAGTCCTCTTGTAATAACTATACATAGAACTCTAAATCTTATTTAGATCAGGGTTGGTTTCTGACGGACCCAGAATCCTAGGCTAACCCACTATTCCTTACCAAATTAGCTGTTATTGTTTGGTCTTTAAGCTGTGTCCAACTCTTTGCGATCCCACAGACTGCAGCATGCCAGACTTCCCCATCCCTCACTATCTCCCGGAGTTTGCCCAACTAAATTTGTTACTGCCATCTAAAAGAGAATTCCCAATCTATCCAGCAGTCTTTCCTCTTGGAATATCACTTTGACATTCAAGAAACTGAACAATCTTTGTAACAATGTATAGTTGTAACACAGAGAGATAGTGGATTATTTTTCCTAATAATAACAGATCAGAGCACTCTTCTTGGTCATATGGTATCTTCTTCAGGAAGAAAACAAAGACTACAACACCGACTTGCCCAAATCTCTGTGAGAAATTTTATCATTCCAGTGCTTTGTCTATGAGTCTGAGACAATTCAGATGATTGACTGAAATGCTCACTTTTCACTCAAGTGTTCTGTGCAGGTGAATAGAGCTGCACGAAGAATTGATGCTTTTGAACTGTGGTGTTGCAGAAGACTCTTGAGAGTCCCTTGGACTGCAAGGAGATCCAACCAGTCCATTCTGAAGGAGATCTGCCCTGGGATTTCTTTGGAAGGAATGATGCTGAAGCTGAAGCTCCAGTACTTTGGCCACCTCATGCGAAGAGTTGACTCATTGGAAAAGACTCTGATGCTGGGAGGGATTGGGGGCAGGAGGAGAAGGGGACGACCGAGGATGAGATGGCTGGATGGCATCACTGACTCAATGGGCGTGAGTGTGGAGTGAACTCCGGGAGTTGGTGATGGACAGGGAGGCCTGGCGTGCTGCGATTCATGGGGTCGCAAAGAGTTGGACACGACTGAGTGACTCAACTGAACTGAACTGTGGTATGTTACTTTAAAAACAGTAAAAGACTTTGGATGCTTGATAAAAAGTCCTTACAAGGGATACAGGATTGCTATTAAATATCAGAATTTTATATAAAAAATCCACAAATAGGAATGAAAATATATGGAGTCAAACTTTATTACCTAATTGAAATCTTTGATAATGTTTTGCAGTTTTNACTGAACTGTGGTATGTTACTTTAAAAACAGTAAAAGACTTTGGATGCTTGATAAAAAGTCCTTACAAGGGATACAGGATTGCTATTAAATATCAGAATTTTATATAAAAAATCCACAAATAGGAATGAAAATATATGGAGTCAAACTTTATTACCTAATTGAAATCTTTGATAATGTTTTGCAGTTTTTTTTAAATCAACAATAAATAGCCTTCAAGCAAGATACCAAAGAGTAAATATTTTATTTGCTACAAATAAGTATTATCTTATTTCTATAGGTACATCCTAATATATTAATATTTGCACATGAGATAGTTTTTCCTAATCTGGCGGTATTAATTTATGTTTTAAATCAGGTAGGAACTGGGGCTTCCCTGGGTGGTCCAGTGGTGAAGACTCCATGCTCCCAATGCAGGGGGCCCTGGGTTCAATATCTGGTCAGGGAACTAGATTCCACATGCCACAACTAAGGGTTCACGTGCCATAGCCAAAGATCTGTGCACTGCAGCTAAGACTAGGTGTAGCCAAATAAATAAATATATATTTTTTAAAAAATCAGTAGGGTATGTAGGAAAGATAGGCTGAATATTTAATATTTCCATCCAAATCCTCACGATACATATAAATCTTAAATGGTTCTTTGGTCTACTTTCCCACAGTGGCAGAAGGGCTGTCTAGAAGGTCAGTGCTAAACCAAGTTCAGTTCAGTTGAGTCACTCAGTCGTGTCCAACTCTTTGTGACCCCATGAATCACAGCACGCCAGGCCTCCCTGTCCATCACCAACTCCCAGAGTTCACTCACACTCACGCCCATTGAGTCAGTGATGCCATCCAGCCATCTCATCCTCGTTGTCCCTTTCTCCTCCTGCCCCCAGTCCCTNGATCCTTATCTTCCCTTCCAAGACTTCTGGATGATGCTGGCAAAATAAACAACAACAAAGGGAGGTGAACAAAAGGATCAGAATCCTCCTTGCTATTTTTAACTATTTCAGTACTGAGTGAGTGCCAAGCTCCAAGCAATGAGACAAACTCTGAGGACCTGCCTTTGCAGCTCCGTGGCTCCAGAGTCTATGGCCAAGACTTCCAGACTGGGCCAGACCTCGGCTATCTGCCAGCTTTTCTTCACTCCTCAGATCCATCTCTACCAGGAATAAAGTCACATCATTAAAAATATTATGGGGCTTCCCTGGCAGTCCAAGGGTTAAGAATCCACACTTCCACTACGGGGAGAAGGGGTGGGTGGGTGGAAGTGGGCAGGGAGGCAGGGGTGGGGGAGGCAGGGCTGGAACGGGGAGGTGGGGTGGCTTTGACTCCACTTGCTGCACTGTGTGGCCAAAGTAAATAAATAAATAACATTTAAAAACAGATTCACAACAGAATATATAGTTGCAGGCTTGCTATAGAGTTTTAAACACCCAACAGTGGCCTTGGCTGTGAGAAAGAGGAGGAAACTGGGAAAAGGTGAGGCCAAGATTCCAGGTGTCCTCCTCCCTTTCCTGTGCTGTTAGTGCACCAGGTTAAGTCTCAGCTGGAGCCAGAGTGGAGGGAGGAAAGACAGGCCTGAGACTGAGCCAGGACACGGCTGCCAGGAAAAAGAATGAGGATTTCTGAGGAGTAGGAGGCAGAACGTGGACCTGTCCCCCAAGATCAGGGAAATACCAGGCGGACGCATGAGCTGGCTAGAATTCGGGGAGGAGAGCTGGTCCAACCAGGATGGAAAAAGTTAGGAAGACAGCCAGGGCTAGACAGTGCCAAAGGTGGGAATTCATGTCAGAATAAAATGAGGAGTCAAGATTCCCAGCCAAGAATGTGGAGTGCGGATGGAAGTGAGACTGGAAACACTCGCTTCAAATGTGCACAACCGTTTGGGTCTTGCTCTCAAGCAAGAGCAGACTGTGACTTGTCATCAGTTTTATTTAAAGGGTAAGACATGGGAAGGTCCCCTGGAGAAGGGCATGGCAACCCACTCCAGTATTCTTGCCTGGAGAATCCCATGGACAGAGGAGCCTGGTGGGCTACAGTCCATGGGCTTGCACAGAGTTAGACATGACTGAAGCAACTTAGCACAGATAAGACAGACAACAGAAACCAACTCAGCAGCACCATGGCCCACAAAAAGAGCCCACAGTCTAAACAAGGGGCCAGGGCTTTCTGGAAAACTGAAGGCTGGATCCAGCATCATTCCAGACATACACTGTGGAGGGAGTGGGGATACATGGCTGACCTCAGGAAAGCAGCAGTGACTGCCGGTGACCTCAATGGCTGGACCAGGACCCTGGCAAGTGGCTGGGGATGGTGAGAGTTTGCGACTCCATGAACTGTATAGCCCACCAGGCTCCTCTGTCCATGGGATTCCCCAGGCAGGAATACTGGAGTGGGTTGCCGGTTCCTTCTTCAGGGGATCTTCCTGACCCAAGGATTGACCCCACGTCTCTTTTGTCTCCTGGTAGGTGGGTTCTTTACCACTAGTGCCACCTGGGAAGCCCTCGTCTATGACTCAAGTAAAATGTTTCCTTTGAGACTGTAAAGAAACACATTCACATTTTAGAAGCCACTTTGCAGATATGATAGGATGTCTACCAAAGCAAGTCAGGCTGGGTCCTCAAGCCTTTATCAGCAAATGTTTTATCAGTCATGCCTTATCTGTTAACACCTCTGTAGGAATTAATTAGCTGAGTGTCAGCTAAAAGTAAGAACTGTCAGAAATATAGGAGGAAGTAGTTGGACAAAGGTCTTTTGTAGTGACAAGTGTGTCTCCATGTGCTTATTACGATTTTGCTTGCCTTGGTCCTGAATATGCCACTGAAGGTAGTTGACTCTCCCCCCCCCCAAACCAGGGGGACCATAGGATGAAGATGCTTAAATATCAAATGATATTAACTCATTCTCATTGTAATTCCTTGATGCCCCAAATTACCCATTTGCAGAATGTGTCTGATCTAGAAAGGTATCCTAAAAATCAAAGTTTGAGAATTCCTTGGTGGTCCAGTGGTTAGGACTCACTGCCAAGAGGCGGGATTTGATCCCTGGTTGGAGAATGGGGATCCCAGAGGCCATAAGGCTTGACTATAAATAAATAAATATCAAAGTATGCAAGTTGGCATTTATTAAATGTCTCTATCCTCAGAGACTAGGCATTGGGGGTTGACTGGTGGCTCAGTCAGTAAAGAATCCGCCTGCAATGCAAGAGACCCAGGTTCAATCCCTGGGTCAGGAAGATCCCCTAGAGAAGGGCATGGCAACCCATTCCAGTAGTCTTGTCTGGGGAATCCTATGTATAGGAGCCTGGTGGGCTGCAGTCCACGGGGTCACAAGAGTCGGACATGACTTAGTGACTAAATAACTACCATATATAATTCCTAAAGAGTTTACATGCTAGGATTCAGATTCAGCTATTATTTACCAAGCTCCAATGATATGTCAAGCATACATCATCTCATTTAATCTCACAAAATACCAATATAACAATAACACAAGTGTTATTATCCCATTTTATTTATTTGGCTGCCCCAGGTTTTAGCTGCAGCATGAGGCATCATCAATTTTCATTGTGGTATTCGAATTCTTAGTTGAAGCATCTAATTCCCTGACCAGGGATCAAACCCAGGCCCCCTGCACTGGGAGCACGTAGTCCTAGCCACTGGACCACAGGGAAGTCTCTATCCCAGTATTTATTCCCAGGGCATTCAAGTCCATGCCCAGCACTGTCTCTAATATGTGACACGGGGAAAGTAAATATAGTTAGCACAGAGAAGCTCGAAGAGCTGAAATATGTAAGCACAGTCATGAGTCACTAACACAGTTTGAGACAGTGTAATTAAGTGTCACATATTTGGGAAGATGAGTGACAAGGATAAAAGCTGGAAGAGAGGACTGGACTGAAGATGGGGAAGGCTGAGGCAAGGTGGGGCTCCTCTGAGGTTTCCCGGACGAGGTGAGGGTGGAGTCGATTATCCTAAGGGAGAGGTGGTGGGGGCGGAACGGCCTGCTGTTTGAAATAACAGAGATTGTGAGTCAGTCCGCGACATCCTTTTAATGTGTGGTTATGGGCGGTTGCTCCCAGCCCATGGATGCAGGTAACCAAGGAACTCCCCCGCAGCTCGAGGTAAACTGTACCAGCACTAGCCTTCAGCACAGACGCTGGTGTGCTAACTCCAGCCTAGAAAGGCAGACAGCAGGGGCTTCACTTGCGGGAGCTGGGGACACATGGAAAGGAGGGGAAAAAAAGCTCTGAGCTATTTTCAGTTCTGCATCTCTATGCAGACCGAACTTAAGGCACGTGCATGCCTGGGAATCCATCAGATGGAAATATATGCATGCATACAGCCTGCTCGCTAACATCCTCACAGGAAGATGCCTTTCTACAAGCTAACCTGCGGTGACGTCATTTTCTATCTACTGTCATGGACTGATTCTCTGCTGAGCATCGTCCCAAGGCCTTTCTGAAGGTATGTACAGGAAAATAGCCAACCACTGAGGAATCAACAACTTTTGACAATAGGGAGAAAGGAAAGTTTCTCAATTTCCCAAATTTTTAACAAGGGCCCAGTGTAAACTCAGCTTAGTTGGAAATATAAGCACCATGGAATTCTGTAGAACCTTAAACGAAGCCACAATTTTCCCCTGAGCTTGCAGTGGAAACTGTACACCCTCACAACCTCAGAGCCTTCCCACCAATAAAATTTGTTGGCAGAGCATGACATCATCAGAGAAAGCTCTGATTGGCTGAGTTCTATCCTTAAGGAAAGACCCATTTCTGGCTGCGAAAGAAAACTTTTCCAAAAGCCTTTAGGGGCATCAGACACCATATTTAGCTTCCTCCTTTTAGCGCAAAACTTTAGTACAATAACCAGCACGTTTCCTTTGGGAAGCTGCTTTTGCCAGAACTTATAGTAAAAACCCTGAAGGTGCTTCTGTCTTGGTGCTGGCTTCTGAGCTGGTGGTACCTCCCCTAGTAGGTGGGAAACTGCAAAAAGGTTTAATGAGGACCCTTGCTACCCCTTCTGTCAGGAGCTTCCTGATTAGACATGGCAAGGAGGCCAAGAGCCTCTGCCAAGGAATGTCATAACGGAGGCTACTATGAAACCAAATAAGAGGAGCCCAGGGAGCCCGGAAAAGTCAAGTCAGAAATGTTCATTAATGCCTTGTATGCAATGTATTAGGTTAGGCAGGCGGGCCTTTGCCTTCAAGGAAGCCAGGAACTTGTATTCAGGCTGCCTTTCTCATGAAGAGATGCAAAGATTAAGCTGACACAGAACAAAAGTGCTACACATTTCCTGAAAGAAATCATTAAGGGTTTTTCTGAATGGTCTTTGGCTGGGAAATAAGTCAAAGGAGATACAAAGTAAAGTGTTAGTCACTCAGTCAAGTCCGACTCTTTACAACCCCATGGATGGTAGCCCACCAAGTTCCTCTGTCCATGGGATTCTCCAGGCAAGAACACTGGAGTCGACTGCCATGCCCTCCTCCAGGGGATCTTCCCGATCCAGGGATCGAACCTAGGTCTTTTGCATTGCAGGCTATCTTTACCATCTGCTCTTTACCATCTGAGCCATCAGGTAAGCCCCCAAAGGCGGTATAACATCACTGTTTTGATCACACACACACCTCAGCTAGTCTTCCCCCCACCCCAGTTTTATTCTGCCCTGTTAGTTCCCTCTCAGATGAAAGTTGCACGTTAAGAAAAGGCAGACAAGTTAGAATCCTGCAGCACCCCAGCTACCCCTGTTTCTCTCTCCGTCCCTCCGCCCCTTCCTTCCTTCCTTCCTCTCTGCCTCACTCTTCTTACAAAACAAACAGATCTCTTTGCTTCTCCCTTAGAGAACACCTCTCTTTCCTCCAGATGAACTTCCAGATGAACTTCCACCTGACTGACGGGGGTCCTGAAAGATTTTGCTCCAGGACATCCTTGTGACCAGTCCTGAATTCAAATATCCTCCGGGTGGAGCAGAGGCGGAGGTCTGGGCAGAGAGGTAAAACCAGTTTCCCAGAAGACCAAACAATCCCTACTCAGATCTGGAGGCGTATTTACTGCAGATCAGTTTCCAGGTAACCACAGCTCCCTGTCCAGGGGGCCTTGAATCCAGGTAGTAGTTTCCTGCAACACCAGGGGATGGAGAAGGAGGCCAGGCATCCTCCCCCAGGAAGCAGGAGACGGATTACATCACTGCTTGTAAAATGAGGGTAAAGTGTGGATTTTAATATGGTTAAATCTTTCGTCCTCACAGTTTGGGTTTCAGAGGAGTGAAGATGAGAATAGAAGGGTGTGAGTTTCCTGTGACAGAAAAGGATAGCACTTAGGTGGATGGAGACTGGGAGGGACCACAGGGGGAAATGGAGCAGCACGTGAATTCCTGGGCGTGAGAGAGCAGTGGGTGAAAGGCAGACTCAGCCCGAAACATCGAGAGAGGCTGCTCTGTTTCTGGTTCGGTCTCATTTTTTTTCAACTGAACAATCCCAGATGACAGCAGGCAGCCAGCCTTGGGTCAGAACGGTCTGTCACCGAGCCTGACTCCCAGCCTTCCTTTGGGGCCAGGATGCTCTGCTCTCGGACTTACTTCCCACCCCCTGACTCCCGCTCCTGCCACCATCAGCTCCCCCAAGACAGATCTCAGCTTGCTCCTGTTAGCTCAGCAACTGGCCCTTTAAGCACGGTCAGCTCAGCAGGCCCCGGCTGGCACAGAAAAGCTAGAAAAGCTTGTGGCAGACAACAGTGTTTATTCTAGGCAATTGTCCCAGACTGGTTACTCCCTGCTAACTCCCCACCTGCTGCTGCAGGCCGCCTCTTTTCCCATGTCTCAATTCATCCTCCCCAAGCCTTGGCTAAGAGACTCTCCTGGTTCCAGTCCCGCCCAGAAGGACCCAAGCCCCTGAGCTGGGGGAAGGGAATGTCAACCGCAGGTGAGATGTGATTGATGGTTGTGCTCTGGCCGTTCCAGGTAACAATTGCCCTGGGTCAGGGCAGTCTCAGGGCTCCACCCAGCTCCAACCTGCTGGGCCAGGTGTGCCTCAGCCCTTGGGAATGGACAAAAAGTGAGGCTTCCAAGCAGCACCGGCCAAACACTGGACCTCTAGTGATGGCCCAGAGGGGAGAAGAGATGGAGAAGTACCACCATCTAATCAGAGACCCTGGCCATCTGCTCATCCTTCCTGCCCTAAGACTGCAGAATGTCTTGCCCTGGAGAAGGCACCTGTCAATGCGGGTCACCAACTTTAGCTCTGGAAGCCAGGCTGCGGTCTGCAGACAGAGGGTGGGCTGTGGTCTCACCTTGCATGGGTCGGCTGTCCCTCTGGGAACAAGCCTCTGAGTCCCACTTCTAGGTCTCTGGTCCCCATCCTTCTCGTGCTCCCCAGCCACGGCCCTCCTCCTGTCTCTCACCTCATTCAGAGCCCTTCCCTTCCCAGAGGCGGTTGTTTTTTCATCTTTGAGATAAAGGCAGAGTAAGGGCAGAGACAGCCTGGGGTCACAAGGGTGACAACCAGGAATGTCTGTCATTAAATGTCTAGAACAGAGTGCAGTTTGAGGAGCAGGAGAGAATCTCACTTCAGGTCTCCCTGTAAGTCTGGTTATCTCCAAGTCACCCAGCCAAGCAGAGCTTCAGTCCCACAATGGAGTGGTGATGGGCAAGAGAGAGAAGGCTAGAACTTCGGATATTTTTGCTTTACTTTGACGTCACTTGTATCTATGTTAGATGGAGACTTTATCTCTGATCTCACCTCACCTTCTGAGGGTAGTAAGTGTATCCTGGAGGTCCAGAGGCTGTCCGGAGCAGTGGAATCAGACCATTTACTGTCTGTGTGACCACGAGCAAGTCACTGAAAGTGTTGGTCTCTCAGTGTTGTCCGACTCTTTGCGACCCCATGGACTGGGACCTGCCAGGCTCCTTTGTCTATGGAATTCTTCAGGCAAGAATTCTGGAGTGAGCAGTCACTCTCTTCTCTAGGGGATCTTCCCAACCCAAGGATCAAACCTGGGTCTCCTGCATTACAGGCAGGGTATTGAGCCTCCATGAACTTCACGCTTCATCTATAAAAGACTAGTATTAATAAATAGAGTAATAGGGAATTTTCAGTGTGGGGGGAATGAGTTTGATCCCTGGTAAGGGAAGAACCCACATGCCACATGGCGAACCCCCCAAAATAAATTTTAAATAAATAAAAAAAAATAAATGGAGTAATAATAACTTCATTTTATAGGGTTCTGAGGACTACACTGAAGACACATTAAAACCCTGCCACATCATAGATACTTAGTTTAGTCTTTCTCTGCGACCCCATGGACTTCAGCATGCCAGGCTTCCCTGTCCATCACCAACTCCTGGAGGCTACTCAAACTCATGTCCATCTTGTCAGTGATGCTATCCAACCATCTCATCCTCTGTTGTCCCCTTCTCCCACCTTAAATCTTTCCCAGCATCAGAATCTTTTCCAATGAGTGGGTTCTTCGCATCGGGTGGCCAAAGAATTGGAGTTTCGGCTTCAGCATCAGTCCTTCCAATGAATATTCAGGACTGATTCCTTTAGGATTGACAGGTTGGATCTGCTTGCAGTTCAAGGAACTCTTAAGAGTCTTCTTCAACACCACAGTTCAAAAGCATAATTTCTTTGGCACTCAGCTTTCTTTATAGTCCAACTCTCACATCCATATATGACTACTGGAAAAACTGTAGCTTTGACTAGATGGACATTTGTTGGCAACGTAATGTCTCTGCTTTTTAATATGCTATCTAGGTTGGTCATAGCTTTTCTTCCAAGGAGCAAGCATTTTTTTATTTCATGGCTGCAGTCACCATTTGCAGTGATTTTGGAGCCCCCCAAAATAAAGTCTGTCATTGTTTCCATTGTTTCCCCATCTATTTGCCATGAAGTGATGGGACTGGATGCCATGATCTTAGTTTTCTGAATGTTGAGTTTTAAGCCAACTTTTTCACTTTCCTCTTTCACTTTTAACAAGAGGCTCTTTAGTTCTTCTTTGCTTTCTGCCATTAAGGTGGTGTCATCTGTGTATCTGAGGTTATTGACATTTCTCCCAGCAATCTTGATTCCAACTTGTGCTTCGTCTAGGCCAACATTTCGCATGATGTACTCTGCATTTAAGTTGAATAAGCAGGGTGATGATAGCTATGTTTATTATTATTATATGAGATACATAATAAACATAGCTATTACAGCCAGGCTTCTGTTTCCTCAACTGTAAAATAGGGACCATAAAATACCTATGTTAGTGAGTTGTTTTGAAGATTAACCAACTTCCTATTTATAGAGTTCTTAGCGAGATGCCACACACAAGATTAAACTCTGTCCTGGTGTTAGTAAGTAAACTTTATCCTCCTGTCACTTTCTTCAACACCTGGACATCACCTTGTCCAGGTGAAGACTGTGCTAAGTGTTGCAGACACAAGTCCACTGCAGCCACAGGGCTCAGGAGAGACGAGGGAGGAGGTGTTGATTTCATGGGGGAACACGCTTCTATTTTTTTTTTTTCTGTTTATTCTAATGTTGCTGATTGCTTAGTCTGCAACCTCCTATCAGCCTTTTCCTCTGTTCTCCATGCTTGGTACTTCATCTCTCATGAAAGGAACAGCAGCTGACTCCAGGCTTCCCCTATCAACTGAGAAAGCACGTGAGCATCCAGATCTGTATCTGAATTTCCTTTTGTGACCTCAAATCGAAAAACCCAGAGCGCCACTATAATGCTGGATCTAATCCTCATTAAGCACATGTTTATTAAATTCGTGTGAGGAATTCAAGTGCATATTCCAGGACACAAAGTCCAGCAAGGAAACAAATCCAACAGAAACAATGTTAAAACAGTCCACGTAGTCACTTGGTTGACTTTCTTTCTTCCCGATTCATGGATTGCCCTGTTCATATTTAACTTCCCTGGTGGCTCAGTGGTAAAGCGTCTGCCTACCAATGCAGGAGATAGGGGTTTGATCCCTGGGTTGGAAAGATACCCTGGAGGAGGAAATGGCAACCCACCCCCGTATTCTTGCCTGAGAAATCCCACGGACAAAGGAGCCTGGCAGGCTACAGTCCATGGGATTGTAAAAGCATCAGACACAACTTACCAACAAAACAACAGCCACAAAATTCATGTTTAAGATAACATTTATGGTGCCTTTACTATGTAAGCTGTTCTCATCTCATCCTCAGATCACCTCTAGAATAGCTATTATGATGTTTATTTCACAGATGAGGAAACAGAAGGTTTACGGAAGTTAAATAACCCATTCCACATCACACCTGGAGAAGGAAATGGCAACCCATTTCAGTATTCTTGCCTGGGCAAGAATCCCACAGGCAGAAGAGCCTGGTGGGTTACAGTCCATGGGTTCGTAGAGTCGGACATGACTGAGTGACTAACACACACACATTACACACACACACATACACACACATCACACAACTAGTCAGTGGCAGAGCTGGTCCTTAAAGCTGCTTCCAGAGATCTCGCTTCCTCTGTTACATCGATGGGCACCAACAAGTCTCCATGGAAGTTAGACTTAGCTGTTCTCTTGGCTTTGTCTTTAAAATATACAAGGTGGGACTTCCCTGGAGATCCAGTCTAAGACTCTGCACTCCCAATGCAGGGCGCCCAGGTCAGGGAACTAGGTCAGGGAACTAGATCCCACATACCACAGCTAAGAGTCTGCATGTTGCAGCTAAAGATCCCTTTGGCCACAACTAAGACTCAGTGCCACCAAATAAATAAATACATATTTTTAAAAAGCAAAATACAATCCATCAGTTGTGTTTGCTGGAGTTTTTGGCAGAGAAACCGTGTGCATAACTGTCCTGTAAACAAAGGGTCTTTCGCCTCATCCTTCCTTTCCATTCAGAAAGCATATTTCCTGCCGGACTCCCTCCCCAGGATCAGCCCCTTCCTAGTCTAAGCTGCACAACCTGTCACTGACTCTAAGAGGGTTTTAACAAAAGAACTGGAACAGGACAGGTTTTTAAACCGACTGTCCCTTTCTCTAAATAATTAAAGAAGATGCTATCTGGGAGATCAGGTTGTTATCAGCTCTTCTCGAGTTCGCTGTCACTTGCTTTCACCCGAGGCAGGATTGAAGGCTGGGCTGAACGGCGGACACGGAAACGTCCTCTCATTTGGACAGAGCTGGCCATTCACCTCCCGTCTTGATTCTTTGCCAGTGGAATAGAGGGTGGGCTTGAATGGCAGGTTACGGTCCTTTGGAAACAAATTCAGAGGAAATGAATGAAGGAAGGNACTTCAGCATGCCAGGCTTCCCTGTCCATCACCAACTCCTGGAGGCTACTCAAACTCATGTCCATCTTGTCAGTGATGCTATCCAACCATCTCATCCTCTGTTGTCCCCTTCTCCCACCTTAAATCTTTCCCAGCATCAGAATCTTTTCCAATGAGTGGGTTCTTCGCATCGGGTGGCCAAAGAATTGGAGTTTCGGCTTCAGCATCAGTCCTTCCAATGAATATTCAGGACTGATTCCTTTAGGATTGACAGGTTGGATCTGCTTGCAGTTCAAGGAACTCTTAAGAGTCTTCTTCAACACCACAGTTCAAAAGCATAATTTCTTTGGCACTCAGCTTTCTTTATAGTCCAACTCTCACATCCATATATGACTACTGGAAAAACTGTAGCTTTGACTAGATGGACATTTGTTGGCAACGTAATGTCTCTGCTTTTTAATATGCTATCTAGGTTGGTCATAGCTTTTCTTCCAAGGAGCAAGCATTTTTTTATTTCATGGCTGCAGTCACCATTTGCAGTGATTTTGGAGCCCCCCAAAATAAAGTCTGTCATTGTTTCCATTGTTTCCCCATCTATTTGCCATGAAGTGATGGGACTGGATGCCATGATCTTAGTTTTCTGAATGTTGAGTTTTAAGCCAACTTTTTCACTTTCCTCTTTCACTTTTAACAAGAGGCTCTTTAGTTCTTCTTTGCTTTCTGCCATTAAGGTGGTGTCATCTGTGTATCTGAGGTTATTGACATTTCTCCCAGCAATCTTGATTCCAACTTGTGCTTCGTCTAGGCCAACATTTCGCATGATGTACTCTGCATTTAAGTTGAATAAGCAGGGTGATGATAGCTATGTTTATTATTATTATATGAGATACATAATAAACATAGCTATTACAGCCAGGCTTCTGTTTCCTCAACTGTAAAATAGGGACCATAAAATACCTATGTTAGTGAGTTGTTTTGAAGATTAACCAACTTCCTATTTATAGAGTTCTTAGCGAGATGCCACACACAAGATTAAACTCTGTCCTGGTGTTAGTAAGTAAACTTTATCCTCCTGTCACTTTCTTCAACACCTGGACATCACCTTGTCCAGGTGAAGACTGTGCTAAGTGTTGCAGACACAAGTCCACTGCAGCCACAGGGCTCAGGAGAGACGAGGGAGGAGGTGTTGATTTCATGGGGGAACACGCTTCTATTTTTTTTTTTTCTGTTTATTCTAATGTTGCTGATTGCTTAGTCTGCAACCTCCTATCAGCCTTTTCCTCTGTTCTCCATGCTTGGTACTTCATCTCTCATGAAAGGAACAGCAGCTGACTCCAGGCTTCCCCTATCAACTGAGAAAGCACGTGAGCATCCAGATCTGTATCTGAATTTCCTTTTGTGACCTCAAATCGAAAAACCCAGAGCGCCACTATAATGCTGGATCTAATCCTCATTAAGCACATGTTTATTAAATTCGTGTGAGGAATTCAAGTGCATATTCCAGGACACAAAGTCCAGCAAGGAAACAAATCCAACAGAAACAATGTTAAAACAGTCCACGTAGTCACTTGGTTGACTTTCTTTCTTCCCGATTCATGGATTGCCCTGTTCATATTTAACTTCCCTGGTGGCTCAGTGGTAAAGCGTCTGCCTACCAATGCAGGAGATAGGGGTTTGATCCCTGGGTTGGAAAGATACCCTGGAGGAGGAAATGGCAACCCACCCCCGTATTCTTGCCTGAGAAATCCCACGGACAAAGGAGCCTGGCAGGCTACAGTCCATGGGATTGTAAAAGCATCAGACACAACTTACCAACAAAACAACAGCCACAAAATTCATGTTTAAGATAACATTTATGGTGCCTTTACTATGTAAGCTGTTCTCATCTCATCCTCAGATCACCTCTAGAATAGCTATTATGATGTTTATTTCACAGATGAGGAAACAGAAGGTTTACGGAAGTTAAATAACCCATTCCACATCACACCTGGAGAAGGAAATGGCAACCCATTTCAGTATTCTTGCCTGGGCAAGAATCCCACAGGCAGAAGAGCCTGGTGGGTTACAGTCCATGGGTTCGTAGAGTCGGACATGACTGAGTGACTAACACACACACATTACACACACACACATACACACACATCACACAACTAGTCAGTGGCAGAGCTGGTCCTTAAAGCTGCTTCCAGAGATCTCGCTTCCTCTGTTACATCGATGGGCACCAACAAGTCTCCATGGAAGTTAGACTTAGCTGTTCTCTTGGCTTTGTCTTTAAAATATACAAGGTGGGACTTCCCTGGAGATCCAGTCTAAGACTCTGCACTCCCAATGCAGGGCGCCCAGGTCAGGGAACTAGGTCAGGGAACTAGATCCCACATACCACAGCTAAGAGTCTGCATGTTGCAGCTAAAGATCCCTTTGGCCACAACTAAGACTCAGTGCCACCAAATAAATAAATACATATTTTTAAAAAGCAAAATACAATCCATCAGTTGTGTTTGCTGGAGTTTTTGGCAGAGAAACCGTGTGCATAACTGTCCTGTAAACAAAGGGTCTTTCGCCTCATCCTTCCTTTCCATTCAGAAAGCATATTTCCTGCCGGACTCCCTCCCCAGGATCAGCCCCTTCCTAGTCTAAGCTGCACAACCTGTCACTGACTCTAAGAGGGTTTTAACAAAAGAACTGGAACAGGACAGGTTTTTAAACCGACTGTCCCTTTCTCTAAATAATTAAAGAAGATGCTATCTGGGAGATCAGGTTGTTATCAGCTCTTCTCGAGTTCGCTGTCACTTGCTTTCACCCGAGGCAGGATTGAAGGCTGGGCTGAACGGCGGACACGGAAACGTCCTCTCATTTGGACAGAGCTGGCCATTCACCTCCCGTCTTGATTCTTTGCCAGTGGAATAGAGGGTGGGCTTGAATGGCAGGTTACGGTCCTTTGGAAACAAATTCAGAGGAAATGAATGAAGGAAGGAATGAATGAAATGCTTGTTGAACCCTGACAATAGCGGGTGGATTGTGGGTGGCAAGGCTTTGAGAATGCTAGCTCCAGGGCCCCGAGGGTGCAAAGCAACTAGAACACTGGAAAATAAGCCTCAGGAAAACAGTTTCTAAACTGGGGAGTGGGAACACAGCTTCCATTCAAACATGTCTCTGAAATCTCAGTCTGGGCAGGCAGTTCTCAGCAATTCCTCTTTCTGCGGGGATGGGGGTGGTGTGGTAACAGCCCAGGAGCCCACCCTACACAGCAGGGTGTATCCCAGCAGCCTGTAGGACGATAAGGAGGAAATTGGTTTTCCGGGAGCAATTTTTCCATCAGCAGAGTATCAGCATTTGCATAGAGGAGAGGTTAGGCAGACTCTTGGAAGGGTTCCATCTGCCGCTCAGAGTCCTCATTTGGATGGCCACGGTGTTAAAAGGACACGACAAAATGCACTTTTTAATGTGGGAAGGAATGTTGATCCAGAGATTGAGGGCCTCCAGGCCAAAGGAACTAGCTGGGAATGGACTCACCCTGAGTGCTCGAGCTGGTTCTTTGGTCCCTTTTCTGCTACTAAATATAAAATGAGGTCGTGCAGTGCACGAGGCAAGGGTCAGGGGCAAATTGAAGATTTAATAATACATATTTATAGTGCCTTGCTCATGACAGGGCTTATGCAGATCCTTATTAAATATGTGTCAGCTTGACTTGTTTCTTTGATTTACACTAGAATTTAGAAAGCTGGAGGAGTGATTAGCTATATCTTGTCATTTTAACATCTTGTTTCGGGGAGGAAATTAGAAAAAAAAAAAATCCCAGAAAGTAGCATCTCCTTTCTGTCGAATGCTACCCTCTGAAGGAAAAGGACTTTTAGTTCTCTAGATTCCTTTCGGCCTTGCTGCCCGGTCTGGAAGATCTCAAGACCCCAAGTTTTATCTGGCTTTGAATGTTATTTCTCTGGTGTGTAGGGGACAGCCGCACCCAATCTGGATTAAGGCAGGCACAGTGGGGTCAAGTCAGTCCACTGGAGGGCAAGCTGCCTGGAACAATGGACCCTTCTTTACTCCCCCACCCACGCCCTGTTGACTCAACCTTCAGAGTTGAGAAAACAGAAAATGTTTCTGCCTACGACCTCCGGCAAGTCACTGAGCCTCTTTGGGCTCCGGTCGCCTCCACTGTGAAATGAGGGGCAGTGGATTGGATGGTCTAAAAACCACAGCCATACATCCCCCTTTTTCTGGGCCATCACCAATTCTAATAAAGTGTTCTCTGCCCCCATAAGGGCACTTGGGTTTGCCAAACTAAATGTCCTAGTTTTGGGTTCTGAAAATATGGTCCCTGTTCTCGTAAGATCACTTTCAGCACTGACATTCTATGCCACTAGGAGTCTAACTAGGTAATAACCTTAAGTGACTGTTCTAATTACTGAAGGTGTGACCGTGGGCAAATCGGTTAACCTCTCTGGGATTCAGGCCCTTGTCTGAAAATGTAGGGACAATAAAATCTTATCTCCAAGCAGGGAGCTGAGCTAGACAGAATCCCTCCCTGCTAAGGATTTATGATTTGAGGACTGGGGCCCATCTGCTTCAGCCAAGGCAGAGTTGTACTCCTGAATGTTTAAATGAGGTCTGTTGTTGTTGTTGTTCAGTTGCTAAGTTGTATCTGACTCTTTGTGACCCCATGGACTGCAGCAAGCCAGGCTTCTCTGTCCTTCACTATCTTCCATAATTTGCTCAAATTCATGTCCATTGAGTCCTTGATGCTATCTAACCATCTCACCCTGTGTAGACTGCTCCCTAAAGGACTGAGTAGAGGGAGTAATGGCTACCCTGAGGACAATGTCCCTTTGCAACCTGGAGAAGGACTGGGAGCACCATCCTTGCTGCTCAATGCAGAAAAAGGAATTCTTTTGAGGAAATGTCGGCAGCTTTTTCCAGCGGTCCCCAACCTTTTTGGCACCAGGGACTTGTTTTGTGGAAGACAATTTTTCCACGGATGGGAGTTGTGCCGGTGGATGGTTTCAGAGTGATTCAAAAGCATTCAATTCAGTTCAGTTGCTCACTCGTGTCCGACTCTTTGCGACCCCTTGAATAGCAGCACACCATGCCTCCCTGTCCATCACCATCTCCTGGAGTTCACTCAAACTCATATCCAGTGAGTCAGTGATGCCATCCAGCCATCTCATCCTCTGTAGTCCCCTTTTCCTTCTGCCCCCAATCCCTCCCAGCATCAGAGTCTTTTCCAATGAGTCAGCTCTTCGCATGAGGTGACCAAAGTACTGGAGTTTCAGCTTTAGCATTGGTCCTTCCAAAGAACACCCAGGACTGATCTCCTTTAGGATGGACTGGTTGGATCTCTCAAGAGTCTTCTCCAACACCACAGTTCAAAAGCTTCAATTCTTCAGCTTTCTTCACAGTCCAACTCTCACATCCATACATGACCACTGGAAAAACCATAGCCTTGACTAGACGGACCTTTGTTGGCAAAGTAATGTCTCTGCTTTTGAATATGCTATCTAAGTTGGTCATAACTATCCTTCCAAGGAGTAATAAGCGTCTTTTCATTTCATGGCTGCAATCACCAACCGCAGTGTTTTTGGAGCCCCCCAAAATAAAGTCTGACACTGTTTCCACTGTTTCCCCATCTATTTCCCATGAAGTGATGGGACCAGATGCCATAATCTTAGTTTTCTGAATGTAGAGCTTTAAGCCAACTTTTTCACTCTCCTCTTTCACTTTCATCAAGAAGCTTTTTAGTTCCTCTTCACTTTCTCCCATAAGGGTGGTATCATCTGTATATCTGAGGTTATTGATATTTCTTCCACTCAAAAGCATTACACTTATTTTGTTTGTGTTTTATTTCTAATCTAACGCTACTGCTGATCTGACAGGAGGTACCGGTTCACGGCCCAGAAGTTGAAGACCCCTGTCTTAAGCAGTTTCCTGTGTAACCTTTTTTTGGAAACAGAGGAAAGCCACTCAGGAACTCAGGCCAAAGTCCTGGGAATATCAAAGTATTGCCTCGCCTTCCCTTATTCAAGAAGATTCTAGAGAGAGAATGTTGGGACTTCCCTGGTGATCCAGTGGTTAAGACTCCATGCCTCCAGTGCAAGGTGCCTGGGTTCTACCCCTGGTCAGGGAACTAGATCCCACATGTTGCAACTAAGACCCAGCATAGCCAAATAAATAAATTTAGAGAGAGAAAGTTGAGGGAATTCAAGTACTTTAAATCCTGGTTCAGTATGAGTTTGGGTGAGCTGAACCAATCACATCATCTCTCTGGGTCCAGTGTCCTCATAAGAATAATTAGAATATCAGATTCCATGTGTTCCAAGATCGCCTATTTGGAGGGTCTAAGGACTCATATGGAGGATTTCAGGCATCAATGAGGGGACACTTGGGGGCAGAGAAAACTTCTTCCCACTCAAATGGTAAGCAGGCCACCATGTCTCTTGTGGACCTTCTGGGCTCTCAATAGAGCAGTTTTTTGTTTTTCCTTTTTGAGTACTTTATCCATGTCTTCTCCCATCCTCTCTACTTCCTAGCACTGTGTGTGACATATGCCTCCTGGTAATTTCTATTTCTGTTAGAAAGAAAAATAATAAAGGGGTGCATTATAAGTAGTCATAGTTGACTCACCATTTGGTAAAGGAAAGGATGTCAGCTGTGTGCAGAATAGAATTTCGGTTGAAGAAATGGGAGCCAGGCGGCCAGCCAGGAGGATGCTCTGGCAACCTCCAAATAAGACAATAAGTGCTGTGCATGTATTGATCACTCAGTTGTGTCCGACTCTTTATGACCCAATGGACTGTAGCCCACCCAGCTCCTCTATCCCTGGAATTCTACAGGCAAGGATACTAGAGTGGGTTGCCATTTCCTCCTTCAGGGGATCTTCCTGACAGCGATAGAACCCAGGTCTCCTACATTGCAGGCAGACTCTTTACCATCTGAACCATACAGGAAGTCCAATAATCACTGAAGGGCCCCCAGTCCAGCCTGACCGCTGGGGGTGAGTCTTCCTTCTCCTTCCCCTATTCCTCACCCCAGTTTCAACCTCAGTCCCTGCTGGGTCTCCCTCCTGGCTCGTCCTCAAATCTGCCCATTTGTCTGCCTCTTCCCAGCCTCTGCCTGAATTTAGGACCCTGTGAGGACATCCCTAGGAGGGGTCATCTGCAGCAGCTTTTCCCAGGTTCACTGCAGCCAACATGTCCCCTTCCAGTCTGCCAAAACACGGTCACAGAATATCTTGAGCACAGAGAAGAGTTTAAAGAACAGTATGAAAACTCTCCGGAGAGGCACAGTAAGGCTCACTTGGGAAATACCATGAGAGGATCACTTTAGACACAGTTTCAGCTCTAATCCTGGTTCTAGCACTTTCCAGCTAGGTCACATAGGGCAAACTCCTTGACTGCTCTATACCTTAGAGTCTTCACTTGTGAAATGGCGGGTGATGAGAGTGGGCACAGGTAGGGCTCTGAGAATGCAATCAATTCATTCATTTATGGGCGGTGTGTGTTAGCCTGAGCCTCTAACCTTCTTTGATTTTGTCAAACAGCCCAGTTTATTTGGTACCCTTTCTCTGGAGCAGGCCATCATCAGCACACATTAGATGCTGCCACACACCTTCCTGTATCCTCTGATTGCTCTCTGTGGCCTGCCCAGCAAAGTCCAAACTCCTCAATAGGGCTAACTAGAGCCTTCAGGGTTGGACCTAGTCTCATCCATTTTCTGCAGTGGAACAAGGTCAGGGAGAGAGGGCCCCCGAGCTGGGAAGGCTCCCTGAGAAGCAGAGACAAGCAGGTGGGTGCAGAGGCAGGCAGGTGTGGCTGCAAGAGAGCTTTGGCACGGCAGCTGGGCTTGAGAGGTTCATATTGTGGCTCAGCCGCTGATAGTCTGGTGACCCGGGGCACGTAACTGAACCTCTCTCTATCTGGGTTTCCCATTTGTCAAGTTTTAAAAGAGGCAGTAGGAGGGGCGAGATTGAATGAGCTAATAGAAGTAAAGTGAGGTACTGATGAGCCTATCTATCTGCAGGGCAACAACAGAGACACAGACGTAGAGAACAGACCTGTGGGCACAGAGGGGCAAGCAGAGGCTGGGACAAATTGAGAGAGTAACTTTGAAACATATACATTACCACGTGCAAAATAGATAGGCAGTGGAATTTGCTGTATGACTCAGGGAGGTCAGATCCAATGCTCTGTCACAACCTATGGGGTGGGAACAGGTGGGAGGTGGGAGGGAGGCTCGGGAGGGAGGGGTCATATGTATACCCATGGCTTTGATTCATGTTGATGTGTGGCAGAAACGAGCGCAATATTGTAAAGCAATTAAAACAAATACATTAAAAAAAAAGAGAAGTAAAGTGAAAACAGTTCTGTGTACGTAGCCCTCCAGAAATGTTCATTCTCATTTTGGAATAAGACTAAAGGAAAGCTGATGGTTTTGCAGGATTTCAAAGGCAGATGGAGGAGTCAGACTGGGCTTGGTCAGATAAGGCATGGGGAACATGTCAGATAGAATTGGGGATGAAGGATCAGGCCCAGGCAGCCCAGCCAGGTGGTGGTTGCTAGGATCAGGGTGTAAAGATGTGGTGACCACGAGGCAGATCTCAAGACTGAATGATAGATCAGATACGAGGATAAAGGATTGCTTCTGTGATGTTTCAAGGCCGAGTTTCTAGAACTATAGATCCAGAAAGCACCCCAAGAAAGGACCCATTCGTCTAAATTGGAGAAATACCACATATTTCTCTGTTTGGAAAGTCATAATGTACATTAACAGAGTAAATTGGTCTAAGAACTCTGCAGTAAACAAACAGTTAAAATTTTGATGAGTCCAGTACTTCTGAAATAGTTTGATCACAGGACATCCCTCCCCTTCTTCCCCCAGATGAGTAATTCAAAGAAGAAGAGCCTCTGTTCAGCAGGACCCCTCTGGAATCCACTGCCCTGGTAACACGTGTGAACCGTACAACAGTTCACAGAAGGGAGAACACACACACACACACAAAGCCCAGAATGTTACTGTTTTCCCTTCCACTGTTCGCTGGTGGGCTCACACAGTGGGGAGCCCAGAAGGACAGCTTAAAATTAAATGCATATTTTCCTTTCCGTGCTTGCTGTGAAGTTGCCTTTCTCCCTTGCCTCCTACCCACTTCCTTCTCCAGCAGGCTTTGCGTGCCCTAGAGAGAGCCATCTGGGTATTAATGCTGCAATATTGACTCTTTCAAGACACCTCCTTTTGGCATCCATTCTAGTTCGTGGTGTTTTACTTCAGCCTCCCTGTGTTAGAAAATCATCTGACTTCTCTAAGTGGTTTCTTTGGGGGTAGTATTATTAGTACAATTTTTCTTTTTCTCCAGAATCAAGGCTATTTCCTCCCCTTCCAGGACTTCTTGGCATTTCCGTGAGGTGTATTATTCTGTTGTGCTTGAAATAGGTGGCATCCTGTTTGCATGGCAAATAGTAAAATAAAATCCCCGGTCAGGATCACTAAGGAGCCTTAGGGTCACTCCTGCAGAAGGAATTCCATCTGTCCTTTGTTGGCATTTTGACCCAGGAGACGTGTCTGGACTGGAAAGGGAAATGGGACCGGCAGAGGTGATGTTGACTTTGCAGGTTCAGGTTTTACACTGTGATGTGAGTAAATGCAGGTAAGAGAGCCAGAGGCCACAAGATTGTGTTAACCACCAACATTCAGAAACAGAATGAACAGCTGAGGCTGGTCCCACTTCCTAAATCTGGGCAAGAAACTCTCATGCATAAAGAGACTCCTCCTGAAAATCTTCCTCATCCTTCAGACCTGTCTGTTCTCTTGTCCCTCCCTAGCAGCATGGTGTCATCAACATATTTCTGTGTGTTGAATCACGCAGTTGTGTCTGACTCCTTTGTGACCCTATGTACTGTAGCCTTCCAGGTTCTTCTGTTCATAGAATTTTCCAGGCAAGAATACTGGAGCAGGTTGCCATTCCCTTTTCCAGGGGATCTTCCTGACCCTGGAATCGAACCTGTGTTTCCTGCTTGGCAGGCCCATTCTTTACCACTGAGCTACCTGGGAAGCCCTCTGTTCTCATCTCCCTCCTTAGCAGGACAGTGTCATCAGCAGATTTCTGCTTGGTTGGCTATAAGAACTGCACAAAGATGGGAGAGTTAAACAGACAGATCCACAGCTATCCTTGGCTTGGAAACTGTCTTCTAAACAAAACTCAACACTTCGGGTGCACTTCTTGGGTACACACTTCTCCCCAGTGTATCCAACTTTCTTGGCTGCATTTTCTGGGCAAACCAGGTCCTTTGGGGGTTGGGATTCAGATACCAGATCAATTCCAGGTCAAACTGCATCTGCTTAGCCACTGAATTCTGAAGCTCTTTTTCCACCCTGCAAGTCTCCTGATCGGCCTCAAGCAGGAACCTCCACTCCCACTCTGAGTTCCCAAGCAAGCTTCCCCCTGCAGCTGTCACTGTCATTCTGGAGCTTGCTCTGAGGGGATTGCCATGGTTTTCCATTGATAAGGCTCCTTTTCCTCATTGGCCAGATAAGAAAGCTTCATCCTAGGAGACTAATTGGAGGGACACTTCAAGGAGGCTTATTTCTGAAATTTAGGCAGGTGGGGCATGGTGCTGGAATAAGTGTAGTATATAAAAAGTAAATGGGATCTCATTCTGTTATAGGCTGTTGAGGCCAGTGATGTGAGTTACTTGGGGGCATTGTTACTTGTTGATATCTCTTTCTTACCTGGTTGAAACCATACCTTACTCAGTTTTACATCCTCAGAAGGTAGCCCAGTGCTTGACCATAGAGAGTATTCAATGAATGGTTATAGAACACATTTCCCTCTTCAAAAATAACTCCTCAGTGTGACTGGTTAACTCTATGTGACTATCTGGAGCACAGACAAGTTTCTGATCTCAGAGTAAACCGTGCTGAAACCACACTAGCCAGATGGGACTTGAACCAGTGGGCCAGACTCGAACCCAGCCTGAACCCAGATCAGGATTTGAACCCACAGTCTTTTAACTGAAATCACACACCTGGGGTCAGGACTTAACAAAGCTCAGATTCTTTATGTCGAACTTCCCTGGCAGTTAGTGGTTAAGACTCCGTGCTTTCCATGGAGGGGGCACAGGTTCCATCCCTGTTTGGTGAACTAAGAGCCCACGTGCATAGTCAAAAAATAAATGAATAAAATTAAAAAAAAAATTTTAAAGCTTCTTTAAGTCTCATGTAGAAAGAATTCAATAAAAGACAAAGCAGTAGGTAAGAAGAGTGTGTATTGAGAGATGCACATTCCACAAACAGAATGCATGGAGATGTGTATCTAGTCAAAGCTGTAGTTTTTCCAGTAATCATGTACAGATAGGAGCCTTGGACCATAAAGAAGGCTGAACACCCAAGAACTGATGCTTTCAAATTGTGGTGCTAGAGAAGACTCTTAAAAGTCCCTTGGTCAGCAAGGAGATCAAACCAGTCAATCCTAAAGGAAATCAACCCTGAATATTCATTGAAAGGACTGATGCTGAATGTGAAGCTCCAATACTTTGGACACCTGATGCAAAGAGCTGACTCTTTGGAAAAGACCTTGATGCTGAGAAAGATTAAGGGTAGGAGAATGAGGTGACAGAGGATGAGATGGTGGGATGGCATCACTGACTCAATGGACATGAGTTTGAGCAAACTCTGGGAGACAGTGAAGGACAGGGAAGACTGCCATGCTGCAGTCCATGGGGTTGCCAAGGGTTGGACATGACTTAGCTACTGAACAATAAGAAACAGAATGTGGTCTGTCTCAAAAGGGGAGAACAGCCTTGGAAGAAATGCACTCCACAGACAGTGTGGGCTATGTCGGAAGGCCAGGGGGCCTGAAATGTGAGTTGGTTAGGTTTTAGAGGCTGTGTAATTTCACAGTCTAGTAAGTGGAAGAATTAGCCCAGCTATTTTGGGGAAGGGGCAGCGATTTCCAGGAATTGGGCTTTAGGGTTGCCCACTTTTTTGGCCTTTTAGGGTTGGCCTAAGGACTGTTGTGGTGTCTCATTTAGCTAATGCATTACAGTGTGTGTATAAAGAGTCTTAAGGTCCACAGAAAGTTGAATCTCCCACCATCTTGGACCTGGTTGGATCTAACCAGTTTTTGTCAGGTCCGGTGGTCATGTCATTCTTTCAAAGGCTGTGCCCTATCCCTCTTCCTTCCTGTTTCAATTCCACTAACAGCTACTTCTTAACGTTTTCAGAGATTTTTCTTAAATGGAATTGAAATCTGCCTTTAATCTGCAATCAGATACCTCTTCCTGGGTGGTATTTGGTTTTCTAAGAAACTTCTTTTCCATGTTCAGTTCAGTTCAGTTCTGTTCAGTCACTCAGTCGTGTCCGACTCTTTGTGACTCATAAATCACAGCACACCAGGCCTCCCTGTCCATCAACAACACCCGGAGTTCATTCAAACTCACGTCCATCGAGTCGGTGATGCCATCCAGCCATCTCATCCTCTATCATCCCCTTCTCCTCCTGCCCCCAATCCCTGCTAGCATCAGAGTCTTTTCCAATGAGTCAACTCTTTGCATGAGGTGGCCAAAGTATTGGAGTTTCAGCTTTAGCATCAGTCCTTCNCTGAGGAAGGCTTTCTTATCTCTTCTTGCTATTCTTTGGAACTCTGCATTCAGATGCTTGTATCTTTCCATGTTAAACATTTCTAAGTACTTGAATTTTCTCTTATATGACAAGCTTTCTTAGTGCTCATTGCCTGGGTGATTCTCTTCCAATAATTGATCACATTTATGAGCATACATTAGAGTGTTTGCCCCTGAAATCACTGCTGTTTATTAAGAACTCTTTTAAGGTGAGCACCAGGAATTGCCCTCCAGGCTTTGGGGCAGAGGGCAAAGTCATCCTGCACAGAGTCACCTCCTCCTTTGCCCCCTGCTCTCCTTTTCTACCAACGCACCTGCAGAGCATTCAGGCCTTTAGGAGGCCGGCACAATCGACTGAAAATTCTCAGGAATGCAGCCCTAAGGAAATGGAGGACAGGGCAGCTGAGTTTTGATGCAAATAGGGTGGAGAGCTATCTGGAGAGCTGGAGAATGACAAAGTCAAGCTGGGAGTTATCACAGGTGAAAAAATGCAGGGAGGGAAGGTTCCCCTTCCCCTTCCCTTCCCTCAAAAATCAAATATAAAATAGGAGTGGGGGTGACTGGGGAGGTCATTCCATCCTGGAGGCTAAGAAGAGAGGCTTGGGGTGTGGCTGGGAAGAGAGAGGGTGCTGAGACAAACTCCCCATACCCAGACCCCTAATCCAACCCCCACCTATAGTCCAGTGCTTAAAAATAACATCTTGTGGAAAAACCCAAATAAACTTTTAGGCCAACCCAATAAATCTGAGACTAAAGTTATTGAGCTTAGCTGTCAAAGAGAAAGGATTCCATTTTAATTTCATTTTAATAGACTTCTGCTCTATGAATTTTGCATCAAAATGTTTTACATTTGCACTTATACAAAATGTATGATTGAATTCAGAATGAAAAACGATAAATTACAGAGATACATGTTAGATCTTCTATTCTAATGCCAGCCTATTAAACCAATGCAGTAGTTAAGCAAATTCAATCTTCAATTAAAATAGACAAGTATTTTCACTAGTGAAAAGCTGAAATACAAATGACTGGCTTATATCTAGAGCTCTTTTTCTGGTCAGTAGGTAGGATAATTTGTTGTGAATTGGTCTCTTTTCATCAAGAGAAAGCAGTGAGGCTGTAATTTCCTATCTATCACTCTTTCTTCTCCTTTGTATTGAAGATGTTCTTTTTCTTCAGAAAAATCGGGATGGATTAGCAGAACTTGGCTTTCATAGCCAGATGAGTGTCTTGGTGATCTCAGAGTGCAACATCTTATTTTGTTGCAGATAAAAACATCAGAGAGGTTGCTGATTAGCCTGCAGTCATACAGTTAGTTGCTGACAGACTGTTAGTCCCTTAAAGAGTGTTATTTTCTGCCTTTTCTTGGACTTCCGGCATTTATTTGGGCAGTTTGTCTTCTGGCCAGGACTCCCAGTCCTCCTCTCTCCTCTTGAGCTACAGTGTTGCCTCTCTTAATTCCAACTGTACACACTTGGAATGAACACAAGCTTTCCCTCTCCATGAGAAATGTGAAGACGTGTTAACGCAAGTTTGTGTTCCCAACGCACAGTGAGGCCAAACAAACAGAAGTGTTGGACTTTGAAGCAGAGAACGGTTTACTGCAAGGCCATGCAAGGAGATGGATGCCTCATGCTCTATAAAGGGTGTCCCTGGAGGGTTTCAGAAAAGGATTTTTAAAAGCCAGGCGAGGGAGATGGGAGTGGAAGGGTACTAGATGGATCTTATCGAACCCAATTCTCTGATCTGCTGATGGTGAGGGAGCAAAGTAGTGTTAAAGAGGTGAACATGATCGGTCCTCAGGCTTCAGGAGGCCTGGGGCTGTGTACTCAGGCTCATCAAGTAGTTCTTTCATTTAGTGGGTTTTTTGTTTGTTTGTTTGTTTTGTTTTACATCTGCAAAACAATTCAGGAAATGTGCATCAAATACTATTATCTATTCAATAGGTACTTCAGAGAAAGCAGATGATGCTGGGGTGGAGGGAAGGCCCCATAGCATCCTGCTCAGTTACACACACAGAGAAATTTAGGGACTATTTCTAACACATTGTCCGAGTCAGGTGGGTAATAATTGGTGTGGAGGGCCCCTGAGAGAAAAATACAAGATGGGCACAGAATGGGCTGGTTTGCATCTGATTATGCTTAAAGTCTGACCTTTCTCTGTGGTGAGATAGTAAATAATCTGCCTGCGGGAGATTCAAGAGACACGGGTTTGATTGCTGGGTCAGGAGGAGGAAGAAATGGCAACCCACTGTAGTATTCTTGCCTAGGAAATCTCAAGGACAGAGGAGCCTGGTGGGCTACAGTCCGTGGGGTTGCAGAGTCTGANTTTCTCTGTGGTGAGATAGTAAATAATCTGCCTGCGGGAGATTCAAGAGACACGGGTTTGATTGCTGGGTCAGGAGGAGGAAGAAATGGCAACCCACTGTAGTATTCTTGCCTAGGAAATCTCAAGGACAGAGGAGCCTGGTGGGCTACAGTCCGTGGGGTTGCAGAGTCTGATGAGACTGAGCATGCGTGCGCGCGCGCGCGCGCGCGCGCACACACACACACACACACACACACACACACATTTACTACATTTACTGAGTTAACCCTGCAGGGCTAAACAGAAGATTACATAAATTAATCCTAATTTTGCTAACTAAATGACTCAATTTTACACTTCTATGCGTTCACACTAAGAGAAAGAGATAGAGAGACAGAAAAAAATCTCCTTCCTAGGAGATTTAGGAAGAACAACCACATCACCCTTACTGGTCAGCGTCTCTGGTTCTCTGCATCTGGGTCTTCCTCCTGCCCACAGGGCATGTCTGCATGGACAGCCTTGGCTCATATGGGACACAGCCTTACCATGTCCCACAGAGGTGCATTTACTGAATTTTGTTATTTAAAACAAATGGAGGGACTTTCCTGGTGGTCCAGTGGTAAGGACCCCGCACTTGCTCTGCAGGGGGCACAGGTTCAATCCTTGGTCTGGGAACTAAGATCCCACGTGCCATGCGGCAGCTAAGCCCGTATGCCGCAGCTACTGAAGTCTGTGCACTGTAGAGCCTGCGCTCTGCAACAAGAGAAGACATCACAATGAGAAGCCCAAGCGCCACAACTAGGGTAGCCCCGACTCACTGCAGCGAGAGAAAGCACATGCACAGCAACGGAGACCCAGCGCAGCCGAAAACAAAGTAAATACGGAAAATTTTAAAAATAAATGAAAAAAATAAAACAAATGGAAAAAGACTTACTCGGCATTTTCATACCTGACATTGAACTTGACGACAAGTCAGGGGTACCCAGTAGCCATGCTGGTTCCTCTTTTTCTTCCCATGTCTCCTCCCCTACAGCCTGTTCTCCCCTTTCCATCTTAATCTGCTTCTTTTTCTTCGATTCCTATCCTTCTTGTTTTTTCATCTTTTCTCTTCCCCCATGTTTTTCTCTTGTTCAGATGAGACAGAGAAATTAAGAGTCAATTGAGAGAGACCCAAGAGGCCACAGGGAGAAGTGTGGAGCACTTCAGTGTGGAGGCTGGAATCCTGGTTTTGACCTTTGCTAGCTGTGGAAGTCCCAGCAAATTATTTAAACTCTCCGAGCTTGTGGTTACTCATTGGTAAAATGCAGATGAAAAGGACAGCTTCCCTCTTTGGTTTTTGTGAAAATTAGAAAAGATAATGCATGTAAAGGGCTTAATACAGTGGTTGGATGTTAATGGTAGCCACTTATTTTATTAAGAGAAAGAGAATGTATATTGTGAAAGCCATGCCTATATTTTCTGTGTTATCTTAGGGATATGATTCTTTAACAAAACTACATGTTTCAAATGTGTATTTGAGGGCTATGGGACAAGACTTTCCGTCTGTGTCAGGTTCTTTTTGAATGAACAGCCCCATGGATAAGCATCCCACTTACCTGTCTGTTCCCCTCCTCTCTTCTAGTGATTCTGAGCAGACAGCTTGTGGTAATGGTGGAAACGAGCAGATGGGGGAGCAAAGAAAATGGGAGAAGGTGGGGTCACGTCTAAACCCGAAGCTGAGATATGCACGTTAGGTACTGTATTTATTAGAAGTCATTTGGGCCTATCTCCATCCCACTGACAGCCCCAATGGTAGACAGATACACCTCAGAGTTTATTTGGACTTGAGGAACACAGGCCGGAAAAGAGATGCTCTAGTGGGTGTTAAGAGAAGAATGGGAGTTGGGGAGATCCAGGGAGAAGGGAGGTGCCAAACACCACGTGCTCAGTAAACAGCAGAGAGACCAAGCAACAAATACATTTATTTACTACTAAACTATCTATCATGGGCTAGGTCTGTACCAGGCTGTAAGAAAAATGATGAGTAAGAAATGATCCTTGTCTGCAATAACATGGATGGACCTGGAGATGATCATACTAAGCAAAATAAGTCAGACAGAGAAAGACAAATATCGTGTGATATCACTTATATATGGAATCTAAAAAGCTGATAGAAATGAACATTTTTACAAAACAGAAATAAACCCACAGACACAGAGAACAAACTTATGGTTACCAAAGGGGAAAGGAGGCTGAAGGGATAAATTAGGAGTTTGGGTTGAACAGGTACACACCATTACATACAAAATAGGTAAACAACAAGGATCTATTGTATGGCACAGGGAACTATATGCAATAAAGTCTTGCAATAACCTGTAATGGAAAAGAATCTGAAAAAGTTTCATACACATATAACTGGATCACTCTGCTGTCTACTTGAAACTAACACATTACAAATCAATGATCCTTCAATAAAAAGTTGTTTGTTTTGGAAAAAAGAGTCAGTCCTTGTCACCAAGAAGCATATTATCTACTGACAGACAGATATCTAAATAAATACTAATTACAAAACAATGTGGTATAGAATCCAGTACTGAATGGCTTGCTCTGCCTCTGGAGTTGGGGTGTGTGGCTTTGAATTACACTACTATCACTTTTTGAGTATATGTGGACATGTTAATTAACCTCATTGTGTCTCAGTTTTCTAATCTATTAAATGGGGATAACAACAGTGTCTGTCTTCCTCATAGGGTAGGTGTGAGAATTGAATGAGTTATACATAAAGCATATAGACTTCTGCCTGGCACAAAGTAAGTGCTATGTATGTGTGGGCAACTGTAATTATTTTTACAGATGAGCACACTATGTACTGGGGCTTCCCAGGTGGCGCTAGTGGTAAAGAATCTATCTGCAAATGCAGGAGACAGAAGAGACTCAGGTTTGATCCCCTGGGCTGGGAAGATGCCCTCGAGGAGGGCATGGCAACCCACTCCAGTATTCTTGGCTGGAGAATCCCAAGGACAGAGGAGCCTGGGAGGTTACAGTCCATAGAGTCGTAAAGGGTCAGACACAGCTGAAGCAACTTAGCAGGCAAGCATACTATTTGCTGGATGAGCAAGGTGGAAAGAGCAGATGATTCTGGAATGTTTTATGGAGAAGGTAACATTTGACTTAAGTCTTGATATAGTTTGGTCTTCACTGGTGGCTCAAGACGTTAGAGTCTGCCCGAAATGTGGAAGACCCGGTTTTGATCCCTGAGTCAAAAAGATCCCCTGGGGAAGGAAACCGCAATCCACTCCAGTACTCTTGCCTGGAAAATCCCAGGGATGGAGGAGCCTGGTGGACTACAGTCCATGGGGTTGCAAAGAGTCGGACACGACTGAGCAACTAACACTTTCACTTCATATAGCTGTTCGCTGGCAGAAATAGGGCAGGACGAGGAATAGGAGAGAGTGATCACGCAGGGAGAAGATCACTTGCATGAACAAAGACTCATGAAAGAGGATGGGGTGACTGGGAAACACAGTCCACGGATTACTTGTAGGTCCTTAAATACATTTCCTTTCTTTCAAAGATGCAGTAAAGGGAAAATGACCAACTTACTTGGAGAAAATACATCTTACTGTGTTTTGTGCTGCTGTTGCCTTGAAAATACTGAATGCCTGTGTGCATGGGGAAGACAGCTCCCATAAGGGGATGAAAGTTGTCTTTATACCTACAAGAGCAGAGAGGGCATCTGTATGCACACACACACCAATGTCTATGCACAGAGACAATTGTCCTTTGTGGCTGGTTTGGAAATCATTGTGTTCCCAGTCTTGCAAAGTTCAGACTTGTATTGATTGCCATGATCACAGACTTCTAGACCACAGAGATGACATCATCCAATGACCTCATTTTATAGCCAAAGCCTGAGGCCCAGAGAGTGACTTGCTCAGCATGACTACATTGCCCAGTTACTTAGTGGGAGAACCAGGATGAGAACTGGCGTGTTGTTGTTGGAGGAGCTGTGTCAAACAAGTCCATATGCTGAAGTCCTGACTCCCAGGACCTTAGAATGTGTCTGTATTTGGAGATATGGTCTTTAAAGAGATGATCAAGTTAAAATAAGGTCATTAGGATGGGCCCTAATCCAAAATGAGTGGAGTGCCTTTACAAAGAGGATATATACATTTTAAATTTTATTAATTTTTTGAAGTAGAGTTGATTTACAGTGTTGTGCTAATCTCTGCTGTACAGCAAAGTGACTTAGTCCTGCCCAAATAGACATTCATTTTTTAATATTCTTTTCCATTATAGTTTATCACAGGATATCTAATATAGTTCCCTGTGCTATATAGTATGTATGTGGTCAGTCTTTTCAGTCGTGTCCAACTCTTTGTGATACCACGGACTGTAGCCCACCAGGCTCCTCTGTCCATGGAATTTTCCAGGCAAGGATACTGAATTGGTTTGCCATTTCCTCCTCCAGGGGATCTTCCTGACCCAGCGTTCAATCCCATGTCTCCTGTACTGGCAGGTGGATTCTTTACCGGAAAGAATTCTTTACCTGGGAAGCCCTGTGCTATACTGTCAAAACTTGTTATTTATCCATTCTATATATAAGAAAAAGATCCCACATGCGACAGTTAAGAGTCTGTACTAAGACCTGGTGCAGCCACATTAAAGAAAATAAAAATAATGCTGATTTAATTTTTGTACAGTGACTATTCATAAATATTGCTGGTGTATTTGCGTGTCTCCATCTTTTTTTAATACTTATTTTTATTTGTTTATTTATTTGGCTGCTCTGGGTCTTAGTTGGCGCATGTGGGTCCTAATTCCCTGACCAGGGATTGAACTCAGGTCTCCTGCATTGGGCGCGTGGAATCTTAGCCACTGGACCATCAGGGAATTTCCCAGTGATTTAACTTTTGTGCAGTGACTATCCATAAATATTACTGATGTATTTGCATGTCTTTATCTTGATTGCATGTCTTATCCTTGGCAAGGACGATAATAATGTACACCTTTATGTGTTCTTTGTGTCAATAAAAAAATCCTCATTAGATAATAAAAAGAAAATTTATCAGCAATAATTCAAACAGACAGTGCCTGTGCTTTGGCATCAACACAAATTCTTGCAATTGGTACCTCTTGGACACGATGTCCAACTCCCTGTTGACACACTGCCATCTGGTGGAGCGGGGCCTGTGGACCGCCTTTCACAGTCTGATGTTGCCTGTGTCTTGACATATGTTTGTTCCCCTTTCCTGCTGATTTTCCTGACAGCTGTCCAAATCCAGGGGTGAGACCCATGCAGGCCCAGGCCTTTGCAAAATACCGCAGGAGGCAAAAATTGTCTTTGATTTTCTCTTGTTTTGCCTTTCAATGCTAACAGCCTGGTGTTCCCCAGTTTAGGGATGAAAACTTGAATTCCATTCACCAAATTAACATCTCTCTCCCTTCCTTAAATCCCCTTTATTTACATAAAGTTCATAGTTTAGAAATTTCTTCTGAAACTACTCTCTTTTTGGCTTCGATTTTCTTTGAAGTAGGCATGTCTAGAATATTGCCTTCACTCAACAAAAGTTTACTGAGTATTGACTTGCTCAATATTAGAACTAGGGGTACAGAGATGGTGGAAAGACCAGGGCCAATTTAATTCATTGGCTGCAGAAGGCCCAGTGCCTAGAGTCTTTCATATTTTTAGAGACCTATAAAAATGTTTCAATTTCTTTTAAAATCAGAACAAAAAATAAACTTTAAGTGGAATAAACATAATTTGATTATTATATATGATCCTTTTAATGTATTGTTGAATACATTAAACATAATGAATTCAGTTTGCTAGTAGTTTGTTGAGAATTTTTGCATTCATGTTCATCAGTATAGGGCTTCCCTGGTGTCTCAGATTGTTAGGAATCTGTCTACAATGCGGGAGACCTGGGTTTGATCCCTGGGTCAATAAAATGCCCTTGGAGAAGGGAATGGCTACCCACTCCAGTATTCTTGTCTGGAGAATTCCATGGACAGAGGAACCTGGTGGGCTATAGTCCATGGGGTCACAAAAAGTTGTATACAACTGAGTGACTAAAGCTTTTTCTCTTCATCAGTATATGGGTCTATGATTTTCTTGTACTGTCCTTGTTTAATTTTGGTACTGGGGAAATACTGGCCTTATAAAATGAGTGGGCAGTATTCTCTCCTCTTGTGTTTTATGGAAGAGTTTGAGAAGATTGGTATTAATTCTTTAAACGTTTGCTAAAATTCAACAGTGAGGCCATCTGGTCATGGTCCTTGTTGGGAAGTTTTTGATTACTAATTCATTCTTCTATCACAGATTAGTCTGTCTAGATTTTCTACTTTTTCAAGATTCAGTCTTGATAGATTGTGTATTTCTAGGATTTTATGCACTTCTGCATTGTTTAATTTGTTCTTAGTAGTCTCGTATGATCATTGCTATTTGTGTGGTATCAGTCATAATGACTTTTCTTTCATTTCTAAAATGGCATTGGACAGGCACCCCTCTGCAGACCCACAGATTTGGAGATCCAGAGAGCTAGTTGTTTGCATTGATAACTCACTGATTTTTTTAAATATAATTTTGAATTCATAGATTTAAACCTGTTTGAGGAGTTCCAAAGACTTGCAATTATTTTCATTTTGAAGCTCCAGTTGGATTTTCTTTAGCTAATGAGAGTCTCTTTATCTTGGTTCTTGATTCTTTCTGGCAAGATCCTAGGAATATTTGATAGCTTCCTTGTTATCTAGAAAAATAGGATGTTCTAGTCTTGCAACATTTCCTTCCCTAGACCTGAAAGTCAGCCATTTTTTCAAGAAGTACTGCTACTAAGTCACTTCAGTCGTGTCCAACTTTGTGAGACCCCATAGACAGCAGCCCACCAGCCTCTGCCATCCCTGGGATTATCCAGGCAAGAACACTGGAGTTGGTTGCCATTTCCTTCTCCAATGCATGAAAGTGAAAAGTGAAAGTGAAGTTGCTCAGTCATGTCTGACTCTTCGCGACCCCATGGACAGCAGCCTACCAGGCTTCTCCGTTCATGAGATTTTCCAGGCAAGAGTACTGGAGTGGGTTGCCATTGCCTTCTCCCAAGAAGTACTATTTTTTATTTTTTTAAAACTTAGTTTATTTTTTGGCCACATGCCATGTGAGATCTCAGTTTCCCAACCAGGGATTGAGCCTGTGCCCCCTGCAGGGGAAGCACAGGACCCTAAGCAGTAGACCACTGGGGAAGTCCAAGAAGTACTGATTTCTTCAATTAATAGTGCAAATGGTGGTATCAGGTTTCAATTGAAAGGTATCATGGGCTTCCTTGGAGGCATGAGTTTGCTCTCTGGGTTGAGAGGATCCTCTGGTGGAGGAAATGGCAACCTACTGTAGTAGGAGAAGGGGATGACAGAAGATGAGATGGTTGGATGGCCTCGCTGACTCGATGGACATGAGTTTGAGCAAGCTCCGGGAGCTGGTGATGGCTGGTGTGTTGCAGGCCATGGGGTTGCAAAGAGTTGAACATGACTGAGTGACTGAATTGAATTGAACTGAACTAGTATTCTTGCCTGAAAAATCCCATAGACAGAGGAGCCTGGCGGGCTACAATCCATAGGGTCACAAAGAGTCGGACACCACTGAAGCCACTGAGCCTGAGCACTAGGTGCTATGGTCTGAATTGTGTCCACTTACTTCCCCAAGTTCATATGTCAAAGCCCTAGCCCCCTAATGTGACTGCATTTGGAGCTAAGGTAACCAGCATTAAATGAAGTTAAAGGAGTGGGCCCTACTCTGATAACCAGACAGTTCTTTCTCTCTTGTGAGGACATAGCAGGAAGGTGGCCATGTACAAGCTGGGAAAGGGAGTGAACCAGCCAGCACCTGGATCTGGGACTTTTAGCTTCCAGAACTGGGAGAAATAAAAGTCTATTGTTTAAGCCATCCAATCAGTGTTTTGTTTTGTTTTAATTTTATGGCAACCTGAACAGACTAATATGCTTGGGATGCTCATTGTTACTGGATTGGTGATTACTTTTAGCTTCTTTAATGGACAAGACAAAGTAAAGTTTATCCCTCATTATATAGTTTACAGTCCCAGGATAACAACACTGAGTTACCAACTATGTTATATAATGGAATATTTTCATCATATAATCACTAAAAAGGCTGAAAGCTCTTCCTTATACTTTCCTCATATAGTGCTACTATATTTGTAGAGAGCATATTACCATCACACAATGTTCTCTCTCTTTTAATTTTCATTTAGCCTTAAATTTACAAGTAAGCATAGGCTTAATGGTCATCAGTTTTGGGGTTACTTTTCTGTGTTCAGGGTGCTGAGGACCTTTATTTTTCCCCAGCATTATTGAGGCATAATTGACAAATGAAACATTTATTTATTTTTAATTGGAGGATAATTGATTTACAATGCTGTGTTGGTTTCTGCCATACAACAGCAAGAACCAGCCAGAGGTGTACACATGTCCCCTCCCCCCTGAACTATTTATTTTTAATTAATTTATTTTTTGGCTGCTCCATGCAGCATGTGAAATCTGAGTTCAGTGACCAAGGTTAGAACCTGTGACCCCTGCAGTGAAAGTGTGGAGTCTTAACCACTGAACCTCTAGAGACATTCCCAGTATGTGTGTTTATTTAAAGTGTATAATAGGATGACTTGATACATATTTATATATAATATCTATATATATACCGTGAAATGAGGCTGGCCACAGTCAAGCTAATTCACACATCCATCACCTCACACGGTCATCTTTTGCATATGTATGTTGAGGGAACACTTAAAATTTCCTCTCAAAGGTGGTTGTCTGAAAGCCAGGAAGAGGAGTCTCACCAGGAAGTGAATTCAGCCAGCACCTTGGTCTTGAACTTCCAAGCTCCAGAGCGGTGAGAAATAAATGTCTGTTGTTTAAGCCTATGGTTAATCTATGGTATTTATAGCAGCACAAGCAGACTAACATGTGCCTGTGTGACTGTGTGTGTACGCGGGTGCACAGGGTCATGCACACACACACACACACACCTATATTTACATATTCTGTTTCTACAGAAACCTGTGAGTGCTCATCAGCACCCCCAATTCCAATCCAACAGCAGAATATTCCTTTCACCTTGCCCTCATTTCAAATCTCGGACAATGAGAACTATGACTGTTGCTCTCCTCATTATTTTTATCCTCAGTACTACTTTATTTGCTCAGTCACCCTAGGAAATCAATCTTTCCACCCCCAACCCCTGGGTCTCACTTGGACATCTTCCTCACTCTGTCCTAACCACCTGCTAAGCCACCTCTCTGCCCCATCTCCTTCTTTGCTTGGGACCCCTAATGGCTCTTCCCAGGTGGAGCTATTGGTAAAGAATATGCGTATAGTGCAGGAGACACGGGCTCAATCCCTGGGTCAGGAAGATTCCCTGGAGTATGAAATGGCAACCCACTCCAGTGTTCTTGCCTGGGAAATCCCATGGGCAGTGGCCCTGGCAGGTTACAGTCTATGGGGTGGCAGAGTCAGTCATGACTGAATACCAGTGGCTCTTCTATTCAATTCTTTAAGAAGGAAATAAACTTGTATTATTTTAAAAATAAGTTTAAATTTATCTTAAAATAGAGATTCATTGATCTCTGTTGTAAGATTATGGCATGTTCTTATCTGTAAGGATGTTATTTTACTCCTTGTTCTTTTTTTTTTCTTATAAGAATTTCCATAAGATTTGATTTTGATACTTTTCTGTTGCTATTTTTCATGTGAGGTTAGTTTCTCTGAATTTTTAGAAAGAGGCAGAGTTGAGAGAGGCCCATCTAACTTCCAAAAGCATTAACAAATATGAGAGCTTGCTTTCTGAGATTTCCGATCTCTTTTCCTCTACCCCAACTTTGGGCCTTTTCTTCCATTGTCTTCCCTGTCCTGTGAAATCTGATTTCACTCTTGGGACTTTTTCCTTAGTAGAGGTTCTGTTCTGGAAGTCAATCTTTTTTTTTTTTTAATGGTACAACCACTTAAAATTTTTTTTTAAGCACTCTTATTTATTTATTTGGCTTCACTATGAGGCATACGGGATCCTGGTTCCCAGATCAGGGATTGAACCCATGCTCCTGCACTAGGAACTCAGAGTCCTAACCACTGGACCACCAGAGAAGTCCCTGGGAGGGAGTCTTGGAAGTCAGTTTTGAGACTTAGAGAGGCTAGGCTCTCTAGACCTTTTCATGTTCATCTTGGACTCCTAGCACACACCTATTACCATGTAAATGGTACTACCACACTGTTAAAACTATTCAGTGTCAGGTGCTGCTCTCAAGTTAGACCATCACAGATTTTAGGGAGTACTAGTTGCTCTTTTGGGGCTCACCTTTTGTCAGCTTCTCAGATACCCCATTGCTTCCATCTGCACACATGCCAATGCCCTACCAGCCTGTGCCATGGGTGGGCTGCCTTCACTGCTTGCATTTTGTAGTTCCTGGGGACACTTTATAACTTAGTTTCCCTCTAAAGTAGTGTCCAACTCACACAATCCCATGGAGCATAGGCAGCCAGGCTCCTCTGATCATGGGATTTTCTAGGCAAGGATACTGGAGTGGTTTGTTATTTCCTTCTCCAGGGATTTTGGCCCCTGGTTGACAACTACCAATCATACCTCCAGGCTCCCCTTTACCTCCACTCCTATCAGAAAAAAATAAGCAGAAGCAGCCTGCCCTCACCTGGGTGGAATGAAGGAAGACCTTTACAGTCCTGTCTCAGAGCCTCGCCACATCTCCAGCTCTCTGACTCGTAAAATCCAGAAGGATTTGACCGTCCTGCTCTCCCGTGGAACATCATGCTGGCCCCTGACATTGATGACATTTTTTTCTAGTTGAATCTGGAAGAAAGAATTAGGGAACACTCTGACAAGATGCATGCATGCTAGAAGGGAGCTCAGAAGTGCTTGCTCCATCAGTGACAGTTCCAGGGCTGCTATGGTCTGGGGCTTAACAGCCACCGCTAAGTGAGGCACAGACTACTGCACCTTGCATGCTCACCACAAAGGAAAAGCACCTCGTTTGCGAGACTGTTTGGGTTGTGGGACTTCGTATCTGACGTTTGGCTGTGCTACTTTGACTCACCCACTGGGTCCCCCATTAGGCTGCTGATTTTGAGTGGAGCCTGATACAAGAACCCTTGGCAGAGCTGCAGGCTTCATTTCAAACTGTCCTACCAGTTTTACTGTAAAATCCAGCAGACCTAAAATTATGGCATCCCTGGCAGACAGAGGTGCAACCTCCACCCAGCTTCCACAGACGACCCCACGGGCAAAGCCACGCTTGTTCTGTGAACAACTGCACTGTATTTGCAAATACAGCCACCTCACAGCTGGGTCCTGGCAGAGACGAGATGGCTGACGATGGGACACGAGATGAGTTTGTAACCTGAACTGTTTGACTAAACTACATTTGTCATACAACTAAATGCAACCACAGAGCAGCATGTCAGCATAGGATGGAACCAATATCTATGAGATCAGGCCTGAACATGTCCAGGAGGCACGTTTTCTGTTGCCGCACAAGAAACTAAGTGGTTCAAAACAATGACTTGTTATTTCTCCTGATTCCGTGGGCTGGGAATTCAGGCAGGAATTGGCAGGGGAGTGCGTGAGCTCCCTGCCGTGTCTCCATGCTGTGAGGTCATGACCGTGGTGGGGCCAGATCATCCAAAAGCATTTCATTCACATGCCTGGCTCTTTGAGACCCCTCTACATGGCCACTCTCCTCCCAAGAATTTGGGATTCCTCACAGGTCTGTGGTCTGTCAAGGGAGCTGGATTTCTTGCATAGTACGCGCTTTCCAAGGGACAAAAAGTGGAATCGCCAGCTCTCTGAAGAGCCAGGTCCAGAACCATCACTTCCACTGTGTGTGTGTGTGTGTGTGTGTGTGTTAGTCGTTCAGTCGTGTCCAATTCTTTGCGACCCCATGGACTGTAGCCCTCCAGGTCCCTCTGTCCATGGAATTCTCCGGGCAAGAATACTGGAGCGGGTTGTCATTTCCGTCTTCCAGAAAGGATGCCTGATCTTCCCTATTTTAGGACATGATAGGGATTTGTGGTACTTCTGAGACAGCACTGAGGTCTGGGAGCCCCTGGAGTGGAGGACAGAGGAACTAGTTAGCGAGGGAGGGCATTTCTTAAACGTCTGCATCTAATACAATAGAATGGTATCTCCTGAGGACCTCGGGTGCTGGTCTGTGCCCAAGTGATGCTCTGAGCCCACCGGCGCCTCTCTGAAGCCAGTTTTGGGCGATGGAGATTTTTCTGCCGATAGAGGGAGACGTGGCACCACAGCAAGACGCAGTTCTGCCTTTCATCCGGGAGGGGGCAGTGCCGGCTGCCTCCCGAGACACCGCGGGCTCCCGGACAATCCGCTGCTGACTCCCGGCAGGGTCCCTCCGAAAGCCAAGGTGATTGAGCCCTAAAGCCCCCCCCCCCCCCCCCCCCCCGGGGCCCCCG
>SJYA01003224.1:737541-913567 GCA_006410615.1 Neotragus moschatus
CCCCCCCCCCCCCCCCGCCCCCGGGGGCGCCGGGAAGGACTGCTAAGAGTTGAAAAACTTGTGAGAACTCCGAGAAAGCCCGTTGACCGTCTACCTTCTACATGATTTTCAACTCATTTTCCTTGCTCATGAAATTTCTGTTAACTTTCAACAGGTGATTGGGACTGTCTATATTTAGAGTAACTGAAGCTGCAGGACACTTGAGATGCTTCGGCTTACCATCCGAGACCAGCTTTGCTATTTCCTGACTTTAATATGTTTTCATATCAGCTTCCTTAGTTTTATATCAGTTTTATAAAGTGCTGAGCATTATTAATGTGGAAGAAGAAAACCAGATATTGTATAACTGTAATTATAACTCTTCCCACCCCCTTCCCTCCTGTTTGCAAAAATAAACTGGGATTCTTGAAGAATCATTGTCCAGTGGGAGGTATAGTGAACTTGAACTCAAAAGACCTGGGTCTGGGTTGTTTCCTTGCTAAGTCCTGTCAGACTCTTTTGTGACCCCATGGATTGTAGTCTGCCACGCTCCCCTGTCCGTGAGATTTCCCAGGCAAGAATACTGGAGTGGATTGCCATTTCTTTCTCCAGGGATCTGCGCAGCCAAGGGATTGAACCCTTGTCTCCTGCACTGGCAGGCGGATTCTTTACCACGGAACCCCCTGGGGAGCCTGAGGCTCTGAGATTAGGGTCTACAACATTCTTAGCTGTGGGTGGGATCCTCAGGTAAAACACTGATTGCTCATACGTGAAACACAAATGATGAGATACGTCCCTTTTCCTTCATAGGACTTTGTAAGCCTCTAATGAAATAAGCTATTTGAAATTTTCTGTAAATGTAAGTGTTCTGCACATGTAAGATGTTTTAAAAGTACACGATATTTTTGAACTTAAACGCTTTTGAAGAAAAATGAGAAATGCTAATTGAAAAATAATTCAAACAATATGCAAAACTACAGAAAGGAAAGTAAGTCCTTCAAAATTTCACTATCAAGAAATTATCACTGTTAGTATTTGAACATGTTTCCAGAACACTCTGAAGTGTTTCAAAAATTAAATTGTATTCCACATTCTCTTATTTAAATGCCTTTCCTCCACTCAACATTGCATAATATCTAATATTTATTGATCTTTAATAATGTGTCAAGCTTTATCTAAGCCTTATAAGTGAGTCCTTATTTAATCTCAGAGCAGTGGCATTGAGTATCTACTTTTATTGTAAAGATGGGGAACTGAGGTTCAGAGAAGTGAAATAATATATTTTCCAATTTCCTGCCACTTTAAGGAGTCTTACAACTAACATATTTGCTTCTGCTTATGGCTTTTTCTACTTTTACTACTATATCTTCAGCATCCTGTTTATTGGTAATCACATCAAGAGAGCTACTTATTTAATACGTTAATTGTCATACCTGTGAATCTCCGGGGAAAGAGACTTAGGGGTTGAGAATTTTTTAAACAAGCTCTCTTTGGAAGTTGTTATGTGTACAGTCATGTTTGAGAACCACAATCTTGGTTTAAATTCCTAGGTTGGGTTTGCTGGATCAGTTTTAAATCTGAGACATAATGCCAAACGGCCCTCCAGAAATGTCAACCAGTTTACATTCCCACAAACAGTGTGACTAATTTAAGCTCTTTTGCTTGGATCTCTTTTTCTATTCCACAATATTATCTTATAAATTGTTTCCTAGTTTTTCATCAGGACAGTAACCTACTTGTTGGCTATTTAGCACATGTGTGTGTGTGCGCTAAAGTTTCAATTTGAGGTTGAGCACTTGTTTTGAAATATGTTAATTATTTTGAAGTTCAGAAAACCTTTGTGCGTATTCTGTTCAACGCTACTTTCTCTTCCTGTCTCATCTCTCCAACACCTTGTCTCATGCTGTTCTCTTTCTGGTCTCCAAGCCATTGTCTTCAGGGCTGTAAAACATATTTTTCTAAAATCCTACTGGATAAATGAAAGTATAAACTGCATAATTAGTACCTCCAGGTGGAAAACAGATTCTTGTTATTTCCACAAGAAGTCAACTACAATCTACGTTCTGCTCCCGTTTGATCTCCTTAGTTTATCCTATTCTTAACCCAGAATTCATCTGGCAAATTCTCCAAAATGTCTTGATCTTACCAACCTCCAGTTTTCCCATGTTAGAACTAAAGACCTCCCCCTTGGCTATGTGAACATCATTCTTTTACTGGATCCCAGATTTTATGAAGCAAGACTCTCCTTGTATTAAAGTTCCAAATAAAACTCCTTTTCTCTTTTTCAAAAACTATCTTCTTCCTACCTAGGAAACTGGGTTTCTGGGTTTCTTTGAATTTTTCATCCTCAAAGTAAGAATTATTTTCTCTCCTAAAAAAAGACAGATTTTTTTTAAAAACCTATTCGTTAACTATTAACCTTTAACAATTAAGATAGAGACACTTCACGAGTTATACACAGACAGCCCCTAAGTGACTGTGTACTCTGGAATATTCTGTAGGAGGGTGAGTCATCTCAGACTTAAAGTTTACATTATTCATTTATGAGAGTAATTGTTTCTAATTGTCTGTATCTTATTAAAAAAACATTTAAATCTATACGCAGAGAATAAAGCCCTGTAAAATTAGACATAGGAAGTTATCTGGATTTCATTTTGCCCAAAAGAATATAAAAATGTCTTTTTCTAATGCATTTATGAGAGTTTTTGTTCTGATACAGTTTTCTGAACCAAATTATTTTATAAACTGTTTCAAATCAGAAGATTTTTAGTCTGTGAATGAGAACATGAATGTGAAAGGAAGACAGGTTAGTACAAGCAGAATGTTGGGCTGAGGTCCTGACACTTTCTCTTCCCTTCTCTGAGCATTTGTTTCTCCTTGGGGCTGTCTCTATGTGATCTAGAAAGGCAGTGATTTGAAATCACAAATATTCGTTGACAATTCCATATAGGAGGCTGAAAAAAAATAAAAGGATTTCATTGTTTTGATGATTTTACAGAGAAACATTCTATGAAGCAGTAATTCAAAGAAAAGGCTGTATTCTCATATATGTGGTCGTTCAAATAATGTATCAGATTTCCTTTAAGTGAGGACATAGGCGGACAGGAATGCTAGTAAATTCCAGGGGAATAAACACTATTCGGTGATTTCTAATACTGCTGCTTTTATTTTTCAACATTTAACAAACACCAGTCTGGCTTAATTCTGGCATGATCCCAACCTTGAGAACGTCAAATTCAGATGAACATAGAATCGTCTCAGAGACATGGCTAAGCCATCTTCATACCCATGACATTTTGGACTGAAGATCTGTCAGAACACCTCCCAAACATTAACTGATAAAAATCGAAACCTCCTTCAGGAACCGGTTTCAGAAGAGAAAATTAAAACCTTTTGAGCTGTATCCACTTACTGTCTACTCTGAGAAAACAACCCATTGTTCTGCTGTGCAAGTGACTAATTTGACTAATTTTTTCCCCTGACTTGGCAGAATCTTTTATTGAACTGATTGAAATGACCAGATGTTTTGGCAGCTTATGTAGACATAATCTAAGAAACTCAGTAATTGACTTAAGTAAACGTATCAGGATGTGGACTGGCAATAGAATTGGGGATTCTCTGTTCTGTGATGACTTCAAATCCCTCTTTAAAAGGAAGGCTGCTTGTGTAATTGAAATGCACAACAGAGATTGGAACCATCTCATTCATTTACTTTAGTAATTTATAGCCTATATAGATCTGAGCATCTCTGTAACTTTCAGAAAAAAGGCAAGGAAAAGCTTCAGCATTAGAGAGCTATAAAAATTGTCTGTGAGGCTGTCTGCTCAAGTGAAATGAAATACTTCTCTGCATAAGAATCCCCAGATGAAAAGATTGAAGCAGAATTTCATTTGACTCAAATTATCTAGAAAATGATACAATTGCTTGCCTTAAGTTTTCGAGTGATGTTTTGAGAAAATATTTAATACCAGAATTTTCCATGTTATTTTTTGATTCTCCGTTTTGCTTTGAGCATACTTCTGTGTTATAATCTCTACTGATAATAAAAATATTCATCATAAATAACTCACTAAGGTCAACTTTCTCTTAAAAGCCTATAACCAAAGGAAAGATTTTAAATTGTGGTTTATTCCTTAGAAAGGGAAAAGTCTAATGAAAAAAAAAAAAAGGAAACAGTCTACATGTCTTTCTGTGTCTAAAAGCCTGCCAACCTAGGAAGAGCACAGTGGAAAAGGAAAACAAACATCAAACTTTGGGCTGGACAGTTCACTTGGCCTTGGTTTTTTTTTTTTTTTTTTTGAACACCTGTTTATTCCCTCTCCTGTAAAATTAAAGGTTCTTCTTGAATTTGTTTAGGAAACAAGGTTTTTGAATATCTCTTATTTCCCCCTTCTCCTGTTGTTTCCTACTCATTCATTCCTATATTTAAAAAAAAATGTATAGAACCTGGGCTCTGGCAAGTGTGCACACCTACCTCCTCTACACTTAGAACTAAGTAGGTGATTAGCACCTGTGTCCAGGAGTCCAAGCAAACTTCCTCTTCCTTACCAGCTTGGAGAGCAGAGGCCATTACGTTCTGATTGGCACTCTGCACACAGTGTTCTTGGTCAATATTGTTCTGTAAGAGCATAATAACAAACCCACCAGCGAGTTAATCATTCGAGCGTTGTTTTCCCTTCATGTGGTCAGAGGCAGACTGGCTCCACAAGTCTTTCCCTGCACTGGCTGACACAGGAACCTTCCTGTCCTTGATAACAACCCATGCCAACAACCAAACGACTGATCGCTCTCTTTGAAATCTGGCCTCTCTGGGTTGGTTGCTGGTCGGCCCTGTATTAGGGCAGATTACCGAGAATTCACATGAAACCTAACTGAGGCCCGCTTGAGGCAGAAGAGAGAATAAAAATACGTTTTGAGATGATTTGGGTGAGCTGTCACCCAGTGGGTGCAGTATCCTAGCATTGTCTTTTGCAGACAGAAAACAGCAACAATAAATGAGCCAGTCTCTTGTGAAGTGCTGGTTGGGATGATTGACACCTACAGATGTGCTGAGTCTGGGCTGCAGGGGCCAGATGTTGAGTAGCTCTCAGGGACGCTTGGTGGCCTGCGCCACTCCCCTCAGTTAACGATAGTCCCTTACTCTTAGACCGGTTCCTNTTTTTTTTTTTTTTTTTTTGAACACCTGTTTATTCCCTCTCCTGTAAAATTAAAGGTTCTTCTTGAATTTGTTTAGGAAACAAGGTTTTTGAATATCTCTTATTTCCCCCTTCTCCTGTTGTTTCCTACTCATTCATTCCTATATTTAAAAAAAAATGTATAGAACCTGGGCTCTGGCAAGTGTGCACACCTACCTCCTCTACACTTAGAACTAAGTAGGTGATTAGCACCTGTGTCCAGGAGTCCAAGCAAACTTCCTCTTCCTTACCAGCTTGGAGAGCAGAGGCCATTACGTTCTGATTGGCACTCTGCACACAGTGTTCTTGGTCAATATTGTTCTGTAAGAGCATAATAACAAACCCACCAGCGAGTTAATCATTCGAGCGTTGTTTTCCCTTCATGTGGTCAGAGGCAGACTGGCTCCACAAGTCTTTCCCTGCACTGGCTGACACAGGAACCTTCCTGTCCTTGATAACAACCCATGCCAACAACCAAACGACTGATCGCTCTCTTTGAAATCTGGCCTCTCTGGGTTGGTTGCTGGTCGGCCCTGTATTAGGGCAGATTACCGAGAATTCACATGAAACCTAACTGAGGCCCGCTTGAGGCAGAAGAGAGAATAAAAATACGTTTTGAGATGATTTGGGTGAGCTGTCACCCAGTGGGTGCAGTATCCTAGCATTGTCTTTTGCAGACAGAAAACAGCAACAATAAATGAGCCAGTCTCTTGTGAAGTGCTGGTTGGGATGATTGACACCTACAGATGTGCTGAGTCTGGGCTGCAGGGGCCAGATGTTGAGTAGCTCTCAGGGACGCTTGGTGGCCTGCGCCACTCCCCTCAGTTAACGATAGTCCCTTACTCTTAGACCGGTTCCTCCCCTCTTCATTTCTTGGTTGATCCTACATTCTGAACATTGAACAAAAGCCCAAACCAGACATATATGAAACTGCAGTGGCTCTGACTCTTTTTAAGTGAAAGAGGAGAGTGAAAAAGTTGGCTTAAGGCTCAACATTCGGAAAATGAAGATCATGGCATCCAGTCCCATCACTTCATGGGAAATAGATGGGGAAACAGTGGAAACAGTGTCAGACTTTATTTTTCTGGGCTCCAAAATCACGGCAGATGGTGACTGCAGCCATTAAATCAAAAGACACTTACTCCTTGGAAGAAAAGTTATGACCAACCTAGATAGCATATTCAAAAGCAGAGATATTACTTTGCCTACTAAGGTCCGTCTAGTCAAGGCTATGGTTTTTCCAGTGGTCATGTATGGATGCGAGAGTTGGATTGTGAAGAAGGCTGAGCGCCGAAGAATTGATGCTTTTGAACTGAGGTGTTGAGAGTCCCTTGGACTGCAAGGAGATCCAACCAGTCCATTCTGAAGGAGATCAACCCTGGGATTTCTTTGGAAGCAATGATGCTAAAGCTGAAGCTCCAGTACTTTGGCCACCTCATGTGAAGAGTTGACTCATTGGAAAAGACTCTGATGCTGGGAGGGATTGGGGGCAGGAGGAGAAAGGGACGATTGAGGATGAGAAGGCTGGATGGCGTCACTGACTCGATGGGCGTGAGTCTGAGTGAACTCCGGGGGTTGGTGATGGACAGGGAGGCCTGGAGTGCTGCGATTCATGGGGTCGCAAAGAGTCAGACACGACTGAATGACTGAACTGAACTCACAAGGTGTATGGGATCTTAATTCCCTGACCAGGGATCTAATTTGCACTCCCTCTGCATTGGAAGCTTGGAGTCTTAACCACTGGACTGCCAGGGAAATCCCTTTGTGATTAAAAAAAAAAAATATATATATATATATATATATATATATATAAGTTCATTTATTTATTTTTGGTTGCACTGGGTCTTCACTGATGCACAAAAGCTTTAATCTAGTTGCAGTGAGTGGGGGCTACTCTTTACTGGGGTGAGTGGGCTGCTCATTGCAGTGGCTTCTCTTGTTGCCAGCCACAAGCCATAGGGTGCATGGGCTTCAGGAGTTGCAACTCCCAGGCTCTAGAGCACAGGTTCAATATTTATGGCACATGGACTTAGTTGCCCTGAGGCCTGTGGGATCTTCCCAGATCAGGGATCAAACCCACATCTCTTATATCGGCAGGAGAATTCTTTACCACTCACTGAGCTTCCAGGGAAGCCCTGTGATGGTTTTTGGAAGCAAATTGCTTCCTAGGTTTTGAACATTGAACAAAAAGCCAACCAGCTCCCCTCACACATCAAACAGCAGTGGCTCGGATGCTTTTTGAAAAATGCAGTTGTATGTGTGATGGTTTTTGAAAGTGCGTAGCTTATTTTATTGAACTCAGAATAAAGGCAGTGGGAACACTAGCTTCTCATAAATTAGTACAGTGCATACAGTCCTCCATGGACCCCTCCAGCAAACCTGAGTTGGCTATCATCATCCCACGTTGCGGGTGAAGACCAGAGGTCAGGGAGATTACTAACTGATTGGGCTGTGAATGGAACACACATTTGCCCGACTCAAAAGTTCTTTCCACTTATCCCAGACTCAGAGCACTCCTCCCTGACATATTGAAAAATGAGTCTCCTCTCTTGTGGCAGCTTCCTCATGAGTGAGGGATATCATTTACAAAAAAAGAACAAATCAAAACCAGTGGTGTCCCAAACGTCAATATCCATTTCTACAACATTATGAAAAACATAGGAGTGCTTAAATTTTATTTTCCTGGCTATATCCAATGGGATAATTGAGAAAAATAGGCAGAAACAAGACTGTTTAGCTTGGATAGAAGGGAAGGTTGGGGGAGAATGCATAAACATATATGTGTGACTGGGTCCCTTTGCTGTCCACCTGAAATTATAATAACATTGCTAGGCGGATATACTCCAATATAAAATAAAAAGTTAAAAAAAAAAGAAAAAGAAAGAAGACTGTTTAATGTTAGAGCAATTTAAAAAAGGAAACAATCAACAAACAAATGTTTTTTGAACTTTTTATTTTATACTGGTGTATAGCTGATTCACAATGTTGTGATTGTTTCAGGTGGACCCAGCCATACACATACGTGTATCCATTCTCCCCCAAACTTCCTTCCCATCCAGGCTCCCACGTAACATTGAGCAGAGTTCCCTGTGCTATACCGTAGGTCCTCAAAACAAATATGTGTGTGTGTGTTTTAATTTTTAAATCTGTATACCAAGCTTCTAAATATCTGGAAACATTTGGATTATTCACTGCATTTTCACTTTTCACATAAATGTTAGGTGCCCTGTAGATGCAGCACTGGTCTTTTTTTTTTTTTTTTCAGTTTTAAAACTTTTCCACCAGAAAGATGTTTCGAGAAAGAAGGACCTATTCAGACATTTCCAAGCCCATTTGTCAAGTGCATTGCATTTGTAGCCTCTCTTAAAAAGATGCTTTACAGAGTATGAGAGCAGTTTTTGTAAATTAATATCATCATTAAAAATAAGCTGGCTTTCTTGTCTGCCTCCTTTGACTTCTTGTGCAAGACTGCTGGGCCGGGCTCTGCAGGCAGCAGTTTTGGCATGGCCCTGGAGCCCAGGGGAATATTAACTTACAAGGCTTTCCCTATTTTGCTTTTACATGTCTGAAACTATTTCAAAACTTAGCGACTGAAATACAAGTTATTAAACACACTTTACTGGAGTGTAAGGAGTGCTTTCGCTCCTCTCCTCCTACTTGGAGAAAAGATGATGGGGAATGAATTCGTTTACTCAGAAGACTTATTTATGCACTGGCCACTTCTGTATCTACCTTGACACATTGCCCAAGGTTATAAAATGATAGTTACACAAAAAATGAAGCTGAGCTCATTTAGCTAGGGTTAGCTCCTAGAGGCAATTTAAGTGCCACCCTAGGATTTTTAAATATCATTTTGTTTTATTAAACTTTCATGTATTCTAGTTGAGTAGAGACACTGGGTGTCAGCTGAAATGGGAAAGAGCAGGTCTTTGGTTTCTAGTTGTCAAAACCTTAAACTTTACACAGGTGTTTTTGCCCCTTCTTTCTGGCTGGCCCTATCCCCAGGAATGAGACGCCAGATGGGGGAGGGGAGCTGAGCTCCTGAAGCCTCCTGGGGGTGTGCATTTTTATCCCCTTCCTTGCCTGCCTGAGCAAGAATGGCTGGGTACAGACGGGTCTGTTTCTCTCCGTGTGTGTTCCTCCCGGTAGAGGGGCAGACATCGCCGGGGCACCGTCGTCACAGGAGGCTGGGAAGTGTCTGTGGGTCTCCAGCAGCTGGAAAAGGTTTGAGGCTCTTTGGCAGATGTTTGCTGTTCCAGCCACTTCATTAATGTTGGAAACTAAACCCCGGACTATTCCTGACCAAAGCCCCACTTTGTGATTGACAGCTGGGGTGTGCTTCCTTCTACGGAAGCCCTTTACAGTCTGAGATCAGAAGGGGAGTGAAAAGAGAGAGATGAGAGCAAAATGGGAGCTGGGCTAGATGCCATTGCTGAAAAATCAAAACCACAAAGGAAGGAGAGATGGATTTAAGGAGAAAGACAAATTCAGTACAACTAGTGAAGATTCTGAAGTCCCACCAAGTTCTCGAGTCTTACACACATTATACAATGATCCAAACTTTCATGCATTACCTTCTTCATGACATGTACTGAGAACCTACATTGTGCCAGGTGCTCTGCTGGTCTTGGTGACACAAGATGAATTGTTCAGTGGGTGACACTAGCACAGAGAAGACAGTAATTAGGCAAAGAACCCCCTAAGATAGGAACAGCAACCCCAGTCTTGAGAAGTGGGGGGTATTTTTCTAGAGGAGGTGACATATGAGATGGGCCCTGAATTACTTTTTCAGTCAGAGAACGAGGGAGGGGATGGTGTGCCTTGGGCATTCTCATTGAAGGCAAGAGCTGTAAAAAGGCATGCATCATGAAACGCCAATCTTGTGAAATAGATACGATGGTCACGTACGAATGAGAAAACAGGCTTGTCTTTGGTTATAAGCAACACAGAGCTGGAGGCTCCAGACTCCAAGATCCGGCATCCCTCTCCACTCTACCTGGAGACTTGTGCCCTCAGACCCCTTCTGAGATTTTTTACGTCTGTGGTAGAAAATAGAACAGACGGAAAGTTCAGAAATTATTACTTATTATGTAGCTATTTGAATACGCAGCAGATTTCCAATCGCAGGACCAGTTGCGGGAGAGTCTGAGCGAACGTTGTGCAGTGCTCGTGTGCACGCTGGGAGGAACGTGGGCTGGAGGGCGCGGTGGGCAGAGGCGAGGCCGGTTTCCCCCAGAACGGGCGGCTGGGGCTTTGGCGCAGTCCAGTCCCGCGAGCCACCCGCAGCCATCCGGGTGGCAGAGCGGCGATGCAGGGGCACAGGAGCGCGGCTTCAGATGCGTGTCTGAAGAGAGGGGGGAGGGAGAGGACAAGAAGGAGCAAGGAAAGGAAGAGAGGAAAGAAAGAAAAAGAAATCAGGTTGGCAGATGGGGAGAAGGGGAAAGGCGGGAGTTCGATCGAGCAGAGGAGGCCCGAAGGGCTGGGAACAGTGGGGGAAGGAGAAATGGGCGCAAGCGGGGGAAAGGGACGGTGGCGGTGGAAGGGCCAGGAAGCGCCAGCGAGGGGAGGACCGGGCAAGAGGTGGAGGAAAAGACAGGCGCCAAAGGGCGCGCGCGTTCCGTGAAGGCCCGACAGAGGGTTCAAGAGGTTAACGCTCGATCCCTCGCCAGGGTCGCTGGGTGCGATGCAGAGGCCCAACCCCAGCACGCCGCGCCCTCGGCTCCCACCAAACACTGTTTCTTGTCGCTGCAGACAACGCTGCACTTTCCAGCAGGAAATTTAGCTCCCCACTGATCAATGTCCTCTGCTTCAACGCCGCACCCGTGGGACTGTCCCCAGCTCGTGGCGCAGCGTGTTCTGAAGGCGCCGGGTGGCGCTGCCCGGACTGAGCCCGGAGCATCCTTGGCCAGGCTTTGGAACCCGGAACCATGGCCAGGGGCGCACCGGGGCCCAGCAGGGCGACCTCCAGGCCTTACGGTGGGACGTGCGCCTCCACCCGGACATATGGCCGCAGCTCCCGCGGGCCCTCTCCCAGGGGGAGAAGAATGAACATAAAGAGATATGAGAATAAACGAAAATCGTACTAAATGCAGGGGAGGGGTGGAGCGGAGCCAGGGTGCACGCACTTTTGGAATGAAGTTCCTCAAAGGCGCGTAGCGGGCCACGTCTAATATAAGGCTATAATTCGGTTTATTGCTACTTTTTTTCTAAGTGCCTCGTTATTAGTTCTCCAGGCGTGACCCTTCCCTCGGAGTCGAACCACTCGCCCAGGCGCGCGTTCACTTGCTTCGCAGCGACTCCGGCTCCGTGACAAGCAGCTCCGCGGGAAGCCCGCCGCGATCGAGACCGCGAGATGTCACCAGCCACAAACTCGGTCTCGGCGAAGGCCATCCGCATCTGTAATTCTTAATACTCCTTACGGCCCTGCGCAAACCCATTTCCAGACAAAATCACGAGGAACTGGCAGCACTGACAGTTTCTGCCGAGCGCGCGCGCGCTGAGAGGATGCAGGCAGGACTGTCAGTTCGGGTTCCTAAGCTGGGTGAGGTCTCCTTGCCCAACAATTTCAACTGAAAACAAAAGTTCCTTCAGCTACTAATTGGAGCAGACTCGGAAGTTAGGCACCCAGGAGGCAAAAGACAAAACACTTCATGAACGCGTGTCCTCGAAGAGTCCCCGAACCCTGCGCGTCGCCAGGGTCCTGGTGGAGGAACGCCGCGGTGCCCGAGTATTCGGCTCCAGGAGCCACCACTGGGTCGGCTGCCCGAGGACCGGCCGCACCGGCAGTTACGCTCCGATGGTCGGAACGTAAAAAGGAGACGAAAAAAGGTTTATAAACAGAGTTAAAGAATAAAAAAACAAAAAACACGTTTTTACTGATTCCTTTTTTTTTTTTTTTTTTTTTTTTAAATTTTACTGGTGGGATAACGGACAGCACTAGGGTCATTGATGGCTTGGGATCTCCGTGGAACCATTAAGTTCGCGATCCCAGCGCACACTTCGGGTGCTGGGGCGCGCGGGCTGGGCGCGGGCTGCGAGCCTAAGGAACGCGAGGTGATGCCGTGGTCCTCGGGAAACGGCCTCCGGAAGTCCAGGAGGAGAGGGAAGAAGGCAACCAGATGCTGGGGGTCGCCGATTCTGGGGTCCGCAGTCTCCGGAGCCACGGCGAAGTCTCCACTTCTTTCTAGTAACAGACTAGGACGTGCCGGCCGGCTGGGTGCTGGTGATGGGAGCGGGACCGGGAGCGCAGCATGCCTGGAGCGTCGGGCTCGGCGGGGGCAGCGGCCAGCTGAGGCCTGGCCGGCAGGCGGGGGCGCCGCGCGCTCCCCTCACCGCGCGCACACACGGGCGCGCACACTGCACACACACCTGGAGCTCGTCCCGGGAGGGGGGCGGGGAGGAGAGCCAAAGCAAGTGTCTTAAAATAGGCTGGCAGAAGAGCGCTAGACGCTGAGAGGCGGGAGGAGGCGATCGTGAGCGGCAGGCACTAGGCGCGCAGGTCCGCGCCGGGTTGCACAGGCGGCCTGGGCGGGGTGGGCGCCGACGCCCCTCGGCGGCCAGCCCTCGGCGCAGCTCCGCACCCGGCCCCGCAGGAAGCGCGCGCTGATTGACAGCTGGGATGTCTCCAAAAGGCTTCGCGAAGATGCTGATCCGCGGGTGGGTCTAGACGCGCGGCCCGCGCGCCCGGTGCCGCCTCCCCTCCGCACGCCTCCTGAGCCCCGCCGCCTCCCGGCCGCGGAGGAGCCGGGCCGAGGCCCCGCCGGCGCGCCAGCCCCACGGCCCCGGCTGGCGGGCGCTCACCCGGGCTCACCATGCACTGCCACGCGGAGCTGAGGCTGAGCTCGCCCGGCCAACTCAAAGCAGCCAGGCGGCGCTACAAGACTTTCATGATCGACGAGATCCTCTCCAAAGAGACCTGCGATTACTTTGAGAAACTTTCCCTCTACTCCGTGTGCCCGTCGCTGGTCGTGCGACCCAAGCCCCTGCATTCCTGTACCGGTAAGACGGCCCGCGGGGGCGCAGTGGGGTGCGGCAGCTTTGGCACCGGGGTCGGGCGCTTGACCACCTCTGTTCTCGCACCTGAGGGCGAGAGGAAGGAGCCCGGGAATTCTGGGCCCCTGCAAGGGAGCTAGGCTTCTCCGCGGCTAGCATGGCAGAGGCCTCTGCAACTTGGGGAAAGGCCCAGCAAGGTGTCGATGGCCAGGTTGGAAACGCAGTCACGGCAGCGCGCCTCCGAGAAACTGCGGCTCCGCAGCGCCCTGGAATTCGCCAGCAGGAGAACCTTCCTTCTTCCCAGCGCCGCTGTGGTTTTCCGGCAGAAAGGCTTGTTTTCGGGCACAAAATGCACCCTCTTGACCTGGTTCAGCGCCTATATCCTTGTTTCTCACCTGAGTTAACTCGTCCAACCCCCTCCTGTCTCCAGTGAGAATTTTACATGTAAATCAGTAGTATCCTGAGGTTCCCAGAAAAATCGTGAATCCACTGAAGTGTGCTTTAAAGGATCGCCTTCTGGGTAATACTGGGAAGTGTGACGTTGTGCCTGAGTTCTAAGCGAGTGAGAAACAATGCTCACAGTAAAAACGGTCCTCAGGTCTGGTTTCCTTTCTTCATAAGAGCTAAGACCCTTGGGAAAGATAAAGAGCACTTAATAAACATATTTTAAAAGTCGTAGGTTTATGTAGAAAATAAATCCAAAGGTATTAAAAAAAAAACTTTACATTAAGAGAAGCTCCAAGTTTCATAGTGCCCTGGTATTATAATTATAAAATCATTATAATTTGGATTTAGGCTATGCAAACGTGGGTGTAGGAAAAAAAAAAATTTTTTTTTATCAAAAAAACCTGTTGATTGTGCTTCAACTGAAGGTAAAAAGTTTTAGTATTTCCAAACTGGAAGACCCTTTGAAGTTATGTTTGTTGCATGGGTGATATGAAATAAATGAATTTAATTGTACTAACATTGAAAAAAGTAAAGGGAAGTGTTAGCAATGGTTTTCAAAGACAATTTTGTAATCTTCGGGCCAAATGCTGATATACAATGCTTGGAATACTACATTTTCTGTTGGCTCCATTGACAGGCTATTTAGGGACATCAGTAAATAAGTGTTTGAATAGATACAGTAAAGTTCTTTCACAACCAAGTTGTTGCTACATGTGTTTGGTAATAAATGAATATTCTATTCAGTTACTCCTTTGTAAAATACAATTTGTCTGTAAGGTGAAGTTAGATCTGATAGCCCAGAGCAAGACTTGAAATACTGAATTTCAAAAGCCAAGAAATTTACGAAACAAGAAATGAAGAAGAAATTTTAGAAACAAGACAGATATGGTTGATGTTGATGTTTTTACTTTTGTGTGTCTGCTGTGCGTTAGCCCTGGGATGACTCGTCCACATAGATCTTGAAGAGAGGAGGTAGGCTGACCCTTGTATTGAGTATGAAGAATCATTTCCTGAAAAAACTCAAATCCCTTAAAGGAAAAAGAGAGGGTCTGTTTTAATCATAAATCTCCAAGGACCCTGCAAAGACATTGCATACCTGGGGGTCCCTAGGACAAAGCAGAACAACTTCTCCTAAGCACGTTGGCATAGGCTGATGCCTGTAAACTTTTTAGTGACTATGTGTTGACTTGAAGGCAGCTTTTCCTGGCTTTTAGCAGTCACAGAGTTGGATCATAGAAGAAATCATGCCAAAAAAAGAGTAATAAATAGCCTCCAAAAACAATGATCCAGTCATCAGTCAAGGCTGAGTAAGTTCTATGTTTTATTGAACCTTGTGCGGGACATAAATCAGAGGAAAATACAATGATTCATATGTACTTTTGTGAGTGTTAAGAGTGAACTGCACATATTTCACAAACTAAACGTTTTGCTCAGTCTTGTACTGTTGAAGTTCTTTGATGGTTTTTTGGGAAGCATGGTTGTTGGCACTGACATTCTTTCCCTATCATTCCTTTAGGATTTCTTTAGGTTGTTCTTTTGAAAAGTGTGTTATGATTTTGCTTTAGTTGAGATTTAAAATATAGAAACTGGGATTGGCCAGTGGAATTAAACCCAAGAAAACTGGCTACAATAGTCCATCCTTTCAGATCATAAGCTTTCAGTGGGTTTACGATTACAGTTAAAGCCTTACATGTATTAGATCATGGGAATACCATTAACAACTTCTCAAAGGCTTTGCAAATACCACGCTTTGAACGTTTTGCTTTTAACAGTAATAGTCAAGTTCACAAATCTTAGATTGGATGAACTTAGTTTTTTTTTGAACTTAATTTTTATTAATTGAAAAAAAACTTCAATAAGTTGCTGGCATCTGTAAGGAAACTATATATATATGTATATATAGGATAGAAATAAATACCTTAGCACTTTTGGTGGAACCAGTGAATAAAATATTCAAATCAAGTGAAAGGCATAATTTGGGATTAAAGTTACTGAACTATCTCATCCTTTGGTTTTGCTGTTTTAAGGTTAAATAACTAAGATAAGTGAACTTTGTCAGATAAAATAATGAAAACTAAGATAGTAAAGTGACCACCCTTCACAATAAGTACATAAAATTGTAGAGAAAAAGCTACAGTGTTTTAAAAGCCTCTACCTAATTAAGCAATCTGTGTTGTTTAGATTTAGCAATCCAAATGTCAATTTATGATACTGATCTCCTCAGGCAGAAGAGCGTGTATTCAAGTAAACTGAGAAATGGAAACATTTTTCATCAGGCAGATAATCGCTTGACAGTAATTTATTATTGATACTCTAACCTTGATGGAATACTCATCTTCAAAAAAAACTATTTGTTTGAACAGGTCTTTTCTTATTAAAATATAGTAATTTTAATTTTAGGACGCAATCTCTAAATGGATTTAAGTTTCCTAATAGATCTCTTACATCATATAATAGATATCGAGTGAAGCAATCCTTTTCTTAAAGCCAAACTAAAGGAACATTTGTCATTAAATTTAAAATAAAATAACTTAAAGAGAGTCTCCATTTGAAAAAAAAAATTGTTATTCCGAGCATTGATGAATGTGGAACATGTTTAGAATTGAGTCTATAACATGTTGTTCATATTTTAAAATCTGATAACAGTAATCTTTATTCAGAGGGGAACGATATTGCCGTTTAGAAGCCAGTGATGATCTCTCATAAATATTAGAATGTTGACAGTGATTGAAGCGAAGTACAACTTGCAGTGTATGATATCATATTTAACTCTTTGTTGCATTGTTTTATTTTTCTGGTTGTGATGACTGTTTCTTGGTGGGAGAGTCGCTTGAACTGGCTTCTCAGGACAGAGCATGGCAGAGGTATCGTCACGGTTCCTTTGGAAGAATCTCTCTTTCAGTTTGATCTCTAGAAATGGGCAGGGTTTCTAAATTTGAGGAGTGTTTGGAAAAACTGAGTAATTTGAATCACAAAAATAAGTTGTTACAATTTACCCTAAGAGTTTTCATATGAGGATACTGAGAAACCAATGCACTGTGCGTAATTACATATAGCATTATAATTATTCATATTTATAATCTAGAATTACCCTAGGTCTTGGACATGCACATTTAGGGGAAGCTGACTGTGATATTTGAACATTTTACAACCCGTGACCACTACATGATTTTCAGTGATCTTACTGAAACCTATAGTTTAATTCCTTTTCTCTTCTCTGGGTTCTGTTGACTGTCTCTGGGAACTCCAGTGGCCAGTCTTATAGAGCCGACTGGTAAGTTTTAGAGCTGGAAGGAAACATACCAATCGTAGACCAAGCTTCCCAAGTAGACATACTTTTATTTTTTGCAAAGTCCCCAAACTCCCCTCCCATCCAGGCTGCCACAGTATGGAAAAGAGTTTCATGTAATGTATGGCTGAGACCCTTCACTTCACTTGAAGCTATCACAACATTGTCTGTTCACTGACTATACCCAGCACAAAATTAAAAGTTAAAAAAAAAAGTGCTGTGGTCACATCAGTGACATATGACAGCTTAGACGTACTTCAGCCTGCACTGTACACTGCTGCCTTTCATATTAGGGTACTCAGAACTCAGGAAGATTTTTCCAACTCAGTTACACACCCGGGATAAATCTGCACAGTCACACCCAAGAGACAGTCAACCAGTCAATTAAAAGGGGCATGCGGGGAAGGGTGTTTATCATAGGAGGTGGCTTTGAGAACATTTTATTCTTTGGTGGGTCTAAGAGAAACAAGTTCTTTTGGGTGGTGTCCTTGGGTTCATTTTTTTTTTTATCATAAAGATTGAGTGTCATCCTGGTTAAGAATGAAATGAGGTGTGGACATGTGTGATGACTTCTTTGGGAGTTAGGGAGCTGGCTGCGGCTTCATGGGTTGACTCCAGTGAGTCCCCATATTGTAGCTCAGTTTTTTAAAAATTAGAGCCCCAAACCTATTGGATCTTGGGAGCCTGGCTCCTGGGCCCTGAAATGTTGATGGAGAAATATAAACTGTGGGTTTGGAAAATGGTCTTTATCAACAGGGATTTGTATTTCTGCCAGAGGCAAATGGGCTTTTATTAGCAATTACTCATCTCTGTCTTTCCTGTTCCCATTCTCAGGGTAAATAAACTGAGGAATGCATGGGGTAGAGGACTCAGGGTCAAAATATATTTGGAGTGGAGCTCTTTGGGGATACTGAGCTCTTTTGGGATCCTCAGCTGTCGTCTCTTTCCTCCTTAAATTTTATAATGCCTCTGCAAAATAGAGAGGCTAAGGGGATTCCTTTGGAGACAGTTTTAAGGAGTTTATTAGCAGTTTCTTCTCTGGTTCTACTTTTTCTAATAGGAAAGGGGAAAGTGATTCCAAATTTAGCAAGTTAAAAATGCCTTTCCAAAAGTCTATAATCTTCAGTATCATTTAACTCAGTAACTTAATTCAACAAATATTTACACTTGGTTGGTGACGGCAGTCCCATTATTTTTAAGTTTATTTTAAGTCTTGACTAACAGTGGGGATATTTTAAACCTTTCTCTGAAGCACCTGTAAAGCCACTGCCTAGTTTTCTTTGTGGTCTTCTGAAGTCTGTTCGAGCAGTGTAGAATTGTGGACATTAAGGGCATAGCAACCCACTCCAGTATTCTTGCCTGGAGAATCTCGTGGACAGGGGGGCCTGGCAGGGTTGCAGAGAGTCGGAGATGACTGAACTTCATGACTGAAGCGACTGGGCACGCACGCATAACAATTAAATCCTTTTTCTTACCATATGGAATTTTCTCTTTGAACTCCATCTGAAGGGTATTATCAGCACCTAAATTGTCATATTAACCTCCTTAAATGCAACTCAACTGACACTGTATATATAATAAACATTTATGAAACCAGTTTCCTACAGTGTCACTTGTACCTCTGGGTTGAAAATAGAATTTGTGATCCCAGCATAGCCCGTATACAGTTGCTAGTTTTCACATCCCTTGGAAATCTAAATGAAAAGACTGTTACATTTTTACATCCAAGAAATCTATGTGAAAAGTAGTAAGGATGGTAAGATGTTGTTGAGATTGTAAAGAGAGCTGAAAATGAGAAAAGAGACGGAATAGGGAAAAAGAAAAAGAGTAGGTTTCTTTGAAACTCTTGAAGCCACTTGATTCCAACTTATGTGTCGCACAGCGCCCTTCAGGATGACCGTAGGGGTGATACAAAGGTGGCTTCTAAGATTCTTCTGTCCCTGTGTGGAGAGGAAATGACCAACGTTGATTTTACTTAGACATCTCCCTGGGGACCCCTCAGGGAAGAGCCTGGAGCCAGTGCCCTGCCTGACATTTAGGCCTCATGGTGCAGGACTGAGCCTGTGTGAACTCAGAGCATTTTTAGGTGCTGTTTGCACTTTGTTTTGAGGTCAGAAGGAAGAGGATCAGGGGTGGAAGTTAGGCAGGGCACAGACCAGAAGCGCCTTCTTTTGTAGGAGCCGCCTGGGGACTTTGGTGTTGGAGCCTGCAGGCCGCGCTCACCACTCATCTATCCAGAGTGAAGACACTTTGAGTTCCCTGGTGACACCGTTGCTGACCTCCTAGCTGGAATATGATTAGAGGCCGTGGGGCTTTGGTTAGATGGATAGATAGAGGTCTCATTCTGCATTCTCTTGGGGAGTGTCAGTGTCCATTCTGATCTTGAGACGGTGGTGTTTTTCTCATGGACCTCCGACTCTGCTAGATTCACCCCCTTCTAACCCAGAACTTGCCAAAACCAACAGGTGCTCTCTGGCCTGTTGCGAATCACTGGGCTGCAGGTCTTTTGGGAACAGTATGACAAAGAGGAGGAAGGAGGGAAGAAAAATAGAGAATCTTCGGGTATAGACTTCCTATGTGAGGCACAGGCCCTCCATCCCACCCGGCATGCCTGCCTCCGTTTCAGCTGCTGTGATGTTGGAATGGTTGTTTCTCTTTCCGTAACACAGATGACAGGATTAGAACTGGCCTTAGGATTGATCAAGAATAGGGTTCAGACCAGGACCATGCACCAACTTAGTGATATTAATAAAATCAGAAATACTCTTGGTCCAGAAGGAGAGCTGTTTGTTTGTTTTTCACCAGAAATGCCTTGCAAACCCTCAGAATTTAATTTGTTTTTATTGCAGCTTAATAACAGTTAGAAAAAGAAATGTCTTGTTAAAATGAATGCTCTAAATAAAAACAAAGTTAATTTTCCATTACAGTGTCTAATTACTTATCATCACTAGGGCATTTTTATATGGCGATTTAACTTCTTGGAAGCGGAAACTTGGCACACATTTAAGGTAGAAAGCAGTACACCCAGATAGATATCAGAAGAGGGTCTAATTATATTTGGGCTGGAGTTGACGCTTACACACGATTGCTCTGCAGAAGGCAGGAGGAGGGTCACTGAGGAAAGTCTCTGGTTTCTTGAGTGCTGGTGGAAACTGAATCTGGAGGGAGAGATGAGGTGCCAGTCACCTGTTGAAGCTGATGTCAAGACTTCTTGATCGGCCTGGAGGTCAGCTCAGCTGTAAACGCTCCCTGACTCCCCTGGCAGAGTTCATAAGGATGAACGTGGCCCTTCTCCAAGGAGAAGCCAAGATGCAACTGAGCAGAAGCCAACCTGGGAAGCTCTTGGCACAAAATTAAATATGTTAAGAGTCGGAGCAGAGAGGCTTACGTGATTCCTTTTTATTACATCTCTCTAGCTCACCACCATGCCCTTAGAAACGTGCTTCTGGATAGTAGGGATACATAAGTATTTTCACAGAGTGCTTGCTACTGAGGTGATGTCAGTGTACTTTTGGTCACTATTAAAAAAACACTTCTGTGTTTGATATGTGATAGGATGATTGTCTTTTTGCTATTCTTCTGTGAAGGACATGCAGAGGTCTTGGGCTTGGTGGCATCTCATGAAGTCAAGGCTGTGCTTCCGTTCCAGGAACACCAACAGGTCTCTAGCACTGACTTACCTGCCAGCTTCTACCATCTCCTGCCCCCTTCCCTTTTCATGCAGGTACTTGAAATTCAGGGTCATGGTCCTTTTGCAGACAAGATCACAGTCGCTTGTAGGTTGCAGGATGTGTCACTTTGATATTTCGTTTAAGCTGTCTGGGAGAATCAGCACTGCACACGTTCCTCACAGAAACTTGTAAACAACAGAACCCTATTATGTTCTTGTTTCTAGGGGAAATCGGAGTAAGAGATGCTCAGAGTCCCCTTCCTGAGTCCTGCAGCATTTATCCCAAAGGAGCTATGAACTGGGGAGGAAGGCTACACATGCATACTCTAAACCTCATTCTTCATCTTCATCACAGTAATGGAAATAGTGACTTGTTTTGAGGCTCTATGTGTAACAGGCACTGGACTCAGTGCTTTTTAATCTGCTTCTCATTGTTCCTAGGAGATGTTGTCTCTATTTTTCTAATGGGAAGCTGAGAAATTAAGTAACTTTCCCAAAGTCACAGAATATATAAACATCTCTTCCAGACCAATTAAGAAAAAAAAATCCAAGTAGGACTTCCCTGGTGGCGCAGTGGATAAGAATCTGCCTACCAGTTGCGGGGACTGGGTTCGATCCCTGGTCTGGGAAGAGCCCACGTGCCAGGGAACAACTAAGCCTATGTGCCACGACTACTGAAGCCCAAGCTCTAGAGCCCATGCTCCACAACGAAAGGAGCCACTGCAGTGAGAAGCCCTCGCACAGCTCAAGAGCAGCCCCTGCTCGCTGCGACTAGAGAAAAGCCCACGAAAAGTAACAAAGACCCAGCTCAGCCCAAAATAAATTTTAAAAGACAGCTTAAAAAAAGGAAAGAATGCAAGTAGAAAAACTGGCAATTCATAGACATGAAGATCTATGTCCAGTGAACATGAAAAGGACTTTCCTGGTAATCAAGAAAACACAAATGAAAACGAGGTACCATTTCATAGCCATCGGACAGGCAAGCATGAAAGAGCCTGATGGTATCGCTTGATGACAAGGGTGCAGAACAATAGGCACTCTCATCCCCTGACGGTGGGAGTGTTGTTTGGTACAGTTACTTTGGAAGCCATGTGGCAGGACCTGAAACTGCACATACACACAGAAGCCCTCGATCCGGCACTTCCACCTCTGTTTATACCCTGAGAAATCACTGCATGTGGGCAACGGGACAGAGGGAGAGGAATGTTCGTGTCTCGGTTGTTTATGCTAATGAAAAATCTCAAACAGTCTAACTGCCTTCAGAGGAAAAAATCATATGTATTATATTCATGCAGTTAAATTCATGCAATAAGAAAATGAGTGTGTGTGTGTGTGTGTGTGTGTGTGTGTGTGTGTGTGTGTGTTTGCGCATGCTCAGTTGTGTCCAACTCTTTGCAACCCCCTGGACTGTGGCCCACCAGGTTCCTCTGTCCATGGAATTTGCCAGGCAAGAATACTGGAGTGAGTGGCCATTTCCTTCTCCAGGGTATCTTCCCGACCTAGGAATCAAATCCTCGTCCCCTGTCTCCTGCATTGCTGGGCGGATTCTTTCCTACTGCCCCACTAAGGAAACCTGAAAATGAATGACCCAGACCTAACTGTATTAAGATAGATAAGATTTAGAAATACAAGGCTGAGGAAGAATAAGCTGTAGATTGATACCATGTATATAATGCTGGAAAACGTGCAGACTGATACTGTTATATTGTTTAGGAAAGCAGGTGCATGGAATTGGGAGGGCTACACACAGATTTTGTATTTTGCTGGGTAGTAATTTATTTATTAAGGAAAAGAAAAGGCCTAATGTCAGTACAGCTAGGCATAAATATTGGACAAAGTTTGGTCACGGGCACAAAAAAGTTCCTTACATTATTCTGTGGACTTTTCTGCATGTTTGAAATTTTTTATAGTATAAACTTTGAAAATGATAGTACAGGAGACTCCACATATTCATACACCTCTTGGTCTTGGGGACTTTTGATGGTTTTCTTAATAGCTTTCTATCCTGAAACAGAAACTTTTAAATAGAAGCTTCCTGTATTCATACTCACAGTAGGGAAAGAACTTTATAATTAGACATGTGTGTACGCTCACCCTGAAACAACCAAAGAGGCTTCTGAAATTGGGTTTTGGATCTCACTTACCTACCTCGGCTGGATGGGGATGTCGTTTATCACCAGGATAACTGCTGTTCCCCCAAGTAATGCTTTGGCATCTGAATAAATGGGCTCTGAGTTGGGCTTGGAGGCAGGAGGGAATTGCTGACAAACTATGTGTTTGTTTTCTCTAAATACCCGTCAGTGATCATGCAAGCAAGAGTCGTGAGGTTCTTTCCCCTCTTTCTTAATGATGTTTCAAAATCCCAGTAAACTGCCTTTGATTGCATTCTGCTTTGCTATTTATCTGCTCAAATGATATGCTACCCTTGGCTTTTGACCAGTGGTCATTGCTATTAACAGTTTAACTTAAAATTTGTCTAGGGACATTGGTGAGTACCAAAGAATAAAAAACTGTTTTAAAAAACATAGCTCCTTAGCTGGGAAGAATCATGTGGATGTTGACACGTAAGCGGGTGAGTTCTCTTTATAGTCTGTAACCATGATTTGATTATAAAACTTTGATGTGTGGTATCAGGGATTGTTAGGAAGGAAGGAGAACTGTTACCATGGTAATCACACAGAGAGCTGTTTGTTAGGGGTGATGGATGGTTGTCCTGTGGTTTGGAGAGGTTAACCTGGACCACATTACTCTCCAGTGACAACTGTGGTGGCAAGTGCTTTGTTCAGCCTCTCTTAACAGCCCACACATTCTTCTTTTCTCTGCAGAGTAGTTGCAATGTATAAATGTTGCTTTAAGGTACTGTGACAAAAACCTGACACTTTGGGAGCTCTACCTTTCTATGTCCCTTCAGAGGGAATGTACTCCTTGGTGTGAATGAAACAGTCTGTACAGTCAAGAGTTGCCAAAGCATTTCTCCTTCTGAAACCACCCCTCTGTCCAAAGTAAGGTACAGGGTGCTTGAGTGCTTAGTCATGTTTGACTCTTTGTGACCCCGTGAACTGGGGTCCTCCTGGACCCCAGCCAGGCTCCTCTGTCCATGGGATTCTCCAGGCTGGAGTGGGTTGCCATTTCCTCCTCCAGGAGCTCTTCCAGCCCCAGGAATCATACCTGGGTTTCCCTACATATCCTCCATTGGCAGGCATATTCTTTACCAACTGCACCAGCTGGGAAGCCTCTCTCCAGAATCCATATATAAATGGAGAAGCAAATAGATCAAAGCAATCAGAGCCTACATCCCATCCCTACCATCCATAGCCAGGGTCACTGTGCTGTCTTAGGTACTTGGCAGTGTGGCGAGGTCTGCAGGAATTAATGACCGCATCTGGAGGGTGGTGGCCAAATTGGACATGACTGAAAGGCTGATGAATCTAGCAGACCTGCTGCCAGTGGACAGACTTTCAGGGCTATAGGAGCGAGATCTTCTGCATTTGATCTTATCTGTATGGAAGCACAGAACGGCCGTGGTGAGAAGAATAGATTGAAACTTCTTTTGTGCCACACTCTGTCCCCTTCCTGGGTCTCTCCAGTGAAATCTTATTCCTTCAAGATGGACTTATAAGGCTTGAGGCTCTGAACAGAGTAATACTATTGAGAAACACACTCCACGGGCTGTGTGCGGCTGTCCAAGGAAGATAAAATGCCAATGTCGCTCCTGCTGCCCCGACTGCCCATTTACTGGCAGCAAATCTGACAGCTCCACCTTTGATCTTGTCTTTGGAACGACTTGGGAAAGGACGAGCAATGATTTGGTGTATTTATGGTAACTTTGAACAAGTTTCACTGACAGAAGGGGATATATCTTACTAAGGTTCCAACCCAAGTTCTTTCTTTGTCACCACTGAACATTTGATTGAAATAATTGGTAACTCTCCCCAGAGGAGATTTTTTTGGGAGAGAATGTTGTTAATTTTGTTATCCCTGGATATCATGGCAATTCATTATTGCTCTTAGCATGTTAGACAGCTGTGTGTCTTGGAAGCATGCTCTCAGTTCTCAGTTTGGAGGACGGCAGAAAGGAATGTCCTACTGGAGGGTTGGATTTTTACTTTTTTTTTTTTTAAAACTGGGACGTTGAGCCTGGGTAGTTAGCTGCATAAACAAAATGTGTTTCACTTTTCAGAGAATGGGAAAGTAAAAATAATAACAATTATAAATGGTAACTGTGAGCCATTTGTAGAGGAGCCAATGGTGCTTCTCTATACTGAGTAATTTAAACTTAAGTGGAGACTCTATAGGAAGTAGTTACGGTTATCACTGTTTTTCAGAGGAGGACAGTATTAATAAAACTCAGAGAGGTTAAGAAAATTGTAACACGATCCCGTGAGGAAGTGGCAGAGTTGAGACTGGAACTCAGGTCTATCTCTTTCAATATCAAGTTCCATCCTGTGATCATATGTTGTCATTGTTCAGTCACTAAGTCGTGTCTGACTCTTTGAGACCCCATGGACTGCAGCATGCCAGACTTGCCTGTCCTTCACTATTTCCTGGAGTTTGCTCAGACTCATGTCCACTGAATCGGTGATGCTATCTAACCATCTTATTGTCTGTCGACCCCTTCCCCTTTTGCCTTCAGTCTCTCTCAGCATCAGGGTCTTTTCCAATGAGTCTACTCTTTGTATCAGGTGGCCAGCTTTAGCATCAGTCCTTCCAATGAATAGTCAGGGTTGATTTCCTTTAGGACTGACCGGTTTGATCTCCTTGCAGTCCAAGGGACTCTCAAGAGTCTTCTCCAGTGCCACAATTCAAAAGCATCAGTTCTTTGGCACTCTGCCTTCTTTGTAGTCCAACTCTCACATTCATACATGACTACTGGAAAAATCATAGCTTTGATTATACAGACATTTGTCAGCATAATGATGTCTCTGCTTTTTTTAATATGCTGTCTAGGTGTGTCATAGCTTTCCTTCCAAGGAACAAGCATCTTTTAATTTCTTGGCTGCAATCACTGTCTGCAGTGATTTTGGAGCCCAAGAAAATAAAACCCATCACCTTTTTTGTGATCATATGAAGGTGTGTCAATTAGGAGTCAAGTATGTCTTCTACCGTGGAGGCACCGTGCTCTGTGTAAGGAAAGGTCCAGTGAATGCCAGCTCCCTAAGGATTTATTTTGAATGTATTAACTCCTTTACACATGTATTATACAAATGTATTTATGATCATTTCACATGTTTCTGAATAATTCCAGATGAATCTTAAGCAGCAGTGCCTTTGGAGGAAGTGAGTGGTGGGCAGATTTTGGGCCTGCTGCAATGGCACCCCACTCCAGTATTCTTGCCTGGAAAATCCCATGGATGGACGAACCTGGTAGGCTGCAGTCCATGGGGTCGCTAAGAGTTGGACACGACTGAGGGGCTTCACTTTCACTTTTCACTTTCATACATTGGAGAAGGAAATGGCAACCCACTCCAGTGTTCTTGCCTGGAGAATCCCAGGGACAAGGGAGCCTGGTGGGCTGCCATCTATGGGGTCGCAGAGTCGGACACGACTGAAGCGACTTAGCAGCAGCAGCAGTTGTCTGGCTGGGCCACCCTGAACTCATGTCACTGTTTCTGGACATCAGTGTCCCCTGACCAGGGATCATACTGACACCCCCTGCATCAGAAGTGCAGAGTCTTAACCACTGGACACCAGGAAGCCCCTGGAAGCTTCTTCTTCTGGATAAAGCTTTTCTCTGGGAGTCCAGAGTGGAATTCCCAGGCATGCCTGTGTTCATTCATTTATTTGTTCTTGTGAACCAGAGAGAAAGTACTGAACAATGGAATGCTAGCCAATTGCTTTGAGAGTTAAGATTTTGAATATTTTGTTTGTGAAATACTCATTATTAAGTTCAGTGGGGAAAAAAATAAAAATCTGGGACTTCCCTGGTGGTCCAGTGGCATCTGCCTTGGAATGCAGACCTGGGTTTGGTCCCTGGTTGGGGAACTAACATCCCACATGCCGAGGGGCAACTGAGCCTGGGCAGTATTACTGAGCCAAGAGAAATTCAAAGTGAGAGAAAAAAATCTGGCCATTTTTTGGGGCATTGTTTAAAACAAAAGAATAAGAGATTAATTTCTTTCAGATTCTCTCCAGTCGGGTTGGGGTGAGTTCTGGGAATCTCTATTTTGAAAAAGAGATTGTAATGAAAAGTCAAGTTTGGGAAACACTGTAGTAGACAACAGCTTAAGGATGAGATTGAGGTAATTTATATCCATGACTCAAATATATGAAGCTGTTGAGCAGAATGATCCTGCTGGATGGATTTTGAGTCAGATGGTCCTGGATTTGTTTGTGTTTTATTATTGGTGTGACCTTAGGCAAGTCATTTAGTCTTTCTGACACTCAATTTCCTCATCTGTAAAAGGAAGATAGTAATAGCTACCTAATAGAGTTAGTCATATAGGTTAAATGAGATAATGTGTGTAAAGCACTTAGCATTAGTTCCTGGCATGTAAGTACTTGGTAATTGATAGCTTCTATTACAACTAATTATCTTATAATAATAACCTCATCTTGGTTGGCTGAAGCACAGCCCTTTAGAGAATGATTACTATTCCTGGTGAATGAAACTCAAGAAAAATTAAATATCCTTTAAAAACCACTTCACTCTAGGGCATTCTTGTGGGTTATGTCATTGCACTGGCTGCCTCATAAGGCTTCTGCAACCTGGGTGGTCTGTGAGCTGTTGAAGTCTTCATGAGTAGGTATGTTTCATTCTCTCTACCATTCTGGTTTATAGTGTGAAATCAGAATTTTGTGAATTCATACATGAGTGGCACAAACAAGTCAAACACTACGGCATCACAAAATGTGCTTTGTTACTTTACTTTTTACAAGAATTGCTCGGGATTCTTTTACCCCTAGGAAATGTTTCATCATACAGCTCTGCATCTCAAGAACTGTTTTAGAAAAGTGGCAGAATTTCTCAGCCTTTTTTTTTTTTTTCTCCTTTGAAGAATAGAATCAGGAAAAGTCTTTTCTTTTGAAAGAGAATATGAGTGTTTTTATTTTCTTATCTCAAACTAAGAGAAGGAAAGAAATGCAATTCATATTCTAATTGGTGGTGTGGAAAGAGGTGGAAGTTGAGGGGTAATCCTTGTCTTCCTATATTATTGAGTCTGTGATTCAGAGGGAGTTCTAAAGGAAACCCCTGTATTACAGCTTTCAGTTGCTCATGGGGATCTTTTATGATTGCCTTCTGATCAGTAATGATGACCATTGTATAGAAGGGGCTCAATGCACAGGATTCTGCATGGATTTTTCCTGGAATTCTGTTTCTTAACTACTCACTGGTATCTTAGGAAGCCAAGTATCTGCCAATGAAACTAACTGGTGGATCCCCTTCATAGGATGAGAAAAATCCTTTAGATTAAGAAGGGTGAATGAAATTCTCCCGTGGGTTGAAGGAAGTCACAGTGACCAGGGCAGCAGCTCTGTCCAACTGTTTATAGTGGCGATTTCTGCAGGCAGTTTCTAGTGATGTCATCCAGGTTCAGAGGGGGTGGGGACTGACTGGAAGCAGGTGGGATAGGAAGGAGGAGGTACCTTGGGATGGTATTAATTTGTGGAGAGAATGCCAAAGTGGTCCCTTAAGCTCCTCAGAACCATTGTAGAAATAGGACTCAGTTGGAGATACGGGTCTTTCTCCCCTCTCTTTATGTTTACTTTTTAAGACCATTATTTATTTATTTATTTGGCTGCCCTGTGCCTTAGTTGTAGCATGTGGGATGTAGTTCCCCAACCAGGGATTGAACCTATGCCCCCTGCTTTGGTAACGAGGAGTCTTAACCATTGGACTACCAGGGAAGTCCCTATTTTCATTATTTTTTTAAACCTTTTATTTTATATTGGAGGATAGCCGATCAACAATATTGTGATAGTTTCAGATGGACAACAAAGAGATATGGATCTGTGGCAGCCTGTTGAGAATCCTCTGTTCCCGGCGAATTCGGAGAAGCAAAGTGTTTCAACTCTGGTGGGAGGGGAGCAGGCAGGGATGGGTGGGGGGTGAGAAAGAATAAGGGGGGTGGGGAGAGTGGAGTCAGCGGAAGGCTTAAACAGGCTATTCTCCTGACGTGTGGATCCTTATGTGCTTGCTCAGCACTTGTTGTCCAGATTTGAAAATGAGAAGGGGACATTTCATTTGGGAAATTGCCCTGTGAGTACGTGCTGCTTCTCAGAGGTGTAACTCAGAACTGACAGCAGCGATGACTTGGGGTTGGGCCAGGACTTGCTCAGCCACATAGGTTGCCTCATTATCATATATATTGTGATAATATATATTAATGACGCATTAAAGAGTTTCACCATCCTGGGTCATGGAAGATACTATTATCCCATTAGGATGCGGTAATAGTGCTCTTGCTGTGCTCTGCAGGAGAGTGTGTGTACTCGAGATGAGGAGGCAACGGGGGCACAGAGTTCAAGGTGAAATTGCTCTCGGAAAGCCTCCCCTGGGTCTGCCCTGGTGGTTGAGTGGCTAAGCCTCCACGCTGCCAATGCAGGAGGCTGAGGTTTGATCCCTGGTCAGGAAACTAGATCCCAAAGGCAGAAACTAAGAGTTCACGTGCCGCAACTACAAGACCCTGCATGCTGCAACAAAGACCAAAGAGCCTGCGTGCCATAACAAAGACCCAATAAACATAAAATTTTTTTAAAAAGAGAACCTCCTCTGGGGCCCCCTTTCTCCAGGCTCATTCTGGGTCGGCTCAGTGCCTCAGTTTCTGCATTGATAAGACAGACCTGCCGCTCTGGTGTGTGGGCAACAGTGGTTGATTAAGGATTATTAACTTAATGCCCTGAGAAGATCAAGGTGCAGTGAACAAGCACAGTCTCCACCTGAGGGCAGCTGTTTCAGTGTCAGGATCATTCTGTTTTTCTAAATGGCTGGACCCCAGGAGGCCAAACCTGGACCAACACCTGTCTTCCTGTTGCCATGAGCTCACAATGGCTTTTACATCTGTGTACAGAAGTCAGAAGAACAATATTCCATGACATGTGAAAGTTATATCAGGTCCAGGTATCGGTGTCTATGAAGTTTTACTGGGGACAGCCATTCCCCTTTGTGTACATATGGAGTCCTTTCTACCGAGAAAGTGTGGTCCACAGGATCTAAAATATTTACTATCCTGGCCCTTCGTGGGAAGAGTTTGCAGACCCTTGAATGAGACTGTTGGAAACAGGGTCCCTTGGTTGTGAAATGAGGTTGTTACTGATCCACACATGTGATGTCCTTCTAGGCTACAATCTGATGCCTCATACACCAGGCTTGTGTAGTTATCTTGAAATGTGTGGAGGCCAGAAAGTGGGAGCTTAGTGGGGAATTTTACACAGACTCTCTGAACTTGGGATCAGGCTCTTAGCTGTACAGAGATATTTCCATGCCTTTCTAGAAATAACACTAGATTATTTTCTGCACAGAGACAGGGGTCAAAAATATTTACAGGAAATTGGTTGGGATTCTGCTGAACTAGGGGTACTTTTCTTTATAGTTCTAAAGAGGAAATCTTTAGATTCCCAGAGGAAATATGAAAATGAGGACTGATGAGAGGCTGGGAGCAGCAAAATTACTGGCCTTCTTCCGTTTGAGGTTTGGGTGACTTTTATATGCTGCTTCTCTGACTTTAATTTGTTGCCTGGCCCTTGAAGTAATAGTAATAATGATAAACATTGTGCAATCACGGTAGCACAGCCCCACCTGGAAGGGCGTGTATCGCTGGATGAAGTGCTTAATTGCTGTGGTCCTTTCTGCTGTGGTTTCCACACACATCTGTGTGTGTCCATCGGAACCATCAGCTCACCAGGGTCAGGGCTGCCAGGCCTCTCTGGAGGGACCCTCCTCTGGAGGGACCAAGCATGATTCTCTCTTAAGGATTCTCTCATCCTTGCCCTTGTCTGGGCATTTGAATTCTGGTGAGGCTTCTGGGTTCCAAAGCAGCCATGACGTGTTAGGGGAAGTGGGAGACTGAAATTAACCTGATGAGGTGCTAACTTCCTATTTGTGTTGGGTTGCTCCAGCCACCAGCCAGAGAATCCTTTAGGTTTAACCCTTGCCACTGGGATGGCATGGAGAGTGTGAGGGCAAGTGGAAGGCAGAGTAACTTCAGAGGAGGAAGTGGTTGATATTGCAGGTAAAATTCTACCTGGAAGAGAAATATGTGTGGGACACACTTCATCTGACTTTCTTACACCAAATCAGAGGTGAAGTCACAAAGCAACAATAATAACAATAATAAACAAAAGAACTGTAAAAACAAATAGACATGATAGCAGACATTTACGTAATTGTTTCTATATACCAGGCACTGCTCTGATGACTTACGTGAATTAACTTATTTCATTCCTAATACAATCATATGAGACTATTTTTTTTCTTTTTTTTTTGGAAGTTGAATTGCAGTGTTGTTTTAATTACTGCTGTACAGCAAAGTGATCAGTTATACGTATACTGTTTTTCATAGTCTTTTACATTATGGTTTATAACAGGATATTGGATGTAATTTCCTGTGCAGACTAGTTTTCTTATAATCCCTGTTTCACTTGTAGCTGAGAAATGAAGCCTAGAATGTGGGAAGGGTGGAATCATGACTCTCCCTTCTAATTGCTGTTTTCCAGCTGTTTTCTCATTGCATTTGAGACACTATCATTCTTCCTATTTAATAGTCGTGTCCAACTCTTGAGACCCCGTGGACTGTAGCCCACCAGGCTTCTGTATGCATGGGATTTTTTAGGCAAGAGTACTGAAGTGGGCTGCCATTTCCTTCTCCAGGGGATCTTCCCAGCCTGGGGATAGATCTCTTGTCTCCTGCATCGCAGGCAGAGTCTTTACCAACGGAACCACCAGGAAAGCACCTAATAGAGGAAGAAGCAGATAGAAAGAAGTAGAGAGACAGACGTCTTCTTGGGTGGGAGACTATGGGAGAGAAGAGGAGAGACAGCAGGATTCTAGGTTGTATAGAGATTGACTACATTAAGGGAAAATCTGTGAGCTCTATGATGCTAATATAGAAAGACAAAAACTCTACTCAAAAAATATGTGAGGGAAGGCAGAGGAGAAATCAAAACCTGTCATGCATAGGGAACTGTATTGCCTCATTTGGAGCTTAAACACCTGAAGAACTTATTTTCAAAAGCATGCTGCTGGGTACAAAGTAGGTCTTCAGCAATATTTAAATTTATTTTTCTTTTATTACAACCAATTTGACTTTCCATTGCCTAGTTCTTTATTTGTAGGCAATAAAAACACCCCTAGAGTGATGAGGACATGTTTTTTTGCCCTCAAGGAGCAGTAAAGTTCTTAAACAGTTGGAGCCCTAGGGAATGTCTGGATGCCCAAATATGCCAGGTGTACTAGTGATGGACGAAGTCCACTGTTTTATCCATTATGCTTCACTTCCTTAGGTATTGTTCCAGGGTGGGTACGATTTAAGTAAATTTCACCTGATTGTTGGACACCAAGGTGGGAAAGGAGGGGTGGGATGTATTGGGAGATGTATACACCACTATGTATAAAGTAGATAACTAAGGAGAACCTACACTTTAGCACAAGGAGCTCTACTCAGTGCTCTGTGGCGACCTAAATGGGAAGGAAATCCCAAAAAGGGGGGTATATGTGTATGTGTAACTGATTCACTTTACTGTACAGCAGAAGATAACACAACACTGTAAGTGACTGTACTCCAATAAAATTTTTAAATAAATAAATGTCACCTGATTATAAATATTGTTAATATAAACATCAGGTAGATAAAAATATTTATATAAGATATGTGGGATAGAAAAAAATAACAATACAGAGGGGTAGAAGAGGGAGGGACTGCAAATTTGGGATTAACAGATGCAAATTTTTATATAGAGAATGGATAAACAAGGGCCTACTGTACAGCTTAGCGAACTCTATTTAATATTTTGTGGTGAACCATCATGGAAAAGAATATGAAAAATAATATATATATATACACATACACATAACTGAATCACTGCTGCACAGCATAAATTAATACATTTAAATCAACTACACTTCTATAAAAAAGAGTAGCAGTGAATAGCTGTGTACCTGCCACTCAGTTTAAGAAAAAGGGCATTTTGTCTCAGGCTGCCTATGCTCTGGCCTGACACTATCCTCAGCCCTTTGCCCATTAAGGAACCCGTATCTCAGCTTGCTATGCACACCTTGTGGTTTTCTGTAGTTTTACCATGTATTTGATGGCTCAGCTAGTAAAGAACCAGCCTGCCAATGCAGGAGATGCAAGAGATGCAAGTTTGATTTCTGGATCTGGATAAAGTGAAAGGGAAGTCACTCAGTCATGTCAGACTTTTTGCAACCCCGTGGACTGTAGCCTATCAGGCTCCTCCGTCCATGGGATTTTCCAGGCAAGAATACTGGAGTGGGTTGCCATTTCCTTCTCCAGGAGATCTTTCCAACCCAGGGATTGAACGTGGGTCTCCCGCATTGTAGGCAGACACTTTACCATCTATCTGGACATGGAAATGGCAACTTGATCCAGTATTCTTGCCTAGGAAATCCCATAGACAGAGGAGCCTAGTGGGCTACAGACCATGGGATCTCAAGAGTTGGACACAATTGAGTGTGTACACACACACATCATATATTTATATCTCTTAATCTCTTTAGTTTTACTGTATATTTATCTTTTTTTTTTTCTTGGAAGAATTTCCTCTTCCCTTTTTATTTAAATGTAAACTGCAAAATAAAGTCACCGAGTCAGTTGATTGATTATTCATCAGAGACTTGTGACAGGTCAAGAAATCAATTACTTATCATTTTAATTGTGAGAGAATGGTTCATGGAAAGAATAAGATAAAATTGTTAAGAGAAATACTGTTGGGTTTCATACCCACCATTCCCTTTCAAATCCCAAATTTTACAGTTAAACCACAGTGCAATTAAAATGTGAATGAACTGATTGCACAAAGAGTCCATCATCTCTTAATCACATACTGTTTAGCTCTGCTGGTTTTTGAACTTGTTATAAATGTATTTTTGTGACTTGTTTTCTCACATAACATCCAAGATTTGGAATCATGTAGATTCCAAGAATCACCTATGCTGTATGTAGCTGCGGTTCACTCATGTTCGTTACTGTATAGAATCCAGTATATAAATATTATATAATATGTTTATCCACTCCATTGACTTTTGCATTGTTTCCAGTTCTTATTACCAGTATTGCTGCTTGAATATTCTTGCTAAAGTCTTTTTTAAAAAACAATGACCAGGAGGACTCATTTAAATTTTTTTTTTATTAAAAACTCTTAGAGCTTAATGAAAATTATAATGTCTGTTATTTGCACAGATAAATGTAGTTTTCATTTGGAGGCACATATTACATATTACATGGGTTTATTTTTAGTTGTTTTTTGGGTTAATATTTTTCCCGAATTGACAATGATCTGTGTATTTTATGTGATAAACAAATCGAAGCATTGACTGTAAAAAAACTCTGCCCAATTTTACAGGAAAGGCTTTGTAAATATTTTGATAAACAAGTTTGAACATAGTAGTTAAATTAGAATGTGAAGGACTTTCTTCTCTAAATTAAACATGAAATAAACTTTTGTCATCCAGAGCAGCAAACAAACAATGTTCCATTATGTAGCTCAGAGGGTCATTGCTCCCTTCTTTTATTTGGAGACTAGAAAAGAAATTTTTAACCTTTTCCAACTTAAAAAGATAGGACTGAAAAAACTTGTGAAATCACTGGTAGAATTGTGCACAGGCACAGAGATTTAATTGGAGAAGGATTTAGAGTTCACTCTGCTTCTTTTTTGACTAGAAGGAAAACCAAAGCTCCGAATAATTAGATGACTTCACCACCATCACAGCAAGGCTTGCTAGCCTTTTAGATACAATTTCTCTAAAACAGCATTGTGAGCTATAATTTCATTTCTAAATTAGAAGCCACAGCTTCTTTTCTTTTCTTTTTAAATCTATTGACCATCTTCTGTGCTTTTTTTTTTTTTAAACTTTTGGCTGTGTAGGATGGCACGTGGAATCTTACTTCCCTCACCAGGGACTGAACCTGTGCCGCCTGGATTGGCAGCAAGATCAGGCTGCGATCGTAGGCAGTGGATACCAGGTGTTTGGGGCTAGATGTGAGGCTTTTTGTGTTTCTGGACTTGCCCCTGCCCTCCTGTCACTCCCCAGCGCCCCACGGAGCTCCACCCTCTGCCCCATCCTGAAATAGCGTAATTCAGCGGGAGGGGGGCAGGAACTGCTGGTGAGCCCAGCATTTGCCCCAGGGTGGCTTTTGACTTTCTTTTCCTTTCAGGAGAATCTGAAAGCTTAAAATCTGTTTAAAGACCGGATAGGAATGTAACAGAGCCTGGCTGCACACCGTGGAGACTGAGGGTCCAGCCTGGCTCCTCTCTTGGTGACTCGGAATCAGCCACTGTCCTTTCCTTGGTCTCTCCTTTTTGATTGTGAAGCAGGTATAATAGCACCAATACTGCTTTTTTGAGCTGAATCTCTATCATTTTATACAAATAATTTCACCTCTGAAATACATTTGAGGGAAAAAAACACAACCCTACATATTTCATTATGTTTCCACATCAAAACCAGGAACATATTTGCAAGAGGCCAGAGTGCTAGCGGTTGGTTGCTGGGCTCACGACATGTCCAGCCCGGTCACACACCAGTGCCCTCCTTTTGTACTCCAGCACCACTGACTCAGTGGGGATATTATACTGAAACTGTCCGACTGTCTCTCCTGTGGGGCTCTGAGCTTCCATCAGGCAAGGTTTGTGCTTCTTACTTCTTTGCGCTTCTGGAATCTAACATATTAGTGGTGCATGGTAGGTACTAAGCTTCCCAGTTAGTAAAAAAGAATTAGCCTGCCAGTGCAGGAGATGCAAGAGTTGAGGGTTCGATCCCTGGGTTTCGAAGATCCCCTGGAGAAGGAAATAGCAACCCATTCTGGTATTCTTGCCTGGGAAATCCCATGGACAGAGGAGCTGGACCATGGGGTTGCAAAGAGTCGGACACAACTGGGGCAACTGAACAACAGTAACAAGCTATTGAGAATTGTCTGTCCCTGGTGTATCTTTACAGGAACTTGTTTTTTTCCTTATCATTTTTTTGTCCACACTTTCGGGCATGTGAGATCTTAGTTCCCCGGCCAGGGATCGAACCCACACCCCCTGCGTTGGAAGTGCAGAAGTCTTAACCACTGAACTGCCAGGGAAGCCCCTACAGAAATCTTTCTTACTGTATTTAATGGGTTTCTCTCTCACTCAGCCTTCCCTGCTTCCTCCACACAATTGACTTTCTTACCCCGTCTGGGGACCTCCCAGATCCTACACATTCAGTTTTCACACATTGCTGCTCCTCTGTACACCCCCTTTTTGGGGGTGGGGTCTAAAAATTTATAATATGTAGTTTGCCACACTTAGCTAATAGGCTTTATTATCTGGAATGGTCTGCTTCAGCATGAGAATCCTTAAGTTGAAGGCTTTTACTGTGTCTGCTGTTTTTTTAATTCTCTTAGTTCACCCTAATTGTGCTTTACCATGAGGGATAACGGTTCATTTCAAGTTAATCTACGAGACTAAAGTGTAGCCTATTTGATGGTAGACCGGAGTTAAATGGCAGCTGTTAAGCAGTGCATAGCAACTCCTCACAAGGGCTTAAACATGAAAAAGGAATCAGAGTAATAGAATATGCTGGAATTTGATGAGGACACTGAATGCTACAGGACAGAGGACGTGAACTTGCAGTTGCAGACAATGACCATGCTTCCAAAGCGAGAGCTCCTGAGCCCTTCAGCCCCATGGTGCCCCCAAGAAAGGCTACTGGGGTTACCAGCAAGTTTCCGGTGTAGCTCCCTGGACCTTTATACGCTCTGTCGTCACACACCACCCATTCCTTTCTTCCTTCAGGTTCCCTGTAATAGAGACATACAGACTTGCCCCCTTCATGAAACCGTAAGGCTGATGATCAAACCAATTGCAAAACCTTTTAAAACTTTCAGAGATGAGAAGTGGTAAGAAATGGAAAGAAGTCACCCAGTGCACGTAATTGGCATTCAACATTTTTTTCATGAAAGAATCTAGTCTAAGTTGCTATCAAAAAATGCCCTAGTTGAAAGTATCATTTTAAGAGTGTGGATGCCCTAGGTGGGTGGGAGGGAGACCCAAGAGGGAGGGGATATATGTATGCTTATAGCTGATTCACATTTTTGTACAGCAGAAACTAACAGCATTGTAAAGCAGTTATACTCCAGTTTAAAAATAAATTTAAATAAAGAATGTGGATCCATTTGGAAATAAAAATTATTAATAAGCTCTCTTGCCTATTTTTTTGTGCACAGGAAATTTTGTCGATGGCTGTTATTTTTTGGATTTTATACAAACTTAGATTCTAAACAAGTTTATCAAAAACTTAGTGTCTACATTGAAAACCTTAGTGAATTCAATCTAACCCTTAATTGATGGAGTGATCCATACTTAACTTTCTGGCTAAAAAAAAGAAAATCTAATAGCACTTGTTGTTTCAACTAGAGTTCATTAAAAACAAAACAGGTGTTGTGCTAAGACTGTGGTTATGATGGGGACAGAGCCTCAGAGCTCTGCCCTTGTGGTTGTGGGAGAAATATGCGGAGGAATAAATGTGGAGTCACCAGCGCAACAAAACAGGACATGTTCTATGATGGGGAAGGTTGGTGTGTGGAGGGGCGTCTAACCCAGGCTGGGATGGCATAGCAGTTACGGAAGGCACCATTAAGATGAAACTATGGGATGAAGAAGCAGGCTGAAAACAGTGCCCCAACAGAGGCAGAACATTGCTAAACTGAGTTCATGTTCCTGAATGCTGTAATGAATATAATTGAACTCTTTTTCTTTGGTGGTTGAAGATCTTATGACCTTCAGGGAAATTTTTTTTTTTTTTTTTAGTATTTTTAAAATTGAAGTATAGTTGATTAATAATACTGTGTTAATTTCTGCTGTATAGTAAAGTGATTCAGTGACACAGGTTTATACGTTCTTTTTTATATTCCTTTTTGTTACAGTTTATCACATGATATTGAATATAATTTCCTGTGTTGTACAGTAGGACCTTGTTGTTTATCTGTCTAAATATACTTGTTTGCATCTGCTAAACCCAAGAATAATATTTTTTATCATCAGTATTTATATAATATTGCAGATGAAATTGTATCAAATGTAGTAATGTTAATGACAGCATGGTCTGAAATGCATCTTTAGACGTTGTATTTTAAAAATAAAACTCAATACTAGTGTGGTAAGACAATGAAAACCATTAGGGTGAATTATGTGTTTTTGAATCATGACTTATTGTTGCTTCATAAATCTATTTTTCCCCCCTTTTCATCGTTTTCCCCTTGGAAAGTCAGAATATTTTTCATGTCTCTTGATGAAGTTAGGACTTTGTGTTTTACCAGGAATGGAGGTTCACTGATGTACTGGGTTTACTTTTAATTTTATAATGAGCCCCTGTAGTGACAGGGGTAAGCTGTTTCACTTCTTTTGAACTCTTTTTCCTTTAGAACAGACACAGTATGCTCATTAGTCAAGTGCTTGGAGGTTCTTAAATATCAAATAGGAAATTTAGGAAAATGTAAAGTATGATTCTCTACATACAAATGGGTTTGCCTATTCCAGGCAGATGTGTAATGTGTCCTGAAGTAAGTCTGATATGAGAATTTAACCATTCATAGTTCATTGTAAAGCAATGGAATCCTAGTTGCAGCAGGTGAAAAAAAAAACTCATTGATAATTCTATTGGACTTTGAGAGCATCGTGTGAGAGTATTTCTTGGGTATACCACACAGCTTGTGGGGTCTTAGTTCCCCGACCAAGGATTGAACCCCGGCCCTCGGCAGTGAAAGCATAGGTGTGTGAATATTTTTGATTCTGGTCCATTCATCATTTGGTTAGCTCGGTTCATCAGAATCTGCATGGGAGGTCAGGAAATATGTTAGCTCGGTTTGTGTAGGATACAGCTCAGCACCATTTGCAAAAGCTGAATTTGAGTTCTAATACTTGCTTTATGGAGCCTCAAGAGAGCCCAGTGACCATGCTGGGGTTTGTGAGAGAAGGGGCTGTGTAGCTATGAGTTTCTTTATCCTCAGAGGCTTAGGATAACTGTGTTTTGTTCCTTGTTAATATAGTGACTCGGAGAAAACCATTTCTGACTACTTTACCTCCTTAACTTATTTTGGGATTACAGTTCAACTCTAGGGATATTTTCAGAAAGAGAAAAAAAAATATAGCCACTTTTTTCCATTGCTCTTCTTCTTTCTTCTTTTTTTTTTTTTTTTTAATAATTTTGAAAGTATAGTTACATTTCCTCGTACTCATTTCAAACTATTACCAACTTCTTTCTCTTTCTATTCTGTCCTCTTTAAAATTTTTATCTTTAATTGAAGTATAGTTGCTTTATAATGTTCAGTAGCTCTTCAAGGAACATCATACAGACCACTTGGCAGTCCGTGGATCAGCTCATGTCCACCTAGTAGAGTCCATCAGTACTGCATTTATAGAGGCTTCCCTGGCAGCTCAGAGAGTAAAGAATCTGCCTGCAATTCGGGAGACTTAGGTTCAATCCCAGGGTCAAAGATCCCCTGGAGAAGGGAATGACTACCCACTCTAATATTCTTGCCTGGAGAATTCCAGGGAGAGAAGAGCCGGGTGGGCTACCATCCGTAGGGTCACAAAAGAGTTGGACACGACTGAGTGACTGACACTTTCTCCTTTTTCTTGATTGCATTCATAACACATAGGGATTTGGCACTGTAGACACTCCTGAAGTAGAGTTAATTAGGCAGATTATTTTTGAGATTACTGTTCTCATGGGAAGACTTGCAGATTGACCGGAGGGGCAGAGTGGGAGGATCAGTGGTTCTAGAAAGCCAGGAGAACAGATTAGACTGTAAGCCAGCTGCTGCTTGTCCCAAGCCTGGAGAGTCTTTGATTAGAACTGTTGACCTATAGATCTGAAAGGTACTGAGGCTGCTCACTTAAGGATCTTTGTTTGGCGTAGGACAAACAGGTGTGTGTCAGCTCAGAAAACATTCTTGGAGCGCCCACTCTTTGCCAGGTTGAGGGAGCAGCTACAATGATGAATTATCCCCTCAATGAGCTTACTGAGCAGTAAAGGGCTGCAAACATAAATCAATTTAAACGCTCCGTGGAGGCACTGTGGGAGCACAAAGAAAGAGATTCAGCCCTGTCCGTGTAGGAGGCAGTGGGAAGGGCTCGGGGAGGCTTTATGGATGAGAAAACCTAAGCTGAATCTTAAAGGATGAAAAGAATTAGCCAGGGGAATGAGAGTCCTTGGGTGAGGCTAACAACATGCTGGGAAGAGGGGAAATAGAACCAAAGATGAGGCAGCTTGAGATAGCATGTGTCTGGGAGCTGCGGGCAGCTCAGTAGTAATAGGTGAAGTGCAGAGAGCAAGTGCTGAGAGGCGGGGTGGGAAAGGACCACACCATAGAGGTTTTGTTCTGTAGACTCTGGAGAGTCCCTACCTGGCTCTAAGCAGGAGAAGAGCAATTGAGTTTGGGTTTGGGGAGAATCACTATGGGGGATGACTTTGCAGGAACAAGATTGAACACAGGAGGACCAGTTAGGAGGCTCTTGCCCATCCAGGGAAAAGATGATGGACTAGGACAGTGGCGCCTTCCCATTGTCAGGTGGCTCAAATGGTAAGAAATCTGCCTGCCAACACAGGAGATGCAGGTTCAATTCCTTGGTTGGAAAGATCCCCTGGAGGAGGAAATCGCAACCCACTAGTATTTGTGCCTGGAGAATTCCATCGACAGAGGAGCCTGGTGGGCTGCAGTCCATGGGGTCGCAGAGAGCTGGACATGACTGAGAGCACATGAACGCACACAGGACAGTGGAAGGATTGGGCCAAGGACGGAGCCTTAACAGGCGGGAGAAAGTTAGGAACCTAGCAAAACCCCAAAGAGAGAAAAGAAAAAATCAGCAAAGAGTGCCAGGAAGAGGATTTCAGAAGCAATGGGTGACCAGAGGTATTAACTGTAGCTGAGGGATCCAGTTGGCTAAAGACTGAGAAGTGTCCAAAGTGGTGTGCCAGTGGTATCTGGGGGCTGGCTACAAGAGCAAACTCGTGACCCACACTTGAGAGACATAGTATGGATGTAGAGATGGCTGTTGACAATCTGGACAGATCATCTTTATCAGAGTGGCTGGGACAGGATCAACACTGCAGACAATTTGGGAGTTAATATAAAATGAGAAAGTGGAGCTAATATTGTCTTGAAAGAAATTTGACCTAGACAGAAAAGTGAATTTGTTAGAGACAGGTGTAAGTCAACAAGGCACGTTTCTGGAGCTTCCCTGGTGGTCCAGCGGTCAAGACTCTGTGCTTTCAGTGCAGGGGGAACGGGTTTGATACCCGGTCAGGGAACTAAGATCCCGCATGCCACACAGCATGGCCAAAATAAAAATTATATGTTAAAAAAAGGAGACACATTTCTTAGCGTGGCTAAGACTTGAGCACCTGTTGTTTCTTTTTTTTAATTTTTGATCTAAAGGAAAGTAGGAAGATTGAGGTTTATGATAAGGAGGTGGCCAAAGAAAAAAAATATGTAGAAGACTTACATATCCTTTCATAGCAGTGTAAGAACAAATGTAAATTACTGTACAGTGGAATTGAAAGAAATGGCTGTTGCCTTGGGGTTGTGAGGCATAGGGTTTAATTCTGTCTCTGTTTTTCAAGGTTTCTTTGAGAAATCTTGTGTATGACTAGTGATACATTGTAGGAGCCTCCCTGGGAGTCTAGTGGCTAAGACTGTGTGTGAGCTCCCAATTTGTGGGGCCTGGGTTCAATCTCTGGTCAGGGAACTAGATCCCACATGCTACAGCTAAGAGTTCAAATGCTGCAACTAAGCCCTGGTGCAGTCAAAGGAATAAATAGATAAAAATAAATATTTAAAAATCCCATATGTTTAAAAAATAGTATACTGTGTGTTAATAATAGCCTACAGCTATTTATGGCACAGACCTGGTTTGAATTCCAAGTCCCTTACCATTAAGTGTGTAAACATGAGCAAATCATCTAGACAGTCTTAGCGTTTGTTTCCTCGTTTCTAGAAAAGACATAATAATATCCACTATAGTGAGTTAATGTGGTGAGTAAATGAGAAAGTGTGTATGTAAACTCTAGGGTGTCCCGTATTAGCATAGACAGGATAAGCACTCAACAACTGTTTGAAGGAATGACTAAGAGAATTGATGTAAAAATTAGCACGTGACTGGGCAGGCTGTTTAATATTGGAATGTTGCAATTTCCCCATCTGTGGAAAAGGGCTAATAATAGCACCCTTTCATTTATAGAATTTTATTAAGAGAAAAAGGAGCCATTTATGAAACAGTTGTATGAAATTTAATGCTTCAGAAGTTAAAGGAAACATTTCACAGTACTGACGATTAACTGATTGGCTTTTTCTGTGTCAGTTTCCTTGTAAATCCTCTAAAGGAGAAATTAGTCAAGTAATCAGTCAATCAGCAATCGTTCACGCGTATGTGCATAGTCGCTAAGTGGTGTCTGACTCTTTGCAGCCCCGTGGACTGTAGCCTGCCAGGCTCCCCTGTCCTCCAGGCAGAAATACTGGAGTGGGTTGGCATTTCCTTCTCCAGGCAGCAATGACTCATTGAATGTCTAATGTATGTAGGAGAACATTCTAGACACTTAAGGAGAGCCATAATAAACAAACAATAACAGAAGTCCATGAGGAGTTTCAAGTCTAACAAAAGACATGATGTTCCAGGGTAGAAGTGATTCTAGCCGTGTCAGGAGCTCAAACAGTTTGCGGTCAGGAACTTGTTCAGAAGAGGAGGAGAGCATTTGCAAGTCACTTCTTTTTGAGGATGCACTATGTTTGGAGAAATAGCAGGTGCTAAGACCAGTGGTGCCCTTGGAATAATCTCATTCCTTGAGCTGCGGTAGTCTCCCTGGCAGCTTTGCGACTTCAAGGAACTCTGACCTCAGCGGCTTCCTCGGCCTCTTTGCGTTTCTTACTTAAGAACAAGCTCGTTTGGAATGGTGGTCACTGATTACCCTGAAATTTCTTCCTTTCCACTGCTTTTTATATACAGACTAGATGGTGGGAGAAATAGAAGCAGATGTAACCGGGCAGGGTTGTGAACTTCATTTTCATCATGGAAATTGGGTGACTGCTGCTTTGTCTTCTCGGACATCCTTGAGGGCTGTGTGAAATTTGCATCTGCCTGGAGATGTTATGCCCAGTTCATCTGTGAGGCTGCTCCTGATTTCTCAAGCTTTGGCTTCCCAGTGGCAGCCTCTACTCTTGGACCACCGTTTCTCAGTATACTCCCCACCCTGCACCTTTGGTCATAGTGCTCACTCAGCATGAGTATTTCCCAAGCTGCTGGTGACTGTGGAGGGCACAGTACTACCACCCCGTGAGGTTCCATCTTATGTTTCCTGTGTGACTAGTTGGCATGTTGTGTTGTAGAGCTGATGTGGAGTGGTGGGCGCCGCAATGTAAAAGCAGTAATAGAGCCTCCACCCGTTTCTTGCTGTTCCCTATCTCGATTGCTTCCATTGCAAGTGGATTTGGATCCAATGGAAATTTATACTTTTCTGCAGGCAAAGAAAGGTCAGTAGGAGTAAGGACTGCATCAGAACAAGCAATGGGATGCTGAACCAAGGATCATTCCTTTTTTGGAGGTTTCCCTGGTGGCTGAGTGGTAAAGAATTCATCTGCAGTGCTGGAGACCCGGGTTCGACCCCTGGGTCCCGAAGATCCCCTGGAGAAGGGAATGGTAACCCACTCCAGTATTCTTGCCTGGGAAATCCCATGGACAGAAGAGCTTGGCAGGCTGCAGTCCATGGGGCTGCAAAAAGTCGGACGTGACTAAGTGACAAACACTGATTTACAATGTGTTAATTTCTGCTGTACAGCAAAGTGATTCAGTTATGCACATATATACATTATTTTTCAAATTCGTTTCCATTATGATTTATCACAAGATATTGAATACAGTTCCCTGTACCATATAGTAGGACTTTGTTGTTTATCCATCCTATGTATACTAGTTTGTACCTGCTAATACCAAACTCCCACTGCATCCTTGGCAGCTACATATCTGCAGGAACCCATTCTAAATAAGGATTTGATCAAAACTTCCGTGAGAGAGAATCCAGTGTCCATTTCACCCTGAGATTTTCCAGAAGGAGCATTATTGAGACCCACAGGCACACCTGCCGACACAGCCATTTTTGTGACAGTTCTGACTGCTATTGCCACATCCTTACGTAAACCCAGATCGGAGAGGTCATGGTGGGAGGCTGCAGGCTGCCATGGGGGAACAATGCCCCCATTCACAGGTTACAAGGGCGGGCCTGTCTCCTGTGCCAAGCAAAATGGTGCCCAGGATAGATGTCACTCTTCTGATCTTGCTTCAGGTGATTAGAACCAATTAAGAGGGTGACACGTAGCAGAGATGGAGAAGGAAAACACAGAGGGTGTCAGTTGGTTTCTCTTGGCCCAAGAGAGAGAGCAAGCATTTGCATCTGCTCACTTCACCAGTGCCCTTGTAAACTGTTGGACACCTTTAGCTTGTCTGCTGACCTTTCTGGGCTCTTCTCCCCCTTGGTTTCTGAAACAGCAGAGTTGCTACCTGCTCAGTGAGAGTCATTTAGTCTTAAAGAATCTGGTGGGAAATGCTTTTCTCTTTGGAGAGCCTACTGTTATTGCATGCTTCCTTCCCAGGAGCACACAGAGCCTGTCCATTTGGTGCGAGCAGTGGAGGGAGGAGGCCAACAGGTGCCATTGGGGGAGCATTCTGGTCCATTCGGGGGGCACCAGGCTTGTTTTGATCTTTACTCAGTTGGGAGGCTTTAGCGGGATCCCCTCTTGGGCTAGGAAGGGGACTCTTTGATCTTGCTTCGCCTAATAGGCAGAACCCTCTTCTCTGTTTCCTCTAAGGACAAAAATAAACAGAGGAGCTGAGTTTGTGGACAGCTGCATAAACAATGCAATTTGGAAGTATGCAAAAAATATGTGGGTTATATATACATTCGTACACATATCCTCTTGATCTGGTCTTGCATCCTTGTGACCATCGCTGGATCTGAGAGAGATTTCCATCGGACGCAGTAAAATCCAGTCCCTTAATGCTTCGAGGAGTTTAAGGACTCAGAGCACATGGGCAGAAGCATTTCTCTCCCTTGGACATGCAGCCGGTCTGAGACATTCCAACTGTAATCATTTCAAGTGTAATAAGACAGCCCTCCTTAATATGCCCAAAGCAGGCTACTCACAATGTAGACGGCAGGTAACTTGACTGTCTAGTAGAGGCGATGAGTTTACACTTAGACACAGAGACTGCAAGTCTGAGGCCAAATTCATCTTCTTTTTTGTGCCCCTCCCTCCCAAGGAGGTCTTTCTTCTGACACTTATCACTTATTTAACGGGACCACCATTTGCCTGCTCACAGGCACAAAACCCTGCAGTGACCTAGTCTCTTATGCTCTCAACCTCCAATCCGTCTCCATAAACGCTCTCTATTAGTCTGTCTCTTCATTGACAGAGTTCAGGTCATTGACCTGATCAGAACTAATGCAACAGTTTCCTAACTGATAGCATAACTTTACATTTAACAACATACATAAAATATTTTGGATAATAATATGATAAGATGTGGAAAGCTCATACACTTCAGACGCTTGGGAGAACAGAGAAGAGACAGTGACATTTAAAAGACGGCAGTGGTTAAATGTTTAGAAACGTTTCACTATTTAATGCTGGTCTCTAGTTATTTTCCATGGCTTTTCCTCCCTGACCAGTCCTGCGAGTTTTTGTCTTGTGTCACAATGCTCCCTCTGCCTAGAATGCTGGCATTCATTTGTTCCTTCTGCCGATCAAACTCCTCTGTTAATCAGAGTGGTTCATAGCTATGTCCTTCCTGAACATTCCAGGCAGAAATCTTCACTCCCTTGACTAAATTTCCAAAACTCTTATATGCATTATTCCACATTTAGTTGAATACCTTGCTTTCTAGTTTCCTGTGTATATTTCTTACCTGTCTCCTTACTAGATTATGGATTCCTGGATCAAAGAGGGGTTTATTTTATTTACTGTGTTTTTTCTTAATTGAAGTTTAGCTGATTTGCAATATTGTGTTAGTTTCAGGTATAGGGCAAAGTAATTTGATATTTTTTCAAATTATTTTCCATTATAGGCTATTATAAGATATTGAATATAGTTCCCTGTGGTATATAGTATATCCTTTTTGCGTACCTGTTTTATGTATAGCAGTGTGTAAGTGGTATTCCATATTCCTAATATACACCTCCTCTCCCTCCCTTTTCCCTTTGGTTACTATGTTTGTTTTGTATGTCTGTGAGTCCCTTTCTGCCTCATATAATGTATGAAAGTGAATGAGTTCTCTCAGTCATGTCTGACTCTCTGGGACCCCATGGACTATAGCCTACCAGGCTCCTCCATCCATTGATGGGATTTACCAGGCAAGAGTACTGGAATGGGTTGCCATTTCCTTCTCCAGGGGGATCTTCCCGACCCAGGGATCAAACCTGGTCTCCCACATTGTAGGCAGATGCTTTTACCGTCTGAGCCACCAGGGAAGTCCATATAATATATGATGTATAGGGTCATTTATATTATTTTTTTAGATTCCACATGTAAGTGGTACTATATAATATTTATCTTTCTCTTTCTGACTTACTTCACTAGTATGATAATCTCTAGGTCCATCCATGTTGCTGCGGTTGGCATTACTTCATTCTTTCTATGGCTCAGTAATATCTCATTGTATATATGTGCCACACCTTAAACTAGTCATCTGTTGCTGGGTGTTTTTTTCCCCTTAAACATATTTGTTACCTGCAGAGTAACATAGCTTGATGCCCTGCATAAGGCAACCCCTAAACAAATACTTTAAAAAGCAGATGGATGGTACCAACCATGATATTCACACATTTATCTAATATTCCTTGGGAGGGAGGAAGGGACAAATTAGGAGACTGGGGTTGACATATACACGGTACTATATATAAAATAGATAACTGTTAATAATAGGACCTACTGTATTCACAGAAAACTCTGCTCAGTATTCTGTAATGACCTATGTGGGAAAAGAATCTAAAAAAGAATGGTTGTATGCATATGTATAACTGATTCACTTTTCTGTACAGCAGAAACTAACACAAAGTTGTAAACCAATTATAATCCAATAATAATTAATTTAAAATTAAAATAGAAAATATTTTTATGCCCATCATTTTGTGCCTTTGTGCCCATGATTTCTTTTCCTAACCTTATTGAGACCAGGCTTTTCTCCAGGAACTCATAGCCTGACTCAGTTAGCAATTCTTGACAGAACATTATTTCTAATTACCCTGATCCCATCACCCTCTCCTGGAGAGTCAAGTCTCATTTAAAAGATGCTTTCAACAATTGGGCCCAGTGCTCTGTGAGATTGGTCTTTAGCGATTCAAGCTGTAATCAACTCACATCCCCCCTTTCACCCATACCTGCTCCACAGACAGCTGTTAAATCATGTTTTCCATGTTATAGCTGTTTAATTCATTTATTCACTCAGTAAACTTTGCTTCTGCTCAGTTGGTTTAGTCGTGTCCAACTCTTTGCGACCCTGTGGACTGTAGCCTACCAGGTTCCTCTGTCCATGGGATTGTCCAGGCAAGAATATTGGAGTGGGTTGCCATGCCCTCCTCCAGGAGATCTTCCCGACCCAGGGGTCGAACCCTTGACTCTGTGTCTCCTGCACTGGCAGGTGGATTCTTTACCTGCTGAGCCACCGGGAAGCCCAGTCAACTTTGAGTATCTATAATGCTCAGTTCTCTACCAGATGCTGTCTCTAAGATTTAATTCTGGACTAAGATGCAGTTTTGAAACTGAGCTCAGGGACTTCCCTGTGTGGTCCAGAGGTGAAGAAACCACCTCCCAGTGCAGGGGACACAGGTTCGAGCCCTGGTCTGAGAAGAACTCGCATGTTGCAAGACTTTAAGCCCATGTACTGCAACTATTGAAGCCCTCACTCTGGATCCCGTGCTCTGCAACAGGAGAAACCACTGCAACAAGAAGCCTGTGCCCTGCAACTAGAGAGTAGCCCCCCTTCACCACACCTAGGTAAAGAAAGCCTGAGTGCAGCAATGAAGACCCGGAGCAGCCAAAAATACGAAATGAAAATATTAATCAACAAAATTTCTTTAAAAAGAAATTGAACTCAGTCTAGTAGGAAAGACATACATAAATAGAAATTACCCACAGAGTGTGACAGTGCTGTGACAGAAATATGTTTGCAAGGTGTTATATAGTCACAAGCCTCTTCTCCGGTGGCTCAGTGGTAAAGACTCTGCCTGCAGTGCAGGAATCTTGGGCTCGATCCCTGAGTTGAGCAGATCCCCTGGAGGAGGGCATGGCGACCCACTCCAGTATTTTTGCCTGGAGAATTCCATGGACAGGGCAGCCTGGCAGGCTACAGTCCATGGGGTCACAAAGAGTTGGACACAACTGAGTGACTGACACACACACATATGGTCACAGAGGAGGGATATTCCCTGGAAGGGAAGAAGGTAGGGAGAGGGCAGAGAAGGATTCCTGGGAATTTGGTAATTCTGTGAAAGCCTGGAGCAGTAAAAAAGAAAAAAAAGTAACTTAACCAGGGGAAGGAGGAGAACAGGGGAAATAGGACAAGAGTAAGAGTGTGGGTGGGGCGGGGTAGGGGGGTGGCTGAGAATGCCTGCGGGTGTTTGGAGGACTGACCAGAACAGGTTCTGTGATGAGTGAGGAAGCTGCAGAGGTGGGCCGGTTTTGCATGCCTTGCTAGAGAGATTGGATTTTGTCTGAAAAGCTACTGAAGGATTTATTTATGTCTGTGGAATTTAGCCCATGCCAAGTTTTACAAATTCTGATAACATCATGCAGCGCGTTACTTTTTTGTGGCATGAGAGGACGGTTTGGTAAGAATACTTTTTCTGTTTCCAGATAAATTTTGGATAAAAATATTGGAAAAGGAATAATAAAACATGGACATAGGCCCCTGACATGAAGGTAGCCATTCAATAGCATTGAATATGGGTGGTCAGCAAGCAGCTGCAGGTCTTACAAAACCTGCCCACTCTCCTGACCTGGCCCTTCCTGTCTCCCCAGACACCTGCTCTGCTTCTTGCACATCCCCTCAGCTGGCCCTGGGATGCGCTAAGCTTTTCCCTGTTTCTGGTTCTTTGCCTCAGTCATTCCGTATCCTGATACACTCATTCTTTCTATGGCTGGTTCTCCTCAACCTTGAGATTTCTTCTAAAAAGTCTTTTCAGAAACTGTATCTCAGACTTATTAATCCCAAACCCCACCTGGATATTTTCCATCATTCCACCTGAACACTTCTTGCATATACTTATTACAAGTATGCTTATATATTTGTTAGCTTTCTATCGTATTATTTATGCATCTTCTGTCTCTTCCTCTAGACTGTAAGCTTTCTTTTTTGATTTATTTATTTTTGATGAAAGGATAATTGCTTTACAATATTGTGTTGGTTTCTGCCATTCGTCAACATGAATCAGACATAACTATACATGTGTCCCCTCCCTCTTGAGCCTCCTTCCCACCTCCCACGCCTTCCCACCCCTCTAGGTTGTTACAGAGCCCCAGGTTGAGTTCCCTGAGTCATACAGCAAATAGGCTGTAATCTTTCTGAGAGGAAAGACCAGGTTTCTGTCTACCACAGGTGCTCAGGAAATATTGAGGTGCTATTAAATGTGGAGGTTTCTACGTGAACACCCATCAAATATGGTGGAACATGAACCCTAGGATATGGGCAATGAACTTTGCTGACCTCAGGCTGACCAAATGGGAGTCTAATCACTATCCAAAATCCAAAGTGATGGCCATATTATAGATGAGGATAAATTATAGCAAGATTCTTTCCAAGTATATTCTTGGATGATCTTGAAGTAGGTCTGTGATTCAGGGGATGTCACAACCTTTCTGCTTATGCTACGGTGACCCTCCCTATAAAAGTGAGTCTATAAAGAAAGGCAGGGGGACTTTCCTAGTGGTTCAGTGCTAAAGAATCCTTCTGCCAGTGCAGGAGACAAGGGTTCAATCCCTGGTCTGGGAAGATACCACATGCTGCTGGAGCAGCTAAGCCCGTGCGCTACAACTATTGAGCCTGTGCTCTGGAGTACATGAATTGCAACTACGGAAGCCTGTGCACCCTAAAGCCCATGCTTCATAACAAAGAGAAGCCACTGCAGTAAGCCCACATGCCACAACTAGAGAATAGCCGCTGCTCACTGCAACTAGAGAAAGCCAGTGCAAAGCAAATAGCCGGTGCAAAGCCAGTGCAGCCAAAATAAATAAATATGATTTTTAAAAAGGCAGTGAGTAGATATAAATGAGAATAATATGGACATGATGGAGTTATGCTCACTAGCTTGCCTTTTAAACATGGCAGAGCTGTGTTTACATGGAGATTCAGTAATGGAATCGTAGGATGACGAGCTACATGAAATCAGGAGTGGAATTGCCATGAGGCTCCTAGAAGGCAGAGTTCAGAGAAAAGAAGTTTATTAACTTAGAAAGACTGGGAGGCTTCATGATAGTTGGTAAGCAAGTCAATCGGTAAATCAACAAGCATTTGTTGACTTAACAGTTTGAACTTGGTGATAAGTTGCTTTTCAACCCTGGCTATACAACAGACTCCTCAGGGCCCACCGCAGGCCATTTAAATCAGAACCACTAGGGGTGAGGCCTGGGAATAAGTAGTTTTAAAAGCTCCCAAGAACATTTTAATTTGCAACTGGGATTGAGACTTACAGGCATGGAGTCTCTTTGGAAGATAATCAGATGTGTAATAGGACTCCTGTCCTTAAAGGGCTTGATTGGAGCTTGAAATTTAACAATGACAGCTCAAGTGATAACATAAAGCCTGTGCCAAGTGAGTAGTTTGTAACATGTGTAGATGAGGTTAGAGTAGGGACATATTTTTGTACTTGGGATACTTAGGGACAATTAATTAAATGTCAGTTATGTACCAGCCTTGGAATAAATTCTGAAGGAGATACAGAGGAGAAAAACACACAAGAATCATCTGTTTCATATAGAGGAAAACAGAATTAACAGCTTTGAAAAAACCAGAATGTTATTTGCTATGCTAAATTGTGATTGGGAATTTAAGTGCATTAAGATATTGAAAAGGAATTCCTTGGTGGTTCAGTGGTTAGGACTTGGTGCCTTCACTGTGTCATACAGGTTCAATCCCTGGTCAGGGAACTAAGATCCTGCAAGCTGTGCACTGTACCCCGCTGCACCTCCCCCACCCCCCACCAAGAAAAGTACTGAAGAGATACAATTTAATATATTTGGAGAAAGTTTCTAGTTGGGAGTAGAATTTGAATTTTGCTTAGACAACTGCAAATAATTTAATTCTACAATTTAAAGAGCAAACAAGGAGGACATACTTCTTCCCAGACAGCATGCTAAGCGCTTTGCAGGAATTATCTCATTCAGTGATCATAGTATACTTATGAACTATGTTATTATTATCTCTCTTTTGCGAGTGGCAAAACTAAGGCTTATTGAGGAAGACATTTGTCAAAGGCCATACAAGGTATAAAGTGATAGAGTTAAATTCAAAACCAGGGCTGTGTGGCTCTTAGGCTGGGCTTAAACTCATGTCTATAGGACCAGCATGAGCAGAGAGGGGAGGCCAGGGGAGGCAAAGTACATTTCTTGCATGTTACTTGAACTCATGTCTATAGGACCAGCGTGAGCAGAGAGAGGAGGCCAGGGGAGGCAAAGTACATTTCTTGCATGTTGAGTAAGTGGCAGGTGAGGCTGAGTAGACCTGTGATTGAAAAAGTGAGTTGGGGCCCAGTTCAGTTTATCAGGAATTTTGATGTCCATTCATGGAATGTAACTGTATATAGATCTCTCAGCAGGTGAATGGATAAAGAAGATGAGGTACATTTACACAATGGAGTACTACTCAGTCATAAAAAAGAATGAAATAGGAATTTCCCTGGCAAGCCAGTGGTTAAGACTCTGCCTCCCAATATAAGGTGTGTGTGTTTAAGCACTGATCGGGGAGCCACATGCCTCATGGCCAAAAAACCAAAACCATAAATCAGAAGCAGTATCATAACAAATTCAATAAAGATTTTTAAAATGATCCACGTCAAAAAATATCTTGAAAAAAAAAACAACAATGAAATAGTTCCATTTGCGACAACATGGTTGAACCTAGAGGTTATCATACTAAGTGAAGTAAGTCAGAAGGAGAAAGGCAAATACCATATGATAAAATTTACATGTAGAATCTAAAATATGATACAGATGAACTGTTTTACAAAACAGAAACTGACTCACAGACATAGGAAACTGACTTGTGGTTGCCTGGGAGAAGGGGGCAGAAGAAGGTTGGATCGAGAATTTGAGATCAGCAGATGCAACTATTATATACAGGATGGATAAAAAACAAGGTCCTACTATACAACACAGGGAACTATTTTCAGTATTTTATATATTATATATATATATATATATATAATATATAAAACTATTCTCATATATATATATCTGAATCACTTTGCTATACCACAGAAATTAACACAACATTTTAAATCAACTATACTTCAGTAAGGGCTTCCCAGGTGACACAGTGGTAAAGAATCCGCCCGCCAATGCAGGAGACACAAGAGATGCTGGTTCAATTCCTGGATTGAGAATATTCCCTAGAGCAGGAAATGGCAACCTATGCCAATATTCTTATCTGGGAAATCCTGTGGACAGAGGAGCCTGGTAATGTACAGTCCATGGGGTTGCAAAAGAGTTGGACATAACTGAGCTACTGAGCACACACGCACATACGTACTTCAATAAAATAAAACTTAAAAAATGTCTCAGAAGTCAAGGCATGAAGGCTGAAGGGCCTGAACAAGGTCAATGACAGGACAAGGAAGCATTCAATTTTGGGCACCTTGGAGAGGAATATCTGTTCTTCATGTCCAAAGATGACAGGGCGTGTGGGATTGGACAGTAAGTACTTGGGGCTTATTTTGGTTTGATTTGAGTTTGAATTTCCTTATATTACACTAAGGAAAGCTAGGGAGATTTTGGAGTTGAGCATGTCTCTCCTTCTTTTAAAGAAAAAGGCCAATGGCAATTTTTCTGAAATTGTTTAACTTTTATCTAAATTAGCTCTAGGCTTGTAAGGATTCAATGACCTTTGATTCAGTTCAGCCCTGGATATTATTTAATTTAGGCCCTGAGACTAAGGACTAAGCTACTTCACATGGCTTATCTTAGAGCTTCTGAGATAAAGGAATTATGTAAGTTCAACATTTCCTTCTGATGTAAAATTGGTAATATTTTCTCAGCAAGCCAATAAGCCTTAGTTCTAATTTCCCCTGCTTTCTTTAGTATTAATTATAGCTCCTGGGTTGTGTGCAGATCTTTCCTTAATAACCCAAGACTTTACCAAATGAGATCTTCTCCAAGTCTTGGATGGGAAACCTTTCCAGATCTTATCTTGGGCTTCCCTAATGCTGTCCTGACACCTGTGTCTTCAAGTGCTGTGCTCACACTGCCTGGGGTGACAGCAAGGAGAAGCAGGGGACAGTTCAGAATCTGCCTGGAGCTCTCTGCTATTGCTGTCCTGTGCTAGCACAAGAAAGACTCTGTGCCTTGATGACTGGGATCCTGGTTGTGAGAAAATAGTTGGTGAGCCAGGAGCGTTATTACTAATGATTTTCACAAGGGCCGAAGTGTTTGGGCCAAAAATAATTAGAGTGAACAATAGAGCTACCAGAAGAGCAACCAAATAATGAGATGGCAATTAATGAACCGGCGTATTGTTCTTTTTGGCTCCAGGGCATTAAGCCTTTCATTTTGTCATGATGACTAGTAGTAATATTGTTCATTTATACCTTTATTTAATAGTTATTGTATACTTTGATTTGATAGTTATTTTACTTTTCATTTCTTTTAGTTTTAATCTTAATTTAATATCAAATCTTTTATTTTATTAATTTATTTGGCTGCACCGGGACTTAGTCACAGTATTCGGACTCTTACTTGGACCATGTGGGATTGAGTTCCCTGACCAGGGATCGAACCCAGGCCCCCTGCATTGGGAGCGTGGAGTCTTAATCACTGGACTACCAGGGAAGTCCCAAGTCTTTTATTTTAATTAAAAAATTAAGATTCCATCCCCCATACCCACCCCATCATAAACCTTATGAGCAAGTATGCTTTTGGTGCTTTGTAACTTTCTGATTTCTTTCCCTGTGATAGGCCCCATAATAAAGATCCCAATAAGTGTTTTGGTGTGTCGATGATGATCCACTCCACTATTCTTGCCCGGACGAGAGATTCCATCGGCAGAGAAGCCTGGTGGGCTACAGTCCATGGAGTCGCAAATGAGTCAGGCACGACTGAGCAGACCGGGCAACTGAGCATGCTGTACACTGGACCTCCCTTTAGATATCCACTTCCTCCTCCCTTTAGATCCAGAAGTATCGGGAAAAGCCTTTCACCTTACTTTCATAGCCAGGCCTCCAGGATGTCATGGGAACTGCCGAGCTGACCCAGGCAGCAAGCTTCCCCTCCTACAACTGCCTGCCCAGAGATTCCAAACAAGCAATGCTGGTTGCTCCCCGGAGTCCATTTCTCCTAATCTGTATATTAAATGCCTCTCCCATCACCTTTGGCGTTTCTCCCTTCTCCTCAAGAAAGACCAGATTGCTTGCAAACCATTTCTCAGACCACAGAACACTGAGTCCTGGAAACTCTGGGCTCATTTCCATAACTAAAGTGTTCAAAGAATTGTAAGCCGAGGACTGTTCCTGTCCTTTATTGCACAACTTATGTTTGCACAAAACATTTATCAAGATTTGGTTGAACAAATTCCTTTCCCCCAACCCTAACTTTTCTTTGTTCTCCTCCTTCTGAAGAAAAGAGGTCAGTAGGCCAGTTTAGGCCTTCTCTGAAGCCTTAGCTGACCCTTGCCGGTTCTGAAGTAAAAGTGTGGCTGAAGACCCACTAATTTCCCTGAATCTTTCAAAGATTCTGTTTCTGGAGGCCCCTTCTTCCAAGGTCCAACCTCCCCTGGGCTCTTCTCTCCCTTTTTCGGCTTCTCAGAGTTCATACCCAGATAGACCCATCGGTTTCAGAGATGTGGATTTTTTAGAAATCTTCTGTCCCTCCCCCTTTAAAAAAAGATTTATTTATTTAGCTAGATCCCCTGGAGGAGGGCATGACAACTCACTCCAGTATTCTTGCCTAGAGAATACAATGGAAAGAAGAGTCTGGCGGGCTATAGTCCATGGGGCTGCAAAGAATTGGACACCACCGAGTGACTAAGCACACACATATCTGTTTATTTATTGGCTGTGTTGGGTCTTCGTTGCTGTGCAGGCTTTTCTCTAGTTGTGGATAGTAGGGACTACTCTCTAGTTGTGGTTTGCGGGGTGCTCATTGTGGTGGTTTCTTCTGTTGCATAGCATGGGCTTTAGGGCATGTGGGCTTCAGTAGCTGTGGCTCCCAGGCTCTAGAGCACAGGCTCAGAAACTGTGGCACATGGGCTTAGTTCCCGAGGCATGTGGGGTCTTCCTGGACCCAGGGATTGAACATGTGTCCCCTGCATTGGCAGGCAGATATTTTACCACTGAGTTACCAGGGAAGCCCAGAAATCTCCTGTCCTTTGTTTCATCTTTGTCTTGTGTGGGAAAGGTTGGATTAGATGGGCTGGCTGACCTCCATGTAGACACTCTGCTTGGTCTGCAGGTAGGTTCAGGGCTGAGGCTGGCATGGAGGGTAAGGCTGGGGCATGCTTCTTGCAAATTTAATTTGTTTTTACTTTTTGGCCATACCTCTCATCATGTGGGAATCTTAGTTCTCCTACCAGGGATCAAACCCTTGTCCCCTGTGTTGGAAGTGCAGAGCCTTAACCGCTGGACCACCAGGAAAGTCCTAGAGGGGCTTTTTTGATCCTTATGCCTGACTCTGTGTTGGGTCTCTTGTGTCGCATGCTTGGGATCCATGCTGTGTGTGGATTCTGAGATTGCTTACCAGCCTTGACAAGAGGTGACATTGATGGTGGCTGTGGGGAGAGTAGGGTGTGGCTGGGGTGGGAGTGGGGATTCTGGTTATGAAAGACTAGCAAACATTAGTGTGTGGACAGTGGGAGGAGCCACGTGGGGGATGGAAAAGTTTGGCAGGACAGGCTCTTCTTACGTGAACTTTCTCAGAAATTCCTTAGCAGATGGCTTGGTGCTTCTGAAGGAAGCTATGATGGCTGTATATCTTTGGCTGTAATGCCCAAAGAGTTTTGAAACTCAGGATTATAGAGATCCTTGCTGGTTAAGAATAAGAAGAAATTGTGGTGCCCATGACCTGTACTTGGAGTTGGTGTGTTCGAGCTGATTATTTCCCCTTTGAACTCTGACGAGCCAGGTGCCCTCATCAGTTAAGTGAGCAGGATAACAGGTGCCACCACGAGTCTGTATTTAACTGCTGCCTTAGAAAAGTGACAGCCTGAGCGTGACTCTAATGACTTCACTACAGGCCTAAAAATATAAAAGACTAACTGTGGTTCTTCATCTTCTCTGTGGATGGATGTTTGCCACTGAGATCCTGGTAGGGTGTAGATTGGCATGAGGCTATTTTGGGAGGCTTTTGCAGTGTCCAGGGAGTTCATCCAGCCAGAGTCTTTATCTGTACCTTAAACGACATGACCACATTCCTGCCTCTGCCAGCCCTCTAATGAGCTGTGGGGTAATGATGTGGATACAACAGACCAGCGAGCGACCCCGCTGTGTTCCGACTCTCTCAGCTCCGCTCCCAGGACTGAGAAGATGCTTCCTGGGGCAGCTCTCAGCTTAGCTCTCAGATGTGTGATGAGAGAGGAAAGGCGGGTTCTGGCCTGAAATAAGGACCCAGGGATGCTGGGCGCAGGGCCTGCGGGGTTGGACCATTGGAAGAGAGCTCGTGCCTACAGGACACACTGTGTGTTCAGCTCTTCTCACTGGGGCCTGAGTTGCTTTGGTCAAAAACTCTCTTTTCTGTGCTGATCTAAAGAGTGGAGATGAATCTTTTTTGACTGTTGAACCTACTGCAGAGTCCCATTGAGTTTGAGCTAGTAGTAGTTAGTTCTGTTCATGGAACTGGTTTCTGTCATGTTGATGGTAGGAAGGGAGAAGTTCTGGGAAGGACTGTGCCTGTCTGGGGGTCCCTGTCAGATGATAACCCTTAGTCTATAGGTGTATTGCCCTTTTCAGTTTAGAATAGTATATATATAATAGTATAGTAGTATAAAATAGTATATGTAAGTGAAGTACATCAATTATTACATTGACGTTTGTATAATTTTCCATTTTCTGATTCAGTTTCAAAATCTTATTCTAATATTCATCTTATAGGCAGAAGAGACCCTAAATTAGTGTGTGTGTATATATATATATAGCCTTATTTTATTTATTAATTTATTTTGCTGAAATATAGTGGATTTGCGATGTTGTATTAATTTCTGCTATACGACAAAGTGATTCAGTTATATATATATATATATATATATATCCATTCTTTTTTAAACATATTCTTTTCCATTATGGTTTATCTCAGGGTATTGAATTACATATCTTTATTTTAAAAATTTGTCCCTTTATAAATCAACTCTACTTCAATTGAAAAAATTCTGTGCTTTGAGATGTCTTGGTAGAATTCTACACTGCAGTTTATTGACCTTATTTTTTTCTGTTAATAATTGACAATTTTTGAACCAGTAGTCCTGAGCTTAGAATCTAGTGAGAAGTAGGGTTTATCTGTGCTTGTACAACTTTTCTACAGCAATTGTTAACTCGTTCCCAGCTCTGGAAATAAATTTGACTAATTGGGAGAAGCAATGTTGATGTATATCTCTAGGAATAAGAGTTGCAACTTCTATAAAAATGCCTCTCTGCTTCTCACATGGTCAGTGGGGAAATGGCTCATGGAAAATGAGAAAATACCTGGGCATCTGGCTACAAATCTGAGTTCCTTGCCATGTGTGTGGCTTGGCTCAGTTCTTTGGTCTTGGTAATAGGCTCATTATTGCTATGTTAGATGGATTTCAGAATGTCATACGTTGTTTCCATCCAAGCCGTTCCCCAGGAAACACAACTGTTTGTCCTCTTTTTCTTGCTGGACTAAAACCATGGCACCATCTTTCTTCCAGGCAGACCAGAGTTTATCCAAATAGGACCTCCTATGTCTTTCAGAAATTTGTGAGCTTTGCTGGTTTTTCTGTTTGTGGGAATATACACAGCTTTTTTTTGGTGTCTGTGTTTCTGTAGATATAAATTTTCTACACTGAAAAATGTTGCTTCCTATTGGGAAAAAATTAATGTGATTTAAGAAGAAACAAAAGATGATATTCTTTGCCTGTTTCTTTTGGAGAGGGGGAATAGGGCACTGAGTCATGGAAATTATGGAGCCTTGAGATAAGAATTAACTATTCGGATGTCATGTGGGCCAACATGCATGCCCCATCCTAAGTCGCTTCAGTTGTTTCTGACCCTTTGAGACCTAATGGACTGTAGCCCTCCAGGCTTCTCTGACCATGCAGTTCTCCAGGCAAGAACACTGGAGTGCCATGCCCTTCTTCAGGGGATTTTCCCCATCCAGGAATCGAACCCACATCTACGTCTTCTGCACTGGGAGGTGCGTTCTTTACCGTAGTGTTACCTGGGAAGCCCATGTGAGTCAATATTAGTGCCTAATTCACAAGCACACCTGGAAGAGGCAAAGGTTTAACTGTGCTTGAATGTGCATCAACTGTCTGGAACAATAGAATGCCATAAGGGAAAGTCCCTGGCAAAGTGTATTTTAGGATTTTGAAGGGTAGCATGATATAATAACGAGCATGGCCATGAATCAAATTTCTGTACAGACTCCAGATATTTGCCCTCATCATCAGATAATCTTTGTGTGGAGTAAAAGAGATATGTATGTGTGAAGTTTAGCCCATGGTAGTGGTACCAATAAACTCTCCTCCCTTTGTTCCCTCCATCTGTCCATCACCTTGAGGTTATGGGTGGAATTTAAGGGATGTGAGGTTGACTTAGCATCTGTTAAGCCTCTCTTCTTTTGGAGAGATTAGGTTATTTTTTTTTTTCTTATGAACAAATCTATGTCAATGTTTTGGGCCATTGAGCTGTAATGAAGTCAGAGATCTACATTTATTTCCACCTTTCTCCTAAACATCTACTAGCCCAATTTAGGAAAAATTTCCAAGCAGAAGTCTTTCAGACTGGCTGATAAAAATATCAGATTATTAGCTGTTAATCTTTAATATGTTCAAACTTCCTAAAAACTAGATCACATGATTATAGCCATTACAGAAAACAGTATGAAGGTTCCTAAAAAATGAAAGATAGGTCATATGATGTGATAATTTCACTTCTGGATATGTATCCAAAGAAAATAAAATCACTGTCTTAAAGAGACAACTGTGCTGTCATGTTCAGTGCATGTTATTCATGACAGCCAAGACATGGAGACAGCCTAAGTATTTGTTAACATATAAATAAAGAAAATATGAGATAAACATTCTCTATGCAGTGAAATATTACTCGGTCTTGAAAAAGGAGGAAATCCTGCCACGGTGACAATACAGATGAACCTGGAGGACACCATGCTAAGTGAAATGTCAAAGACAAATACAGCATGATCTCCTTTATAGGTGAAGTCTAAAATAGTAGGACTGGGAATTCCCTGGTGGTCCAGTGGTTAGTTTCTACTGCAGGGGTACAGTTTCCATCCCTGGTCTGGCAGCTAAGATCCCACCCACATGCTGCACTGTGTGGCAAAAAAATTAAAAAAAAACAAAACTGTATAACTCATAGAAACAGAGAAAAGGTGGTTGTAGGGAGCTAATGGGTAGGGGAAATGGGGAGATGTTGGTCCAAGGGTACAAACTTCAGTTATGAGATGAATACCTTCTAAAGACCTAATATGCAGCAAGGTGACTAAGGTAATAATAATGTATTATATATTTGACATTTGTTAAGAGAGTAGCTCTTAAGGGTTCTTACCACACACCCAAAAGAAAACAGTGTGAGGTGATGGATGTGTTAATTAGCTAGATTGCAGTGATCATTTCCTAATATATATATATACAAAAATATATAAAATCATCATGTCATATGCTTTCAGTAGATACAGCTTTTATCTGCCAATCATCATTCAGTAAAGCTCAAAAAAAGAAGTGAAATTGCAAAACTTTAGTAACTTCCAAGGTAATATTCACCATGTCTTCTCAGATTATTAAAACCATAGTGCTTTTAACACTAGATTGCAGAATAAAAGCGTTAACCATTAAAATAAATAGACTACATGAATGAGGAAGAATTAGTATCCGAAGCCAAACAGTACTCAGCACTTTGGCAGGCTCTTGCCTAGAAAGGCAATACATGACGTGAAAAAAGTGACGTTAAAAGAACATTTATCTCTTCAATGGGCATGAGTCTGAGAAAACTCCTGAAGATAGTGAAGGACAGGGAAGCCTGGCGTGCTATAGTCCATGGACTCACGTAGAGTCAGACACAACTTAGCGACTAGACAACAATAACAAACTGGAGGTCTGGGCTCTGGTCCTAGTTCAGACATTGACTTTGTGTGACTTTTTCCCATCAAAGGCCGGGTTAGGAAAAACTACTCTCTGTGTTTTATTATTCAGTGCGTCATTCCCTATAAATCAAATAGCGTCGAAGTCTTAATTGTGTGTGGTGAGATTTATTCAAAGATAGTCTTTCGCCTTTATAGTTAAAATCTGGATCACCTATGAGGCTATCAGATGAGTAAATAGTTCAGCACTCCACTCCCTTGTGAACTGACAAGATTTAGTGGTTCTGGGGAAGTTTACGTGCAGGCGTTAATACTCTTGCTCTTAGCTCACTCATTAACTGCAGCTAATATTTATTTAGTTGATGCCATTTGCAAAGCATGGGAAGTACATCGTGGGAAAGGAAGTATAAGACAAAGACTTTACAATTGAGTTGACAAATGTAAGAGACTCCGTATGTCCGAGTGTGGTTATTGCTCCTAAAGTCATTGTATCTTGGTACTGAAAAGGACCCTAGAAACCAACCAACTCCCCCAACTACTGATGAGGAAAACTCAGAGAAAGAGAGACCTCATAGTGGACTGAGGCTAAGGCAAGGGGAATGGCATTGTTGAGAGGAGAGTTGGATCTTAAACAGGATGGGGCTCAGTGTAGGGAGCATCTTGCTGCAGGAAACAACTCTCTTTGGTCCCAGTTGACCAGTTAGTTACCATGGTCCACATGATTCACATTCAGTGTGTCGCAGAATTTTATTGCTGTTTTCTCTTATTACCTACAAGAGCAAGACTCAAACGTGAATAAATATTGATATCTGTTGTATAATTTTCTCACTACTGTTTGGGGGTACGCTGGCTGCCATTTGATCTTAACTCCTTGAACAAAAGAGAAAAGGAGAGGAATTGTTTCATTCTAACAAGAGACTGCCACCAAATAACAGAGTTCTATCTCTCTCTTTTCAATTAGTAGATTCCCCCAAAATTTGAGTGTATTTTGCAACACAGTTCTGTATCTGCATAAGCTTCAAAAGTACACTTTTATCAGAAAATAATGGGGCACCAGGAAGAGGAGATTTAACCATTGAAAGCACATGACTATCTGCATGACATCAAGGAACCTTGATGGAAATGCTTGCATTATGCTGGTTATCACAGCAGAGAGAGATGTGCTAATCATTGTCTGTACTGGGGGCTTACTGGGCACTGGTTCGAGAGGCCTTCAGTTTAATGTCTTGCCTTCCTGTTCCAGGGTTTCCCAGGTGACACAGTGGTAAAGCATTTACCTGCCAATGCAGATGTGGGTTCCATCCCTGGGTCGGGAAGATCCCTTGGAGTAGGAAATGGCAACCCGCTCCAATATTCTTGCCTGGAGGATCCCATGGATAGAGGAGCCTGGTAGGCTACAGTCCAGGGGGTTGAAAAGAGTCAGACATGACTGAGTACACACACAGAGAATGTATAGGGAGAGGAAGAAAACTAAATTGGACTTAGAAAATTACATTTTGGCATGTGGTGCTCAGTGTTTGGCGATTGCTTCTCCTCCTGGGTAATCAAGAGCTTGCCTGGGCCCCACAGGACCACTGACACAAAGTAATCTTCAGTGGCTTCTCCTTGACACTGCCCAGGGTTCTAGCACAATATGTATTTTCCCAGTCTGCCGGTGGAGATTCCTATACCATGAAGATAGGTCTGGAATATCAGAAAAGGGGAGAAATTTTCAAAACTTACGTCAAGAGATTTCCTAGTGAGTAACCTTATTGAATGGAGAAGGCAATGGCACCCCACTCCAGTACTCTTGCCTGGAAAATCCCATGGATTTTCCTGGTGGGCTGCAGTCCATGGTGTCGCTAAGTGTCAGACACGACTGAACGACTTCACTTTCACTTTTCACTTTTACGCATTGGAGAAAAAAATGGCAACCCACTCCAGTGTTCTTGCCTGGAGAATCCCAGGGACGGGGGAGCCTGGTGGGCTGCCGTCTATGGGGTCGCACAGAGTCGGACATGACTGAAGCGACTTAGCAGCAGCAGCAGCAACCTTATTGCAAGTGGATCTTTCTTTAAATTCTCTGGTCATTTCCACTGACCCTGTCCTCCTACTTGTGCTGCTTGCTTCTTGCGCTGCAATGTCTTTCTGACTGATTGATCCTATTTCCTTTCACAGCTCCACTGATGCAGATGTACCCCGAAGGCCCAGTCCTTCATCCCCTGATGGTATTAAATCTTTCTTCTTGGGAGATGAATTCTACTTTCAACCCTTCAGTTATGTGCTGACCAAAGATCAATGCTTTGTTGAGGAAAAAACTCAGGATCTTTGAGGAACTGACTGACAGCTAGTGAGAGCAAAGCACAGGAGTGAGAAGACTGTTCCGCGATTCAAAAAGCAGGCAGGGTCCAGATCCTGCAGGGCCCTCACAGGCCTTGGTGAATAGTTTGGGTGTAGTTTTAAATTTAGTGGAAATCTGCGGAACAGTTTTAAAAGTAACATGTTTAATTTTGCATTTTACCTCATTCTGGCAGTTGCTATCACAATGGCAGGTACAGCAGCTTGGGTTATAGCCTGGTAATAACAGAAGTGGATAGAGTTGCCGTCATTCACTTGCTAAGTCATATCTGACTCTTTGCGACCCCATGAGTACAACCCGCCAGGCTTCCCTGTCCTTCACTATCTGCTGGAGTTTACTCAGATTCCTGTCCATTGTGTTGGTGATGCTATCTAAACCGTTCCATCCTCTGCCACTCCGTTCTCCTTTTGCCTTCATTGTTTTCCAGCACCAGGGTCTTTTCCAATGAGCCAGTCAGTTCTTCAACTCTCATTCTATGTAAAATCCACAGACTCATCTCTGCCGAGTCCTTCAGCAGAAATGAGTTTGTGACCATGCCTGCCCGCCAGGAATCATATGTCAAAATCAGTGTATGCCTTTACCTCAAACTAGATAAGCCTCTGCAAGCCGCATCTTCTAATGAAACACTGTCACGTGACGGAGGCAGAGGCTCTCTGCTCCCAGCAGTCCTGCTGCAGGATTGAATTTTCCAGCATCTTCTCTGTGTGCCCTCCTCTCTCTTCCCAATCTAGTGCTTCTCCAGGTCCTGTGGGTTCTTCCTAGACAGTGATTCTGGACTCGGTTCCTTCTTTCCCTCTCAGAACCCTAGCTCCTCCTTTTTTCATGACCAGCCACTGCACGCTCTAGAGTGCAGAAATCCATCCTGCATTCCCATGAGTCTTCTGCCATCCAGCATTTGCCATACACTTCTTTGTCTACTTATGAACTTTTATTGTAATGCCTCATGTCTCCAGTGAGATAATTAGCTTCTGGAGGCAGATCTATTCAGTAGGCTTCACAGATGATGGTGACCGTGAACCGGAGGGCCCTTCCTGGTCAGTTTTGTGTCGCCTCTATCCCTGTGACAATACAACCTTAACTGGAAATGACAGCGTACAAAAGACAAGACAAAGCGGGATTAGCTTAGCACAGAAAGCAGGATTAATGTTTGTTTTTTTGATTGTTTTCTTGGCTGCGTCACAAGGCCTGTAGGATTCTAGTTCCTTTACCAGGGATTGAATCCATGCTCCCTGCAGTGGAAGCACGGAGTCTTAACCACTGGACTGCCTGTGAAGTCCCAGGATTATGATTTCTTTGGAAATAGAAGCATCTCTGAAATTTGGAAAGCTAGTACTTTTTTGACTGTTGGGGAAAAAAAATAAGACTACCTTTTTTTTGGTATAGTTCTTCATTGTTTACAAAATTGTTTTATTGAAAGAGACACGTGTACCCCAATGTTCATCACAGCACTGCTTACAATAGCCAGGACATGGAGGCAACCTAGATGTCCATCAGCAGATAAATGGATAAGAAAGCTGTGGTACATATACACAATGGAGTATTACTCAGCCATTAAAAAGAATACTTTTGAATCAGTTCCAATGAGATGGATGAAACTGGAGCCTATTATACAGAGTGAAGTAAGCCAGAAAGAAAAACACCAATACAGTATACTAACGCATATATATGGAATTTAGAAAGAAAGGTAACGATAACCCTGTATGTGAGACAGCAAAAGAGACACAGATGTATAGAATAGTCTTTTGGACTCTGTGGGAGAGGACAAGGGTGGGATGATTTGGGAGAATGGCATTGAAACATGTGTAATATCATACAAGAAACGAATTGCCAGTCCAGGTTTGATGCATGATACTGCATGCTTGGGGCTGGTGCACTGGGATGACCCAGAGGGATAGTATGCGGAGGGAGGAGGGAGGGGGGTTCAGGATGGGAAACACGTGTATACCTGTGGCAGATTTATGTTGATGTATGGCAAAACCGATACAATATTGTAAAGTAATTAACCTCCAACTAAAATAAATTTATATTTTTAAAATTTGTTTTATACTCATTATCCATTGCTATCTTTCAACAAGCTTGGGAGAAGTATTATTAGTGTCATTTTTAGGAAAGAAGGCCGAAGGTTGGAAGGGTGGTTTGATCAAGACCACAGACCCCAAACGTGTCAGAACAATGTCTCCAGCCCCAGTCTTCTGATACCAGGTAAAATCAAGTCAGGCATGGCATTTTCACTGGGAAGATGCACTTAAAATTTTTTTTATTTTTATTTGAAGGATAATTTCTGTACAACATTGCTTTGGTTTTTGCCACACATCAACCTGAATTACCCTCTTGACCCTCCCTCCTACCTCTCGCCCTTTCCCGCCCCTCTCGGTTGTTACAGAACTCGGTTTGAGTCCCCTGAGTGCATTTCCAATGTCTGTCTATTTTACATATAGTAGTGTACATGCTTCCATGCTACTGGCTCTGTTCATCTCATCCTCTCCTTCCTTCCCCCGCCCCAACCCGTGTCCATAACACGATGCACTTTTTAATTCTGTCCTGGAGAAGTTTGCAATCCAGTGAGCAATAGGTGGGTAAACACATTAACTCTTGCTCCAAGGTTTGAATTAAGTAAGGGTGAATAAGGACACATACAAAGAGCTGGGGTGGGGGTGCCTGGAGGTAGGAGTGATGAATTCAGTCTCTATACGAAACAACAGCTGCTCTGGGAGCTTTCCATCCATGAGTGGTTACAAGGAATGGCTGAAAGCAGGTGTGGATGTATGGAGACAGCAGAATGGCCAGGAGGAGAAAGACAACGTCATTTCTTATGTGTGCTTTGGTGCCAGAGGACGTGGAGCAGTGACAGCTAGAGGGTGGTTGATGACCACATCTGGGTGGGTCACTTTAGGCAGGATGGGAAGGTCCATACACCTATCTTCCAGCTTAATTGACTTCATGGAGCTCCCTGTGAAGCCCTGTTTTTGTGGGTGTCTGTCGTTTTGATGATGCTGCAGGTTGAATGTGTAAGACTGAGCTTGTCTCTTTGCGAAATCAAGAATCTGAAAAGATGGTGTGATATAGTCCAGCTTGCTGGAGTTGCTTTCATGTCTCCTCTTTGTTTCCCAAATCCTCGTTGCTCTAAATACCCAAAATGTCTTCTCCCTACTCCATCCCTTTGTGAACCTTCTTCAGTTTTTAATTTCACTAGATGCTTATTCCAGAATTGACATTATGGCAGTCGCATGTGGATGGTGGAATAAATTCATTCCACATGTTTCTAATTCATTTACACTTAACTCATCAAAATGCCCACCCGCTTTTTTTTTTTATAAGGTAGTTAATGGCTAAGATGTTTTGTTAGCCTTTGAGTTGGCCTCTTAAAACATTTTCTTTTTTCTTTAGTAATACAAAGCCATAACCTGTAAAGGGAGCATGTATTCCGTTAACTCTTATTGGGCTAGAAACTTAGTGTGTCACAGAGTTAAATGGCCATTCAGCCTCATTATATCCCCTTTCCCCACTTCCTTGCCTTTCCTTCTCTATAGCCAAAGAAATAGATAAGCAAATATTTAAATAAAATTCACATGCCGTTTGGTCCAGAAACTTACATTGAAAAATGTACCCAGCAGGGATAGATGTTCATTGCAGCATTACATGTAGTAGCAAAAACATAACTACCCTAAGTATCCACAAAGGGAGGAATGACTAAATAAGCATCAGGTGGAATCACAGTGTAGACTGCTGTATTTAAAATGTTTACGTAAATATATCTTTAGGTATTGGGATGAATTACATCAATTATCAACAGAAACAGAGAACAATTCTTAACATATGATACAATTTTAATAAATATAAACTCACTTTCACCCACTGTAAACAATTTGAAAGTCTTCTTTCTTTATGTGTGTTTTTTATTTAAAAAATTAATTAGAAAATTACTTATTTATTGGCCGCACGGGCTTTTCTCTGGATGCAGTGAGCAGGGGCTACTCTTTAGTTGAGGTGCACGGGATTCTGACTGCAGTGGCTTCTCTTGTGGAGCATAGGCTCTACGGGCTTCAGGAGCTGTGGTGCATGGGCTCAGTTGCCCCGCAGCATGTGGGGTCCTCTCAGACCAGGGATCTAACTGGTGTGCCCTGTGTTGTCAGGCAGACTCATAACCACTGGAACACCAAGGAAGTCCCTAGATGGATAATCTTCAAGAATAGTAAGGGAGGAGGCTTCCCTGGTGGTCCAGTGGTTAAGACTTTACCTTCCAACACAGGGGATTCGGGTTTGATCCCTCCCTGGTCAGGGAGCTGAGATTCCACATGCCTTGGGGCCAAAAAGCTAAAACATGAAACAGAAGCAATATTGTAACAAATTCAATGAAGACTTTAAATAATGGTCCACATTAAAAGGAATCTTAAAAAAAGATTATTCTTATAGACAAATAAGCACTGAACTTTCATGTCTGGTTACCACGTACCCTCAGCTTAGCCTTTTCTTAGTCCACCTTCAACATAAGACGAGGCACGTTAATTTTAACCATGCATCTCTGTTTGCCCTGCAATATTTAGAAATTGACTTTGGTATGGTCCTGTGTGCCACCACCTTCATCCTTCTTTGCCTGCAGCTAACCTTGGGAAGGGCTGTGAATTGTTTATCCAGGTGTGCAAAACCACAGTAGTTATTTCTTGATGGTTTTAGGGGAACCTCAGTGGCACTTGGAGAAGGCAATGGCACCCCACTCCAGTACTCTTGCCTGGAAAATCCCATGGGCAGAGGAGCCTGGTAGGCTGCAGTCCACGGGGTCTTGAAGAGTCAGACACGACTGAGTGACTTCACTTTCACTTTTCATTTTCATGCATTGGAGAAGGAAGTGGCAACCCACTCCAGTGTTCTTGCCTGGAGAATGCCAGGGACAAGGGAGCCTGGTGGGCTGCCGTCTATGGGGTCGCACAGAGTCAGACACGACTGAAGCGACTTAGCAGCAGCAGCAGTGGCACCAGTGGTAAAGAACCCACCTGCCAATGCAAGAGACATAAGAGATGTGGGTTCAGTCCCTGGGTTGGGAAGATCCCCTGGAGGAGGGCATGGCAACCTGCTCCAGTATCCTTGCTTGGAGATGGCATGGGCAGAGGAGCCGGGTGGGCTGCAGTCCATGGGGTCGCACATGACTGAAGCGACTTAGCACGCATGCACTGGCTAGGTTAGCCCTCTCACTGATTTACTCTAGCTGTCTTGTTTTGCTGTTAGGGCATTTAAAGACTGCCATTTGGCAAAGAAAAGCTGGCATATTCTAGTGTTGCTGAATCTTGCTTTTTGTGCATATGTGCAGAGGATAACAAGAGGCATAGCTCACAAAGTAAGTCTGCTTTCTTGCTAAGTCCAGCTTCCACTGAGCTCATTCACGGAGCATCAAACCATTGAAGTGAAAAGAGGAAAGAAAGAGAGCTAACGGCAATTAAAGGCGTTTCATCTTTACAGTAATCTACACAGGGAAATTATTAGTCCTGCTTTACAGAAGAGGAAACTGAAACTAAGAAAGTTTTGCTAACCTGCTCAAGGTCCCTCCAGGAGTCAGTGAGGTCCCGTTCTTTCCATTGTCCTAGCTTACCAGCCAATGTGTAGGGATGTGAGTCCATGGGAGCCATTTGGTGTGGGGGGTTTTATGATTTTTCTCAGGAAACTCAGCCAGAGCTCCAACTCAGCCGGTTGTCTTTTCGGTTAACTGAATACATCTCTACCCATGCCTCTGTGTATGCTGCCTCTGTTCTTCGGAAGCTTTCTGCGGGTGTATAGGTCACACATTCCCAGGACATAAATCAGTCAAGCAGGCAGCTTAGAGATCCTTATCCACTCGATCTTTGACCTTCGCTTGTGTCAGCTAGACTGGGTGTAGAGAGCTAATGTAGGGACTTGGTGTCTTGGAGGAATGGAAGAGGAATCCCCTGGAGGTGCACGGTGCTCTGGGGTTCAAGTCCTACTGTAGCTATGGGTAGGCTCGTGTTTGTGGGGAAGGCGGAATTATGTTGGGGAGCTGTGCCTGGAATTGGCCATTCTGGACTGTGCCCATACTTGGCCCAGTTGCATTCACACGCGTCACTTCCACTCAGTTTGCAGAATCTAGTTGGGCTTCCCAGGTGGCTCAGCAGTAAAGAATCCAGCTACCAATGCAGGAGATGAGGGTTTGATCCCTGGGTGGAGAAGATCCCCTGGAGGAGGAGATGGCAACCCACTGCAGTATTCTTGCCTGGGCAGTCCCACAGACAGAGAAGCCTAGCCAGCTACAGTCTGTAGGGTCACAGAAGGGTTGGACAAGACTGAGCAGCTAAACAACAACTTGTGGAATCCATGAGATGGAACATTCTGTTTAGCCTCCTGAATGTTCCACTTCTTCCCAGGCTGCCGGGGATGTCCCTGAGCATCAGCCTATCACAAATGTGCTCAGGTTTTCTAATCCCAAAACAGATTCTCAAAACAGTCCAACATTTGGCAGGCAGCTATTTCTAGGTTGACAGTACACGCAGTTACGTGATACCCATCTTACAGCCTTATTGGATTGGGGGCTGGGTTGAAGAAAACAGCTATTAGAAGATGCATTCACTGTGGTCATGTTTATACTTCTTTTGTCAACTAAAATGTGTTTGTTTAAACAGAGTCTTTGGTTTATGACAGTCATTACTCCCTCTCAGTAGCAGATAATGTGCTCGAATTTCACAAGTGTATGTAAATGATCCAGGGTGGCTGGGCAGCTGTCTTCAGTCAGCATTTTCACATAGTGATAATTCTCAGGAAAAGAGAAAGGCATACTTAATACATAGTGTTATACATTATCTGCCTTCTCAGTAACCCAAGTGGCCCCCCTCCATTGTATGTGCTCATTTATCATTTCCCCTCTGTTTTTAAAACCTAAATTTTATTATTTTAGCCAAAATATAAATAGGGGGCTAGATGATTTCACAGAACTTCTGTGAGAATGTGAAACGGGAGTGTGTAAGTGCTTGGTGGAATGAAAGCTCTGGGTACTGTTTTGTTGGAAATCAGGTCATATATTAAAACAAGGAAAGACAGGGAGCAGCTGGCTGGAGTATATTTGGTCTCACTTTTCTGCTCCCATTGGTTTGCCTCTCAGGAGACGCCCCGCTTTGCTGCACACACAGAACCCACCCTGTGTCCTGGTGCAGCCATGCTTTCTTTCCTTGGGGACACACATCAAATACTGAAAACACAAATATGGTGTCTCATTGCGATTGTGTTTCTTTACAGTGATGGCCTCCCTGAACCCTCCAAACATTCGTCAGCATCCCAGAGGCCTTGTGGGTATCTCCAACACCAGAAGGTGCTCTTTTCACTGAGTGAAACTTAGTCGCTCAGTCATGTCTGACTCTTTGCAGCCTCATGGACTCTAGCCCCTCCAGGCTCCTTTGTCCATGGAATTCTCCAGGCAAGAATCCTGGAGTGGGTAGCCCTTCCCTTCTCTAGGAGATCTTCCCAACCCAGGGATTGAACCTACCTCTCCTGTGTCTCCTGCATTGGCAAGAGGGTTCTTTACTGTCTGAGCCACCAGGGAAACCTACTGGGGGAGAACAATTTTGTCACTGAACCTGCATCAGAGTATTGGGTAGAGATTCCTGAACTTATAAACTCTGGTGATTAGAATGTTGCCTTAAAGCACTACCATTCTTCCGAAGTTTTTAATTTTGTTTGTGTTTTTTAATGTGAGATTTTCATTGGGTTTAAATTTTGTGGAACCAAATATTATAAATCTCCAAAAGCCATTGCTTTCAGCCTATAGAGACCAGGATTGTCAAAAGAATAATTTTTCCCTATAGTAATCTATAAGGTCAGTGGAAGTCTAATACATTTTTAGTAGGATTTGCTTTTTTAGAGACTAACAAATTGATTCTAAAATTCAACTGAAAAAATTAATGTCAATAGCCAAAAAAGTGCTATAGAAAGAATAAAAAGGGGAAATTTTTTCTATAATAAAACTCCCCAACACCCCACAATAATAAAAGTGGAATGGTCTTATAACAGAATCATACATTAGTTCAGTAGAGTCCAGAAACAGATACATGTATATATAAAGTAATCCATCTATTTCTAAGACCCCATAGGACCCAGTGTATCTGTAGAATTCTACTCAATGACAACTGAAATCTGATTACAGAAGCCTTGAGCATGAAGATCTAGTTTTTTTTAAAGGAATATATTCAAGGAATATATTCAAGGGGTATACCCAGTACACCCCTAAAATGTTTTCCAGAAATCCTCTCAAAGTAGTCTTCACTCTCCCTTCACACTCCCCACAGACTCTTGGCAGCCCCCTCAAAATCTGCCCCTTTCTGTTCCACCTGGTTTCCTAACTCTAGCCTCCCCAACCCCACCTCCTCCTGCACACCCACTGCCCTCAGGTAGCAGCTGTACACCTGTTTATAACCATACTAATAGAGGGCAGCCCTTGAGAAGGGTGGTTCTTGTCCTAGTTTGGTTGCTTTTCTACAAAGCAGGAAGTTCTCATACTTATGGTGACTAAAATTCCCCAGTAGACTCTCAGAATTCTGATAAACAGAAATTCCCAACTTCATTTCTTTAGAAACTTAATGTCTCAAAGCTGATATTTTAAGTAATGGACTAGTCAGATTTGGGGAATTGTTGGCTATCTGTTTAGAAAAAATAAAGGAACATGTCTATATTTTACCAAATAAACACTTTGTAACTATGGGTTTCAGTAGATTAGAATATACATTGTTAGATTTAGAACTTATGTCTATTTGTGAATATATGTGTGCTAAGTCGCTTCAGTCACGACTGACTCTGTGCAGCCCTATCTATGGACTAGCCTGCCAGGCTTCTCTGTCCATGGAATTCTCCAGGCAAGAATAATGGAGTGCCAGGCCTTCCTTCAGGAGATCTTCCTGACTCAGGTATGGAACCTCTGTCTCTTAAGTCTCCTGCATTGGCAGGCGGGTCATTACCACCGGCGCCACCTGGGAAGTCCATGTTTGTATATACACAGGACAGTTACGGAAGTTTACCTCTAAGATTTGGGGTTGAAAACTGAGAGGGGAGACTTCTATTTTATATGTTTCCGATTATTTTAGAGTTCTTTTATAACAGATTGTGTTACATTGGTAATGAGAAACAAAGTAGTGGATTTTGCTGATGGTCTAGTGGTTAAGAATCGTCTTGCCAATGCAGGGGACACAAGTTTGATTCCTGGTCCAGGAAGATTCCACATGCCTCGAGCAACTAAGCTGAAGCCCATGCATCTAGAGCTTTTGCTTAGCAATAGGAGAAGCCACTGCAATGAGAAGCCTGACCGCTACCAGGAAAAGTAGCCTCTGCTCACTGCAACGAGAGAAAGTCTTTGCAGTAACAAAGACTCAGTGCAGCCATAAATAAATAAAATAAATAATTGTTTTAAAAAATAGTAGTATAAGAAGCTTTTAGGTCTTTTCTTTTTGAAGAAGCAGCATTTCATAATTATACAGATGCAAAACCACTGTACTAGGTATCCTACTTTTCTTATTATAAAATATCATTCCAAGATTTTTTTTTTTTTTTTTTTTTCATTAAAAGAAAGAAGAAAACCTTAAGTGTAAGCCTTGTCTGGACAGTTATTGGAAATAGTAGCCCTTGATGATTTATTGTTTAACAACTTTGTGGTTTCTACTGGGTCGTGTCAGACATGTGGACAAAGAATAGGAGAAGTTATCTGTTTTCATAGCTGTGACTGGGGTCCAAAAACAGAAGTATGGAAATGAGTAAGAAGAGAAATGCCAACCTAGAGGAGCATACATATAGCACCCAGGAGCTTTTATGAAGTTGGTTTTAACCCTAAACGAGTGTGAGTGTTATCTGGCTCAGACATTCGCCTTGCTCTTGCAGTGAGTTGTCGGGGCTGGGCTGAGTCCCAAAGGGCACCCCAGAACTTCCTGTTTCCATCATATATCAAGATGGACTTGGGATGAAAGGTGCTTTCATGACATTAGTATGAAAGTGAACAAGTAAAAGTGTTAGTGGCTCAGTCTTGTATCCTCTATCCATGGGATTCTCCAGGCAAGAATACTGGAGTGGGTAACCATTCCCTTCTCCAGCGGACTTTCCCAACCCAGGGATTGAACCTGGGTCTCCAGAATTGAAGGCAGATATTTTTTTTTTACCATCTGAGCCATCAAGGAAGTCCCATGTAAGAGTATGAAGGAAATTATCTCCTTTTACTCACTTGTACAGCTGATAAAACTGAGGCCTAGAGGGATAAAATTATTTCCATAGGTAATGATAGTGACATTTAAAACACAATTCTATGGAATAATGGAAAGGAAGGACTTTTTCACTTGAGCTTAAAAGTATCAGCAAACAAAAAAAGGTGCAGCCCTCAGCCACTCAGCCCTCAGCCACTACCCTCGCCCCTTGGTGAGCCTGAGGGAACTCAGGAGGGAGACCAACAGGCTGCAGGCTGCCCACTACCCTCGACCACTGCAGCTGCCCCCAACGGTGCACCCTGAGGGGATTCAGGAGAAGCAGGAACTGGATACTGGCCCCAGATAGCTGAGGTGCATATCAAAGGAATGACTTTAGTGAGTCCAGATTTGCCCGTTAACTTGAGATGTCTGTGTTCTCTCTGTCTCTCTCTTTTTAAAACTTTCATTGGAGTATAGTTGCTTTACAATGTTGTGTTAGTTTTGGCTGTACAACAAAAAGAATCACCCATACGTATACATATAATCCGCTCTTTTGTGGATTTCCTTCCCATTTAGGTCATCATAAAGGACTGAGTGGAGTTGCCTGTACTATACAGCCAGTTCTCATTAGTTATGTATTTTATACATAGTAGTGTATGTATATCAATCCCAATATCCAAGTTCATCCCACCAAGCCTTTCCCCTTGTTGTCCATACATTTATTCTCTATGTCTGTGTCTCTATTCATACTCTGGAAATTTAAGTTCATCTGTACCATTTTTCAAGATTCCACATATAAGTGATCTTATAGGATATTTGTTTTTCTCTTTCTGACTTACTTCACACTGTACAACAATCTCAAGGTCTGTCTGTGGTTTTCTTTAGTTAATAGTAATCCTTTGATGTTGTGACCACCTAGTCTTTGTTGCAAAAATTCCTATATATCCTGGCTCCTCTCTTACCTCTTCAGAGCAGTCCCTTGGAACTATCTGCAAGGATGCTCCTGGGCTTCATGTCTTAAGAAAGTCCCTAAAATATAAAACATAACTCAACTTTTAGGTTGTGCAATTCTTTTCAGTCAACAAAAGAGAGAACATATTTTTGGACAGAAGAGGTCTTCTCTCTTAAAATTCAGAAGAGGCACAGAACTGTCTGGGAACTACCCTGCCGCCTACCCCAGCACATCCCGGGGCAGACATCAACCCCAGCACGCTTCCTTCAGCTGGACTCTGATCCAGCCCGAGAATCCGCCTTGACATGGTGCTGGAGGCAGCCACTATAACAGATCTGAATTTTCATGTGAATTAAAATCTTTTGGGCCCCTCTTCTAAATGATGCATCTGTGTGATTCATGGTGTGGCAACTGCCTGGTAGTTCAAGCCAAAAGAACCTAGTTTGACTCCTGAATGTGCTTGTTTCCAGCTCTGTGACACCATCTAAGTCCTTTAGCCTTTCTGGCTGGAACTGTTTTCTTGTCTCTGAAATGAAGGAGTTGAAGTTTAAGCATTTTTCTACCTCTGAAAAATGTTCTGATTCAAAGTTTGTAGACTTCCCAGAAAGAATTTATACTTAAAACCATGTATTTTTTATAAAGACCAGAGGGGGTTCTTAGGTACTTTATATATTATGAATCTATTTCAGATTCCTTAAGTCTTCAGTTCCTTGCTTTATCTGACTACTTCCTTCCATCTGCTGTGTCATTGACCCATATCTGTGAAACCAGAATTTATAGATTCAAAAGGAAGAGATGAGGAAATCATTTAAAACCAGAGGGAATTCGGGACCCTCTTCTTTGTCGTGGAAGACTTGAATGTTCTCACCCATTCGGCTGATCTAATCTGTATGTGTCCTGCCCACCCAGCCTTCCCCATTTATACCGCTTGTGACCAGGAGGCCCTGCCAGGCAGACGGGTCTCACTGTGGGGTCCTCTGGGATCTCTGGCCCCCTTCCTCTTCCCACCCCTGCCCCACCCCATGTGACCCACCTCCCTGTTTGTCTTCCAGGCCCCGCTTCCCTCCGGGCATATCCTCTCCTCTCGGTGATCACCCGACAGCCCACGGTCATCTCCCATCTGGTCCCCACCACCCCGGGAATTGCCCAGGCTCTGTCCCGCCACCCGGCTGCCGAAGCTGCCTCTGCGGAGGCCCCAAGTGAGAACCACGGCAGCAGCGAGTCTGAGACGGAGCAGCCCACGCCCCGGCAGAAAAAGCCCCGCCGGAGCCGCACCATCTTCACCGAGCTGCAGCTCATGGGCCTGGAGAAGAAGTTCCAGAAGCAGAAGTACTTGTCCACCCCAGACAGGTGAGGACACAGGGAAGGGACTGTTCCAGGCAAGGCCCTTGAGAAGGGAGACTCCTTTTGCTCTCAGTGTGGCACGGAGAGCCACAAGGACTGTTCGAGGGTTTGTGCAGGACACTAGGGCAGGAGTCTGTCCATGCCTTGGCTCAAGTAATCTCAGCCTTGGTTAAACAAAAGCCAGCCCACCTGAGTGCTTCCCAGGTGGTGCAGTGGTAAAGAATCTGCCTGTCAGTGCAGAAGATGCAAGAGACCCAGGTTTGATCCCTGGGTGGGGAAAGTCCCCTGGAGTAGGAAATAGTCAACTCACTCCGGTATTGTTGCCTGGAAAATTTCACAGACAGAGGAGCCTGGTGGGCTGCTTATAGTCCATGGGGTTGCAGAAGAGTCAGACATGGCTGAGCCATTAAGCACACACATAGCTCACCTGAATTCATCATACTTAGTCCCAGAAGCCTGCCTGATGCTGAATTTTTACTCCTCACTGCATCTCTGTATGTTAACTATTGCAGTACAGCAAGCATGGGGAAAGTGAAAGTCGCTCAGTTGTGTCTGACTCTTTGTGACCCCATGGACTGTACAGTCCATGGAATTCTCCAGGCCAGAATACTAGAGTGGGTAGTCCTTCCCTTCTCCAGGGGATCTTCCCAACCCAGGGATCGAACCCAGGTCTGCTGCATTGCAGGCTGATTTTTTACCAGCTGAGCCACAAGAGAAGCCTAGCAAGCTTGTTTATCATACAACAAGCATGGTAAAGCTTAGCGAATGGTTGCCCAGGCGCTCAGCTGGAAAACAGGTTTGGCGTTTAAAACCACTGACGCTTAGGAGCAGATGCACTGGGACTAGACCTGGAGTTGAGGTCCATGATCTTCCCAGGCTTCTGCCCACCCTCTAACCCCCAACTGGCTTGGCAGGCACACCTGGCTTCTGCACGCAAGCCTGGATTAATGGGGCTGCGGAGCTGTCAGATGTCCTGATGGACTTGACAGGTAGCAAGTCAGAACCATTTGGCTGAGACCAAGGAGGACCTGGATGAAAGTCTCTTCTTTAAACTCTTTTGAGATCTCAGTGAGGGTGGCTATGACCCCTGCTTTACTCAGAGGCTTCAGTGCCCCCACTTTCTTTAATTTAGCATCTTAGCAAAGGAATATGCTGCAAGAGGGTGTGTTCTACCTTGTTCCTTCAAACTCACTCTGGATTGACTGGCCAAATGTGTGACCTTGTTTATTGGAAGGATTTTCCAGGTACTTTTGCTCTTTCCTTGCTTACTTATTGTTACTCTTTATTTGCTTACTTACTTATTTCAGGTCTGATCTTATTAAAGAGAAGGAAAGGAAACTCCAATGTATTTCAAGCTGTTTATTAGCTGCTCGATAAAAATTTGAGAGAGGAGCCTGCAAGTCATTGATTAAAAGGGCATTTGTTTACTGACTCAGTTAGTTGAGCTCCCAGCAGCTGTGTGCAAGGCACTGGGGCAGGGATTATAGGTCCAGAAGATAGTAGACAAGAGTCCTGCTCTAGAGGAGGTCACGGGGAAGGATGTGGCTGCAGTAACCGCATCATGACTTGGGGTGTGGAAGCCAACATGTTCCCAAGGGCTCCAGGAGCACAAAGGTATTGCTGAGTGTATGTGGTGGCAGCTGGGAAGCCTTCTCAGAGGAGGCAGCACTTCAGAAGCACTTTGATCCCAGGAGGGAGAGGGCATCCCACAGAGGGAACAACGTGCAAAAGGCACACATGTGCTGCTGGGCATGCTGAGCACCCTGCAGGTGGTCGGATGTCTCCAGCTTCGGGAGTTGTGGGGGGGGGAGCGGAGGCGGGGTGGCGGGGGTGTGTGACGGAGATGAGGCTGCAGAGATGAGAAGGACCCTGTATGTCTGACCAAAAGATGTGGACTTTGTTGTGCAGGCTGTGTGTTGATAGCTGTGAAGAGCTGCAAGTGCTGTAGTCAGATTTACATTTTATTTTTTAAATTTTTTTATTTATTAAAAAAATTTAGGCCATGCCCTATAACATGAGGGATTTTAGTTCCTTAATCAGGAATCAAACTTGGGCCCCCTGCATTGGGAGCATGGAGTCTTAACCACTAGACTAGCAGGGAAGTCCTGAGATTTACATCTCGGAATCCTCATATGGGTAGCACCATAAGTAACAGAGGGAAGAGTGAGAAGAGATCGAGCAGGGAAAGCAGGTGGACACAGTCCAGGGAGGGTCATTGAGGAGTTGAATTAAGGTGGAGACAGTGGGAACAGAGGCGAGAGAATAGATCAGAGACCTGTTTTGAAGCCAGAATGACAGAATTTCCATTGGCAGAGAGCTGAGAATTCTGTGGCTCCTGCATGGGCCACCAGGGAAAGAGGGACAAGCATTAACTGAAGCTGGAAGGCAGAGGGCAGAGGGAGTATGGTGAGGAAAGAGTGCGTTCTGTTTTGGACATGGGCAATTTGGGGCACCTTCAGGCAGAGGATGGAGGCAGGTCTGTGATTTGGGGATTAATAGATGAGATCTCTGGGCTTCCCTGGTGGCTCAGATGGTAAAGAATCCACCTGCAATGAAGGAGACCTGGATTCGATCCCTGGGTTGAGAAGATGCCCTGGAGAAGGGAAAGGGTACCCACTCCAGTATTCTTGCCTGGAAAATCCCATGGGCAGGGGAGCCTGGCAGGCTACAGTCCATAGGGTCGCAAAGAGTTGGATACAATTAAGTGACTAAGCACACATGTGTGCACACATACACACACAGTCTTCTGCTATTCTGATGTTCCCTGGTGTAACGAAGCACGTCCTGGACTCAACACACGTGGCATACAGGAGGTGGAGTGGGCATCTGGATTTATGAATCAGCACACTCAAGATGACATTCTAGGCTTATTTTAGAAGTCAGAATTTTTTTTTTAGCAGAAACGTTAGTTCCAAATCAACCTCCTGGGGCTTCCTGCTACCTGCCCAGGCACCTCTCAGGTGAGCTTGATTCACTTGCCTGCACAGGAGGACCATCTGGCTGGCATGGAGGCTGCTACCCGAGCTGCCCGGCCAGCTGCTGCTCACCTCATACGTGACCGGGGCCATGAGCACGCCTCCTCCCATGGCGCACACCCTCTTCCCCTGTGTTTGTTTCTCCGGTCTCCTAGGTGACCCCATTGAAGTGAATTTGCGCGGGGAAGTGAGAATCTGTAACGGCGGCAGGTAATGAGAGAGAACTGATGACAGCGAAGTGTGTTTCTGGGGCCAGCATGAGTCAGGAGTGCATTTTTCCCAAGTGAGCTCATCCTGGTTTGCCAATGCCATGGCAGAGCTGTGAACTGATCCTTCCATTCACTGATGCACCTGATGGCCTTAGGTGAACTGGCCAGGAAGGCTGTGGGGAGGGAGGAAGCCCTCTGCTTCCACGGGGAGACCCGTGGGATGGCCCCCCGGGCTCTTGGTGTTTAAATGAATAGCTACCTGGGATGCCAAATTGTGACCAGAAAGGCTATGATGCAAAATTTACCTGTGTCCCCGAAGAGCTATCCAGAGATACCATGAACTGGTATATGGTTGTTAATAACACTATAGCTTATAGTGTACCCGCTGGTGACAGGCATTGTTAGGTGCTTTACAGTAGTAGTTCTCAAAGGATTTGGTCTTGGGACTCTTTTACATTCCTAAAAATTTTTGAGCCCCACCCCCCAGAAAAGATTTGTTGGTTAAACTATTGATATTTACCAAATTAAGTATTAAAGTTGAGAAAGTTTAAAAATATTTAGTTATTCATCACAGGATAACAATATTAGACCTATCACATTAACATAAATAATGATTTTTAAATTTAAAAATTTTCCAAAAAAGTGAGAAAAACTGATCTTGTTTTCACTTATGCAAATTTATGTCTATCTTAATAAAAAAAAGTTTAGATTTTCATATGTGCTTCTTGGGCTTCCCAAGTGGTGCCAGTGGTAAAGAATCCACCTGCTAATGCAAGAGATGCGAAGTGCGCAGATTCAATCCCTAGATCAGGAAGATCCCCTGGAGAAGGAAATGGCAACCCACTGCAGTACTTCTTGCCTGGAAAATTCTATGGACAGAGTAGCTTGGTGGGCTATAGTCCATGGGGTCACTGAGTCGAACACGACTGAACACACACACACCTGGGATGCAGGGCTTCATTAGTGGGGAGGCTAAGGACTGCTAGCACAAAGAATTTATTGGCTTCAGTCTGTTAATGACTTTCAATAAAACTGTCAGCTTACAGTAGCCCTTTTACTGGGCAAGCAGATAGGTGTGAATGGGGATTGAAGCCAGGAGCTGAAGTCCTTGGAGGAAAACGGTTTTTCTTATTGGAGATTGAATTGGGTACTCTGGTCCAAGCAGGGGGTCTGAGAAGTGTACCTGGCATGCCAGGAACCACACCTGGAGCCTTCACTCCCGTAACACTGGTCTTCCTGATGGTGAGGCATCGCTTGTTACTCCTCAGGTAGAGAAAGTTGAAGTTGAGGTGCTGTGCTTAGTCACTCAGTTGTGTCCGATTCTTTGTGATCTCATGAACTGTAGCTTGGAGAAGGCAACGGCAACCCATTCCAGTACTCTTGCCTGAAAAATCTCATGGACGGAGGAGCCTGGTAGGCTGCAGTCCATGGGGTCGCTAAGAGTCGGGCACGACTGAGCAACTTCACTTTCACTTTTCACTTTCATGCATTGGAGNGCTGCTGCTCACCTCATACGTGACCGGGGCCATGAGCACGCCTCCTCCCATGGCGCACACCCTCTTCCCCTGTGTTTGTTTCTCCGGTCTCCTAGGTGACCCCATTGAAGTGAATTTGCGCGGGGAAGTGAGAATCTGTAACGGCGGCAGGTAATGAGAGAGAACTGATGACAGCGAAGTGTGTTTCTGGGGCCAGCATGAGTCAGGAGTGCATTTTTCCCAAGTGAGCTCATCCTGGTTTGCCAATGCCATGGCAGAGCTGTGAACTGATCCTTCCATTCACTGATGCACCTGATGGCCTTAGGTGAACTGGCCAGGAAGGCTGTGGGGAGGGAGGAAGCCCTCTGCTTCCACGGGGAGACCCGTGGGATGGCCCCCCGGGCTCTTGGTGTTTAAATGAATAGCTACCTGGGATGCCAAATTGTGACCAGAAAGGCTATGATGCAAAATTTACCTGTGTCCCCGAAGAGCTATCCAGAGATACCATGAACTGGTATATGGTTGTTAATAACACTATAGCTTATAGTGTACCCGCTGGTGACAGGCATTGTTAGGTGCTTTACAGTAGTAGTTCTCAAAGGATTTGGTCTTGGGACTCTTTTACATTCCTAAAAATTTTTGAGCCCCACCCCCCAGAAAAGATTTGTTGGTTAAACTATTGATATTTACCAAATTAAGTATTAAAGTTGAGAAAGTTTAAAAATATTTAGTTATTCATCACAGGATAACAATATTAGACCTATCACATTAACATAAATAATGATTTTTAAATTTAAAAATTTTCCAAAAAAGTGAGAAAAACTGATCTTGTTTTCACTTATGCAAATTTATGTCTATCTTAATAAAAAAAAGTTTAGATTTTCATATGTGCTTCTTGGGCTTCCCAAGTGGTGCCAGTGGTAAAGAATCCACCTGCTAATGCAAGAGATGCGAAGTGCGCAGATTCAATCCCTAGATCAGGAAGATCCCCTGGAGAAGGAAATGGCAACCCACTGCAGTACTTCTTGCCTGGAAAATTCTATGGACAGAGTAGCTTGGTGGGCTATAGTCCATGGGGTCACTGAGTCGAACACGACTGAACACACACACACCTGGGATGCAGGGCTTCATTAGTGGGGAGGCTAAGGACTGCTAGCACAAAGAATTTATTGGCTTCAGTCTGTTAATGACTTTCAATAAAACTGTCAGCTTACAGTAGCCCTTTTACTGGGCAAGCAGATAGGTGTGAATGGGGATTGAAGCCAGGAGCTGAAGTCCTTGGAGGAAAACGGTTTTTCTTATTGGAGATTGAATTGGGTACTCTGGTCCAAGCAGGGGGTCTGAGAAGTGTACCTGGCATGCCAGGAACCACACCTGGAGCCTTCACTCCCGTAACACTGGTCTTCCTGATGGTGAGGCATCGCTTGTTACTCCTCAGGTAGAGAAAGTTGAAGTTGAGGTGCTGTGCTTAGTCACTCAGTTGTGTCCGATTCTTTGTGATCTCATGAACTGTAGCTTGGAGAAGGCAACGGCAACCCATTCCAGTACTCTTGCCTGAAAAATCTCATGGACGGAGGAGCCTGGTAGGCTGCAGTCCATGGGGTCGCTAAGAGTCGGGCACGACTGAGCAACTTCACTTTCACTTTTCACTTTCATGCATTGGAGAAGGAAATGGCAACCCACTCCAGTGTTCTTGCCTGGAAAATCCCAGGGACAGGCTAGCCTGGTGGGCTGCTGTCTATGGGGTCGCACAGAGTCGGACACGACTGAAGCGACTTAGCAGCAGCAGTACTGTAGCTGGCCAGGCTCCTCTGTCCATGGGGATTCTCCAGGCAAGAATACTGGGGTGGATTGCCATGCCCTCATCCATGGGATCTTCCAACCCAGGGATTGAACCCAGGTCTCCCGCATTGCAGGCAAATTCTTTACCAGTTGAGGTACCAAGGAAGCCCCAGGGAAGCTTGGGTGCAGCTGAGGATGTGTACCCAAGTCCCTGTGGCCCAGGCTGGTGGCTCTGCAGGCTACAGAGAAATGTAGGACCACGCTTGGCCGCGGAATGGGGAGCAGGAAAGGTACGGATGCAGTGTTCCTTTGGGAATCTGGAACAATTGAGGGCAGGGATGGAGGATGAGTCAACCCGTCAAAACATATGTGCTTCTTGGGCTTCTTGATTTAGAATGCCGTAAGCACATCTGTGATTGTGAAGGAAGCAGTGGAGTTAGGGAGGCAGAAATAACTCATGAGAAGCAGAGACCAGCAATAACTCAGAGCCCCCTGGGTGAGAGGTGACCTGTGCAGAGGAAGCAACCTTCAAGAGGGTGTGTAGAGATAGCAGGGATTAAGGGTGGAGTGGCGAGAGGCTTACCACCCGAAAAGATGGGACTTTACCTTTCTTCCCTAGTTTGGATTTGGGGTCAGAGCCTTCATTTTATACAGGATCAGAGTAGAGTCTGTCGGGTCAGGGAGGACTTTGCAGTGAAGGTTCAGAAATTCCTTTCTGGTTCTATGTAGACAGTTCTTAGGCTTGGGCATCTATCTTTTAGCTTCACAGTTTCCTCCATAGGATTCTGGGAAGGAAAGCAGAGTTCTTTGGGAGGAACTGGTTTAATGGGGAGGTCCACGTGTTGGTAACAGGTGCCCACCTCTGCTGCCCCTTCCCCTCTTCCTCATCCTCCCCCTGTCTCTCGTGCCTTCTAGGTTGGACTTGGCCCAGTCTCTGGGACTCACTCAACTGCAGGTGAAGACCTGGTACCAGAATCGCAGGATGAAATGGAAAAAAATGGTAAGAAAGAGAGTAAGTCCTAACCATGGGCCTGTCGTGATGGGAAGAATTCTCACCACAGGGCTGGCAAGAAGGCAGGAAGGACCCTTTGGTGGATTGAGCTCCAGAGATTGGAAGGCCTTTTACAGTGCTGGCTGGGAGAGAGGCCGTTTGAACAAAAGGATAAGCATTTCTTTCTGACCCGGATTTCCTGACCAGAAGGATACTCTTTTCACAGTTTCATTGGAAATAACAGAAAAACAAAGCCTCCAGACTTGTCAGTTAGTGCTTTTAACCCCACCTGCTAGCCTTTTCAAAGAACTTCCTTCCCACTCCCACCAACAGCTAAGAATAGAAGTCAGTCCTCTGTGTTTCTAGAGGACATGCAGGGTGCACCTGCTCTTGTAGCTGTATGTCTTCTGACACAGGGATTCTTGACTCCAGTGGGCATCAGAGGGGCCTGGGTGGCAGGTATGAATGCAGAATTCAAGGCCTTTCCTAAGATTCTGCTTTGCTGGCCCAAGGCTGCTGCTGCTAAGTCGCTTCAGTCGTGTCCTACTCTGTGCAACCCCACAGATGGCAGCCCACCAGGTTCCCCGTCCCTGGGATTCTCCAGGCAAGAATACTGGAGTAGGTTGCCCAAAGCAGGGAGTGTTAACTAGCACCCAGGTTCCTCCGATGCATGTGGTATAGTGACTCTGGTTTCCCAAATACCACTCTAGTGCCTAACAAATAAGTTGTTCCCTATTTGGTTTGTAAATGAACTTATATAGCAATAGAAGGTGAAAATGTGGAAGCAGTGACAGATTTCATTTTCTTGGGCTCCAAAATCACTGTGGACAGTGGCTGTAGCCATGAACTTAAAAGATGCTGGCTCCTTGGAAGGAAAGCTATGAAAAACCTAGACAGCATATTAAAAAGCAGAGATAACACTTTGCTGACAAAGATCCATATAGTCAAAGCTATGGTTTTTTCAGTAGTCACGTACAGATATAAGAGCTGGACCATAAAGAAGGCAGAGCACCAAGGAACTGATGCTTTAGAATTGTGGTGCTGGAGAAGACTCTTCCTTGGATTGCAAGGGGATCAAACCAGTCAGCCCTAAAGGAAATCAGTCTTGAATATTCACTGGAATGACTGATGCTGAAGCCGAAACTCTAATACTTTGGCCACCTGATGTGAAGAGCCGGCTCTTTGGAAAAGACCCTGATGCTGGGAAAGACTGAAGGCAAACGGAGAAAGGGCAGCTAAAGATGAGATAGTTACATAGCATCCCCGACTCAATGGATATGAATTTGATCAAACTCTGGGAGATGCTGAAGGAATGGGAAGCCTGGCGTGCTGAAATCCATGGAGTTGCACAAAGTTGGACACGACTTAGTGACTGAACAACAACAAATTAGTGTAAAGAGCTCTTTAAAAAAGAAACATCTCTACATTTTAAGAAACTCATTTCATAACGGTTTAGCCCTCTCTCTTTTTATTAAAAAAAAAAAAATCTACAGTTAAATCCAGATTTTCCAAAGCAGTTGTCTCACTTCCAGTTTTGAAAACTCCAAGGGTCAAAGTCAAAGACCAGAGAAAACAGGAGAGTTGGGAAGACAGTGGGAAGAAACCTCTGACCCAGGCCTCTCCACGTTCTCGCTGGGTCTCTGGGCCCCTCTCCTGTTCTGTGGACCGACCATCTCAGGCCTCCCTGCATAATGTCCTAATTGCTAAGCCATCTGGTCACAAGCCTTGGTGTCTCAAGGGCTGGAGTATGAATTTTCTACAATGACTAGATAACCTGCACCAACCACCTAGTTTTCAGAAACAAAAAAATTTAATAGGCACTTTTTGATAATGGGTAATAGATTTTGAGTTTTTTCCATTTTGTGTTTTTATCCAATATATGTATTTTTTTCTCTGAAAACTTTGGTTCTTGCTATTGCCTGCTAACAGGCTTCCAGGTGACGCTAGTGGTTAGGAACCAGTCTGCCAGTGCAGGAGACACAAGAGATGTAGGTTTGATCCCAGGGTCAGGAATATACCCTGGAGAAAGAAATGGCAATCAAATCCAGTATTCTTGTCTGGAAAATTCCATGGACAGAAGAGCCTGGTGGGCTACAGTCCATGGGGTTGCAAAGAGTCAGACATGACTGAGCACACACAAGCAAGAGTCCAGAGGAGAAGTGAAATATTGGGACAGCTTGCAGGGAGAAGTTGAAATGCAAAGATAAGATTCAATTAAACATGTTGTTGCTCCCCAACTTCTAGAATGCTCAGACACTCATGGAGCCTTTTAGGGGACTGATCTCTAAGGGAACCAGATCTGGGACCTAGAAACACTGGGCTGTGTTTCCAGGCGTGCCCCTCCCTGGTTGGCTTTGGGCAAGTATCCTCACTGCTTTCTGTGCAAGTTCCACCACCCACCTCCTTCCCCATCCCATCATCGTCATCAAAATTGATGTCTCCTGAGTGGCAGAGGCATTGTTTGAGTTGGTTATCAGAGATCTTTTCGTGAGTCAGATGATGGAGGCTCTGCCAGCACCGCCCAGTGCCCATGGGGAACACGTGTGCCCCTGCCACTGGCGTCAGCTGTTTTCCACTGGCCTCTGCACTGCTGGCACAGCCGCAGGCTGCGTGTCGATGGTTATCAATGTCGTAGAAAACAAAATGGAAGTAACTGCAGAGATTTAAATCTCCGAGCAGTCCACGAGCCAACCGAATGCAGGCCCCTTCCGGAAGTGAGTCCACTTCTTTTCACCTTATGAGCAGTTACTTTTCACCAGGCAGTAGAGATGTGGCTATAAGACACCACTTGTTGTTGTACAGTTGCTAAGTTGTGTCCTACTCTTTGTGACCCTGTGGACTGCAGCATACCAGGCTTCCCTGTCCTCCACTATCTCCCATAGTTTGCTCAAATTCATGCCCATTATGTTGGTGATATCATTCAACCATATCATCGTCTGTTGCCCCCTTCTCCTCCTACCCTCAATCTTTCCCAGCATCAAGGTCTTTTCCAGTGAGTAAGATACCAGGCCATCCGTACTCAGTCAGTGGGGGTAGCTGACCTGTAAGTCGCTCATGATTCAGAGTGATCAGGGCAACAATGGAAGGAAATAAAAGGTTCAGCATCAGTAGGAGAAGGGAGGGCTTCCTGGAAGAGGTGCCATCTAAATTGGGTTTAACGGATGAATGGACACCTGCCAGATGAAGTTGGAAGGGTGTCACAGGCTGAAGGAAGGAACAGAAGTACGCGGGGGCGCTGCAAGGACCTCAGAACAGCTGGAGTGAAGAGGAGAGCACGGTGGCTCAGGTGTGGGTCATGTTCTGACTCTCTCAAAACAGCAAGGCATTGTTGAGATCCTGATTGCTTCATAGTTTCCCCTGGTAAACCTTTCAAGGCTGCCTCTTCAGGGACTGGGGAAGAAAAGAATAATTGAGTAATAAAGATGTCTCAAGGCAAGTAATCTCATTGGAACTGGAAAAAGATTAGCATTCGCTCCTCTGAGTTACTCGCATGCTGCCAGAACTGAGATAGCATCTCTGACTAGTTTTTACCGGTCAGCGTGTAGACCCTGTGGCGAGTTGGGTAAATGTGGCCTCCCACATTCGGTGGGATGCACACCCTCCCTTCCATGTCTGCTTGGCTCGGGTTCCAGTAGGGCCCAGCAGGCTTTGTAGTGGGCCACAAGTGCCTCATCATTCAGGGATACTTTTCATCTCCAAAGTAGGGTTCTGTCCTGTGAGAGGGTCCGGATGGGTGGTACCTTCCTCTCCCAGTCACATAACTGGGTGGGCCACATACCACGCCCAGCGGTCATCTTATGCACTGAAAGTCTCCAGCTGGTCAACAATTCTGTGAAACTGCTGCTGGTTTCTACCTGCGTAATCGTGGGCAAGCGCCTGTTTCCTCATCAGTAAATGCCTGATGTCCACCTTACAGGGATGCAGATGAGGTCAGTGAGCTAATCTGAGCCGATCCCTGTAGGACTCAGAACAGCGTCTGCCCCATAGGATAAGTCAAGAAGTGTTAGCTGCTATTCGTCTCAGTGTTTGTTTGTTTTTTTTTTTAATTCTTTACCCATCTACAAAGTTCATGTCTCCAGAACTTTTGGAGGCCAGCAGAGAGAACTTGAAAATGAATTCTGAAGTTTCCGGGATGCTGGTTAAGACTGTCAGGTGTTTTTCTGCATCCTCCCCACCTGCAAGCCTTCCCCGATCAGTTGGTGCTTTAACATTCAGGCTTGAGTTGAGTGGAACATCCCATCTTCTGGCAGAAAATCTGCTAAACAGTGAGCTGGGGAAACATCTGTGCTGGAGATAGTGAATGTCTCAGCTTCAGAGAAATAGCATCAGTTACTTGGCTCTCCAGACTTCCCTGGTGGCTCCATGGTAAAGAATTTACCTGCCAGTGCAGGAGATGCCGGTTCAATCCCTTGTTCAGGAAGATCCCCTGGAGAAGGAAATGGCAACCCACACCAGTATTCTTGCCTGGGAAATCCCATGGACAGAGGAATCTGGTGGACTACAATCCTTGGGGTTGCAAAGAGTCAGACATGACTCAAGCAACCAGACAACAACATGGTTCTCATCATTCCCATTGAGCAGCAGGTAGAGAAGGGAACAAAAAGGCAGTGGAATAATGAGTCCATAGCCTAGGATCTGCTGGGAGATTAGGAGGTTGATAAGATAAATGCGGTAGAAATATCAGTTGAATCCTTCCCTTGTACATTATGTGCAATGAAATACCAATAAGAGTGTTAGATTCAGGCAACTGAGGTTTTGTATTCAAATCCCAGCTCTGCCTTGGGTTGCTGTTCCACCATGACAAACCACTTCATCCCGAAAAGTGAGGGAGGTAGAAGGTTTCTCTCTGAGCTGCCAGCCAGGCCCTCCCATCAATGTGCCCATCCCCCACCCACCTGTGCAGGTCGAGAAGGAAGGTCCTGACATCCCCAGCAGGAGGGCACAGGAGAATCTAGTTTTAGAGTTTGGAGGAAGGCTACCAACAGGCCAGGTTAATAAAAGTAGGTGGTGTGCTGGGTGTTTTTCCCAGAGGCATGCAAAAAGTAGATGGTGTGCTGGGTGTTTTTCCCAGAGGCATGTGACCTCATGTGCAATGGGTTGCCTGGCCTCTCTGGACGAAGGAAAGTAAATTGGCTCCAGAGATGCCTAGCGAGGAGGGGTCCTGAGAGAAGGGCCGCAGAGTGCTTGCGAGTGTGTAGTCCTAGCGTGGGGTGGTTGCGAGATAATTGCATGTCTCAGGTGTGCTGGGAGGCAGGGGCCAGAGGTCAGGTGCAGAAAGCAGCCAAGAGTGTAGTTATGTCCTAATTATTGCTTGTGCTGGAATGTTTTATTCCATTTAGAAAATGGTCTGATTGTTTTGATTTTTTTTTTTTTTTCATGCTGTAGGAAAACAGCCAGGTGGGGTCTAGCCAAGCCGTGTGGGTGGTGTTCCCTAATTGCTGGGCTGGACTTTCTTTTGCCAATTAGGTGGCTTCCTTCGACCTGCTCTTTTATAACTTGATTACTACATGGGGCAACTCGATTTTGTATAACCTCTTTCATACTGAGTGGAGCTGCTTTCAACATGTCAATTTCATCTTGGCACATTTGGGTGCTTTCAACAGCCTGCGCTCACATTGAAACCAAAATCAGATACTGACATATGAAAAGGAATATAGAGACCTCTTTTCCCCAGAGGCTGATTCTGTCAGCATCCCTGTCTTGTTAGAAGTCCCCTTCATATCTCTGTGTTAGCTGTTTGGGTTGAAAGCACAGTGGCTGAGTTTAGTGGAGATGTTTAGTGCAAATATATGGTTTTCCTTATACCATAAGCAAAAGTTAACTCAAAAGGAATCATAAACCTAACTGTAAACATTAAAACTATGAAACTCCTATGGCTGATTCATGATGAGGTTCGACAGAAAACAACAAAATTCTATAAAGCAATTATCCTTCAGTAAAAAAAATAAATTAAAAAAGAGTTATGAAACTCAGAGGGAGGGGACACACATATTCCTGTTGTTGATTTATGCTGATATATGGCAGAAACACAATATTTTAAAGCAATTTTCCTCCAATTAAATTTAAATATTAAAAAAGGAAAAAAGAACTATGAAATCCTTAGAAGAAAACATTTTCTTTCGGAGTAAATGCTTATGACCCTAGGTTAGGCAAAACCTTTTTAGATAAGACACCAAAAGCACAAGCAATAGCAACAAAATTGGACTTCATGAAAATTAAAAACTTTTGTTCTGTTGAAGGACATCATCAGCAAAGTGAAAAGGTGGGATTTCCCTTCTTAATTTGCCAGGGGTTAAGAATCTACCATGCAGTGTAGGGGATATGGGTTCAATCCTTGATCAGGGAACTAATATCCCACATGCCAAGGAGCAAGGAAGCCAATAAATAAATAAACATTTTTAGAAAGGATGTGAAAAGGCAACACAGAACAGGAGAATATATTTGTAAATCTTCTATCTGATAAGGGGCTTTCATCCAGCGTGTTAGTATTAATAGAGAACTCATAACTCAGTAATTAAAAAGGACAACCGCATTTTTAAATGGGCAAAGAATTTGAATAGACACTTCTGCAAGGAAGATATACAACTGGCCCATAAGCACATGAAAAGATTAATTATCAGGGATGTACGAATCAAAACCACAATGAAAAACAACTTCACAACAGCTAGGATGGCTGGAATGAAAAAGACAGGTAATAACAAATATTGGGACTTCTCTCTGGTCCAGTGGTCAAGATTTAATCTTCCAATGCAAGGAGTACAGGTTTGATCCCAGGCTGGGAAACTAAGATCCTACATGCTTTGAGGCCCAAACAAAACAAAACATAAAACAGAAGCAACACTGTAACAAATTCAATAAAGGCTCTAAAAATGGTCCGCATCAAAACAGCCCTTAAAAAAAATGAGTTTTGCAGCGAATGTGGAGCACTGGGGCCCTCACATAATGCCGGTTGGAATATAACAAAGCTCCTGCTTTAAGAGAACAGTCTGGAAATTCTTCAATCCTGGACTTCCCCTATGGCTCAGATGCTAAAGAATCTACCAGCAGTGCGGGAGACCCAGGTTCTATCCCTGGGTTGGGAAGATTCCCTGGAGAAGGTAATGGCAACCCACTCCATTATTCTTGCCTGGAGAATCCCAAGGACAGAGGAGCTGCTGGGCTACAGTCCATAGGGTTGCAAAGAGTTGGACACAACTAAAGTGACTTACCACACACGCACACATCGCTGTATTACAGAATAGGAAACTGAGGCCCAGAATCTTTAAAGGACTCTCTCCAAAACAAAGTAGACAGGGGACACAGTTGGTGTTTAATCTAGCTATTCTACTTTCACTCTCTCCTATATGTTACTGCTTCTTCAAACAACATAAAACCATATGTTTCATATTTCCTTTTCTGATTACAGAAATACTTATACATGATCATTGTTGAAAAATTTAAAAATACATAAAAAAAGAAAAAGAATTGAAATTATCCTTGATCTTGAGACTACAAGCAGGGTAGTGTGTAGTTGTCTAGCCACCAAATTAAATTATGCTGATTTGGAACCCATTTTCACAGAAATATATTAATATTTCTCATGTTATTATATGTTCTCCTATATAATGATTATAATGATTGTTAAGTTTTCTCTCTTTGCCATATACTATAATTATGTACTCAATTAAATGGCAGCAACGTTAGAGTATGTTTTTTTGCTGTTGTGGCCAATTTTGTGATGGACATTTTTGCACATCAATCACTGGCCCAATCTTTGATGACTTCCTTAGGCTAAATTGTTAGAAGTAGAATTTCTGTGTCAAACATTATACACATTTTTTTTTAAAGACTTTTGATTTGCATCCTCGGGTTGTCTTTTGAAAAAGCTGTACCAATTACACTTTTATACAGACATGTGAGTGTTTATTTTCCTGTTTGTGACGAACACTGTTTTTTTCTTTAAACTTATCAACTTGCTGTCACACTCATATTTTAATTTTTATTTCCCTATTTTTGAAGTTGGATTTTTAATGTATTTATGATCATTGAATGTAATAGAAATGATATTGACTAAAAGTACATCGAACCTTTCATGAACGAAGCTGTCTTTGTAGACTGCAGGTGACTCATGGAGAATATTTTTTTGCCAAACTTTGCAACTTCACTGCCAGAAAGGAATGGTTTAGGGCAGGGGTTCCCAACCTCTGGGATCTAATGCCTGATGATCTGAAGTGGAGCTGATGCAATTAAAAAAATAAGAATGACGTGCAAAATAAGATGTAATGTGCCTTTATCATCTTGAAACCATCCCCTCCCAGTGTGTGGAAAAACCGTCTTCCACGAAACCAATCCCTGGTGCCAAAATGTTGGGGATCGCTGGTTCAGAGATGGGGGAATGGGAAAGTGGAGGGAAGAAGTTATTTCTTAGGTTTTATCTCATTTGTCCCCCATGTAGGTTCTTAAAGGTGGACAGGAAGCACCCACAAAACCCAAAGGTCGTCCCAAGAAGAACTCTATCCCTACATCAGAAGAGATCGAAGCTGAAGAGAAGCTGAACAGTCAGGTTCAGAGCCAGGAGCTCCGGGAGCCCTCCCAGGGCCTGGAGGGGCTCTGTGATACGCAGGAACCAAAGGCACGTGTTGTCCCTGTGGAGGTGGCTGAGTCCCCAGGCCAGGCCCAGGAGTTGCGAGTAACCTCTCCGGAACCCCCACCATCAAGCTAAAATAAAACTCTTGGTGGGGGGGGAAGGGGGAGACTGGGAAGAAGGGAAAGAGAGAGGGCAGGGAGACCAGGGAGAAGAAACCTGCCGAGAGCCCGTGACCTGGGGGAGAAAACCACAGCCAGCTCCCTCCCTCCTGCCCACAGCTCTCAGCTCCAGCTTTTGAGGAAGACTTGCTAGCCTTGGCCTGCTCTTCCTGAAAGGCTGCCTAAGCCACACAAGCCCTTGACTAAGGGACACAGTGCCTTGGAACTGCTGGCCCCAGTTGGGGTGACGCCATGGAGCTGTCCAGGTCCAAGCTCCTCCTGGCATGATGGGGGACACTTCGACCAGCCTCGGAGCAGCTAGCCATCAAAGCTGAGAGAGATGGAGGAGTGGGCAGCATGCCCAGGTTCCTTGCTGACTCAGCACTTATTTCTGTAGTTTTAAAAGAGAATTTAATGTTTTTGATTGTTGTTTTTTTTGGGGGGGAGGGGTGGTCGGTGAGGGTGGGCAGGTAAGAGTTGGGGAAAGGGAGTTTTGAGTTAATAGAATAAAGTTTGTTTGAAGACACGTGTGCCTTTGTACCCAGTATAAGGTAGTCAGGTGACCCAGGAACTGATAAATCTTGTTTTTCTTGCTTGATTCAGTTGCCATCCCTGAAGCTGCAATGCAGATATGTTAAGATAACTTTTATTTTTTAATTAAAAATAAATCTTTCAAAAAGGATGGGATGTGTTGTTTCTTCTGGGGAGTATATTTAGATCTTGAATATATCCTATGGAAGGAGGGTGGTACTAGTGGTAAGGAACCTGCCTGCCAATGCAGGAGACATAAGAGACTCGGGTTCGACCCCAGGTCTGGGAAGATCCCACATGCCATGGGACAACTAAGCCTGTGTGCCCGTGTGCTGAACCTGAGCTCCCTAGAGCCCGTGCTCCATAACGCGAGAAGCCACTGGAGTGAGAAGCCTGTGTACCACAACTAGAGAAAGCCCACACACAGCAACAGAGACTCAGCACAGCCAAAGATAAAATTAAGGAAAAAAAACACCAAAACTCGTAAGCCTGTGAGCTTGTAGTATACAGCTCCTTCGACAGGACTAAGTATCGCGACTGCCACTTCATCTTTGCTAAGGCCCTTCCTTCCCTTGGCCATTGAGATCAACAAAGAGAAAGCAGTCTCTCTCTTAATGCAGAGGTAAGGACTTGGCCTCTGTGAACCAGTTCGTGCAGCCCACACCCAGCTGTCGGCCACTGCCTCTCTCAGCTGAGCCCACCCCACCCAGGGCCTTAGGATCTGCCCACCAGGCAGTGTCACCACGACCAAAGTAAGCAGGTGAGTCCTGCCAGCTGGGTCTCCCTTCTGTCCTGTTCTCCTGCCCCAGGAAGGCCCTCATTAGGACGCAGCTTTCTTAGGCTGGTTTTCGGGCTCTGGTCTGGGCTCTCATGCTGTCCTTCTCCGAGGTGTCCGACAGTGGCCACCATGGCTCAGGGAGAGGTGTGTGCACACATCTTGGTTTCCCCCAGCCGGGCTCTGGGCACTGTTTCTGACTTCCAGCCCTGGGTTCTTGGCCTGTCATCTTTGGGATTGTTTCTTGGCCCTACATAAGAGACAGGATCATCAATACAATGGTCCCTGTATTGGGAAGTTCCTCTGGAGGAGGAAATGACAACCCACTTCAATATTCTTGCCTGGAGAATCCCATAGACAGGAGCCTGGTGGGCTACAGTCCATGGGATCACAGAGTCGGACACAACTGAAGCCACTTAGCACAGCACAGCACAGCACTTGGTTGGAGGGGTGAGTGGAGAGTCTTAAGAGCTTGGGGTATCTTGCTTCCTGTTTTCGAAGCCCCGAGCTCAATGTCACCTCCACTGACCAGCCCCTGAGCTTGTCCTCCAGCCTCAACTCTGTGGAGTTCAGCTCTGTGGCTCAGAGGTGGGTCTGGGCTAGGCCTTTCCAAAGCCAGTGGGTGCAGATTCAGGGGCCAAGTCAAGCTCCTTCTCCACCTCCATCTTTCCCTTTTCCTTCCAGGTCTCAAGCCTCGTGACCAGCACCCAGAAACCAGCTCCACAAGTCCCTATGGGGGACCGCCTCCTCTCTTTATCAGCAGCTACTGGATGTCTACCTTTGAGGACCCTGCTGAGCAAAAGCATTCTCTCCTCCAGCATCCAGGGTGGTGACCCCTGAGGCTTCAGGGTCTTATTTCGGGATCTGCTCACCTGCTGTCTTTTGTTTTTCAAAGGATGGAAGGGGCTGAGGCAAATTGACCATGGAGGGAAGGTGACCACATGAAAATCCTACATCCCTGTGAGGATGGAGGAGTCTCTCACAAGCACTATAGCTGATGCTGCCCCTTGGGCTGCAATGTGGACTGTTTTCCCCCGTTTTACGGGAAGCTTATTCATTGGAGTGAGGTTGATCATCTAACCCTGGTCGTGCAGCTGGTGGGGAGCCATGCTGAGAACTAAGCCTGGTGGCCTTCGTCCTTGCAGAAGTCCTCCATGACTGGCCTGCCCTCTCTCCCCACTTGGAAACCGCCTGCGCCTTCTTGGGGTGGTGGTAGGGAAATTGCTTCCAGCAGCAGTCTGTTCCCTGCACACAGCTTCATCAGGACTGGGAGGTGGCCTCCCTGCCTCCACTCCCACCACTTGGACTCCCAGGGCAGGTCCCAGCCTCCCAGGTTGCCCAGGCCTGCTTGCTGAGCTCTGCATTCACGTTCTGGGGCATGGCACCCCCTGAATGACTTCTCCACGGTCTACAAAGGTCTCACCCAGCTTGACTCACAGTCTCCCAATGGGTCACGCTGTGAACTTCGAGCCCTCACACTAGCCCAGGCAGATCTATCAGAAATCAACCTTAACTGGGCCGGTTTCCAGTCAGTCTCAGAGATTGATCAGTTCTAGAGCCATCTTAGAGGCCTGCGGACCTCAGTGATCTGCCCTTTGAGCTGTGTATAGAGTCTCCTGCACTTCTCACCACCTTTCAACTTCATCACCCAGCCTTGCCCCATGGCCTGAGAAGGGCCAGGGGTGGAACTGGACTGCAGGGCAGGAAGCTCTTTCCTCAAGAAGCTGTGCTCTGTCAGCCTGCTTGCATGTTGTACACTCAGCAGAAAATGACCAGGGACTTCACAGGACTGGGTTAAAGGCTGTCCTGGGGACTCACCCCACAGAGCTCTTACCTGGGTCACCCGCTGGATGATTGCCTGAGCCCCTGGCGATTTTCTGTAGGTGCAACAGACATCTTATCCCATCCATTATTTGAAGACCAGGAAGTACTGGGGTTAGACAGCTGAAATGTGCTTTACACACACACACACACACACACACACACACACACACACACACACACACACACCCACACCTGTTTCTCAGGATTTCTATACACTGAACGCCTATTTGTCTAAAGTTTGTGGGGGGCTGCTGCTCTGTGTCCACACAGACTCCCTGGCGGTCCCCTCTCTGCTACCCTCATGGAGGGAGTTGAATACTCCAGGCTTCTCCAGAGGCTTCTCCCTCCTCTTTGGACACTTCCAGTCCTGCTCCGCGAGGCTGCGTCCCTCTGTACCCAGGAGACAACGACCTCCTTCCCTCTCCCTTCCCCTTCTCCAGCATGCATTTGAAGCCATGTCTTCCCCTTCTTTCTGGCTCACTTCTACGCCAGTCTAACCTGTTCCTTCCTTTCTCCCTGCTTCCTCTTAATGCATCTTTTGTCATCATCGTTGTGATCCTGCCATTCTTCCAAAGAGCACACAGATTTGTTTGTTTTCCCTGTTAGAGCATGAATTCCTTCAGGCTGTTTTCCAGTTGATACGTTCTGAGTTTTTGCACAGAGGTTCCCAAGAACCATACACAGGCACTAGAAGATCAGGACCTGCTGACACCGCTCCCGGCCCAGGGATTCTGTGTTCTCAGCAGGAGAGTCGGTCTGACTTTGAGCCATGCACCGCCTCTCCCATCACTGACCCCTGTTAGCACCTTGCTTGCTGGCGGCAGGGCAGGTGGCTGCCAGCACTTTTTAGAGACGAGAGAGAAGGCTGAGCAAAACATCTGTTGTCTGCAGAGAGTCCCACCAGCCAAGGGACGCTGTGCCAGGCTGCTTCCCCAGAGACAGAGGCACTGGGGAGGGTGATGGGGAGCCCCCACTTGCTGGCCTGCAGGGCCGAGGGTCAGCTCACCTCGATCTGGCTAACCCTTTGAGGAGAAAGGCATTGAAGCGGCTTTGAAGAAGAAATCCTTGGAACATTTTCCAGATCACAGGCTGGGATGCAGCTGATAGCCTGGGAAAAAGATGGATACAGAGATGTTTGTCTAAAGCAGAATTAAAATCCTATTTAGGGCTTCCTTGGTGGCTCAGTGGTAAAGAATCTGTCTGCCAGTCCTGGAGACACAGGTTCGATCCCTAGCTGGGGAAGATCACACAGGCTGAGATGCAACTAAGTCTGTGCGCCACAAATATGGAGCCCATGTGCTGCCAACTACTGAAGCCCGCACGTCCTAGAGCCTGTGCTCCACAAGAGAAGCCACTGCAATGAGAAGCCGAAGCAATGCAACTAGAGAGTAGCTCCCATTCACTGGAACTCGAGAAAAGCTCATGCAGCATAGAAGATCCAGCACAGCCAAAAATAAATAAATAAATTTTAAAATCTCCTATTTAGATGCAAATCCTATCTGTAGCTGGTGGCGGGTGGATGAGGCGGTCTGATCTGGCTCCTGAGGCGATGTGGGAGGTGGCTGAAGGGAAGCCATCAGTCCTGGAGGATTGGGGGGATAGGGAAGGGGGAGGTGGCAGCTGCACCTAGGGCTCAAGTCTAAAGCCTTAGGGCTGGCAGCACTTGCAGATTGTGGGGAGGGAGGGCTGAGGGAGACAGCGGAGAGAGGCCTGACACTCAGGCGGGAAGCCATCAGCGACCTCTGCCCTCAGAAAGCGGGGTGTCCCGGCCTCTGGGCCCAGCAGGAGTGTCAGCCCCATTGGAGTCAGCAGCCACTTCCCGTGCCTGCCCAGGGCTGGTGCCAAGGGCAGGGGAGCCACGAGGAGGCCAAGGAACACAACTCCGTCCTCAGTAAGCTTGCCGGAGACACACCTGAGTGAGTGTTGGAGCAAAGGCGGGGATTCCAACTAGATCTCGGTGTTTCTACCCTGCCCCTACCCAGGAGCTGGAATTCTTTGCACACAAAGAAGGTGATTCATGGAGGGTGCATCCCCATCATGTCCTTACCAGGCAAGGCTGCTAAGGTAGCACTGAGTCCTTAGGTTGGACCCTTGCACACATGGGAGGGTGATTAACACTGGAGCAACAGGTGTGAGATAAGTCACCTGAACCTGCCTCTAATCCCAGATTGTTGCCCCAATCCTGGGTGGAGGGTGGTTTGGAAGGCAGGAAGGTCCTGGTAACACCGCCTCTAATCCGGGTGCAGATGCTGAAAAGAACGGAGCTCTGTACCAGCCTGCTTCGGCCTCCCTGCCTCCTTTTGCTCTCGCCCCTCCTGTAGACAGGGGATGTGTGGTCCTCCCCGCCTCCTCCCCTATCCAGCTGTGTGTGCCCCTGCAGGTGTGTACGCCCGTCCAGGTGTGTGTGCTCATCCAGCCATGCGCACTGTCGGCCCCTGGCTGCTCCAGGTCAGTGGTGGCCGGGAGGGTGCGGGCAGACGCTGTGGTTGCTGAGGGCTGGTAAGTCACTGTGACAGGCCCCTTTCATACTGACCTCCTTTCCTTCCCAAACCCTCTTCCCTTTGTTTACTCTGGGTGCCGATTTATTAGATACGCAGTTAAGTGCCCATCTAGCTCTGCAAACTGTCAGCACCCCTGCTTTATGAATAAGGTTATTCACTGACAAAACCTTTGAAACATTTTTTTTTTAACAAGAGGGTGGGGAGGAAGGGAGGAGAGGAGAAGACCAGGAAGTAGCGCCGCAGGTCAGTGAGGAGGCCAGGAGGGACCGAAACCGGAGCTCGGCCTCTCAGCTCAAGAATGCAGCCAGCGCCTGGAGCCACCTCGCACTCACCCTGTCCGTCAAGACAGGTGTCATCGCGCCCGTGGGACTGCGGGGTCTAGAGTTCACTCCTTTGTTAGCTGCGTGCGCCTGCTCTGAGTGGTTCTGAGAACCTCAAGCCCTGCTGGGTGAGTCGGTGCCCCTTGGGCATCCTCAGTTGATGGGCTGGTTCTACCAGGGCTCCCCTCCTCCATTCAGGTGGCATCTCTTCCCAAACACCCACTGCTTGAACACACAGAGGGTAGCTGACCCTGATCCGTGTCTCTCTATACCCAGGCCCTGCAACGAGGACCACTTACATCATCACACCTAACACCTCAGCAGCCCTGCGATGGCGGCATGATTAGCATCTCGGCTCAGAGATGGTGAAGTGAGGCCGACATGGTGAGGTCTCCCCGACACAGCTATGGGTCTGCCTCCCCCACAAACCATGCCTGGGCTAAGAAGGCTGAGGGAACCAAGTCTGATCTGAGGTCAGTAGCACCCTGCAGGTGCCCTCACCCACCTCCCACACAGCTGCCACTGGGGTCCCCGTCGTGGCATGCGCTTACAGCGTGGGGTACAGAGAGCAGAGCGCAGTCTTCCCCTCGGGTGTGAATGATCAAGTCCTCCAACTACCCACCTATGATGGAGAACACCCGGCTCCCCCTCCCACTTCTATTGTGTTTTCAGAGGCTTGGAAAGAGTCGGAGTTTGGGGGTGTGTTGTCCTTGGCAGTGACCTTGGAAAGGGGTGCTGGCATCTGGAGGAAGCTAGATGGGAGGGGTCATGTCTGAAGCACAGAGACAGCATAGATCCTTGCTACCAAGTGGCAGGCATTGCCGGGGACCACCGGCTTCCACCCCAAAGTGGGAAGGGCACAGAGAAGCTGGGAGACCCCGGGGAGGATCTGTGTGGAGTCCTGAGACTTCTATTCTGGCTCCAGACCTGGATGCTGTGCCTTCTTGGCAGTCTTGGGTGCCCTCAGAGGTCTAGGCCAGCCTTGGAGCTTGCCTTCTGGAGCCAGAGGTCCCAAAGCTAGTGTTCCTTTTCCTGGGCCTCCCTGCCCTCCTCCTCTTGATTTCTCCCTCAGCCATTTATTTCTCTTTATTTGTAGTGTGTGTTTAATGCAAACAAATTCCCTAATATGAGAAAGTCACTGTGAATCCGAGCATCATTACACAGATACAAGGATGATCCAAGCAGATGTTCCACACACAAAGAGAAAGCAACAAGGAGTATTCATGAGGCATACAAAAGCTTGAGATGTGTTGGAGATGCTTGTTTCATACTGTTTTCTAAGAATGGCAAATATTTGCTTTTGTTATCAAGGCTATATGCCTGTCTGGACCCTGGAACACCAGAGTATGGTCATGGTAATCAAAGAATTCAATGAGTGCATATTTCTAAACACAGGCTTCTGCACACACAGACAGTTGTATAAGACATACTTTCCAGAATCAAGCTGTTTTTAGACCAGGTGTCAGGTTCTAACCATTTAAAACACTGGCTGACAGGGTGTGCTTCAATGCTAGCCTTATTCATACAGGTAGAAAAAGTATTTATAAAAATAGCATAAAAGAATTTTTATGAACTCAATTCAGGTTTCCAATGTTCAATTTACCTCCGTTTTTGGGGTTTTATTTTTCAAGATTTACAAAAAAATGCTGACTGGATGTTTTAAATTTTTACATATGCTGAAAAAAAAAAAGGCACTAATTTAAAGTTATTTGGGACTTCCCTGGTGGTCCAGTGGTAAAGACTTCATTTTCAGTGCCAGGGGTGTGGGTTTGATTCCTGGTCAGGGAGCTAAGCTCCCACAAGCCTCAGGGCCAAAAGACATAAAACAGAAGCAATATTGTAACAAATTCAATAAAGTCTTTAAAAATAGTCAAAAAATTCTTTAAAATAAATAAATTTATTTGGGGTCATATTCTCTCAGCCAAAAGAATCTGACTCTTTTGGTAAATGGAAATATGTGAAGGGAAATGCCCAGTTTTCAACCTTTTTGGCTTCTAAGCAAGATTTAGTAATTGTCTTCCATTTGGGGTAGTTTCCAATCTATAACTACTCTGGCACACGCCAGTTACTTTCAGCAAGTCAAGTGCAAAACCCTGGAGGAAACAATTTAGTTCCCAAGAGAACACTGAAAGCTTATCAATGGAAACCTTTATCCAGAGTAAGTCAGCATTAAATCAGTGCCGCTGAAATAATACAAAGAAGCTTCAAAGTAGAACCTGGAGGTTCCCTCCACTGTGCACGTAGATAGGAACCTGGAAGTTTTCATACTGTCTAGTAACATCTGTATAGATTTAACAAAAGTGAAAACTGAATCTCCATTCTACATCCTGTTCTTTTATTCTAGATCAAGGTAAAGTCTTTTCATTTTCAAAGTGGGGTTTTAGGTATCCACATTACCTAAGGCATATTATTATACTTGCAACTCTCTTTGATTTTGTATGATAAATTGCACTTTCCAGGTTTTTAGCATTGGCATCTACCAGAACATTAAATCCCTCAGATGTTCTTCAAACCAGTCACATTTAGGAGTCTCAATAACTAAGTCACTGCTGTACAGCAGAAATTATTACAACATTCTAAATCAATTATTCTCAATAAAATTTTTTTAAAGCCCCAAAACACCCCCAACCCACCCTCCAAAAGAGAAAGTAAGTGCTAAATAATGTTTGATATGTAGGACATGGACAACAGTGAGACCTTGTAATGATTAACTTTATGTGTCAAAATTAGCTAAGCTATGGCTATGTTGTTTGGTCAAACATCAATTTAAATGCTGCTGTGCAGATAGATATGATTGCCATTTATAATCATTGGAAAACTGTATGAAGTTTCCTCAAAAAAATAAAAATAGAACTACCATAGGATCGAGAAACTCCACTTCTGGTATTTATCTGAAGAAACAAAAACAACAAAAATGATAGCTACACCCCGATATTCATTGCAGCATTATACATGCTAACCAAGATACGGAGGCAACCTAAGTGAATACTGATAGATGGATGAATAAAGAAAATGTGGTATGTATATATATATGTATAATATATATAATGAAATATTATTCAACCATAAAAAAGAATAAGATATTTCCATTTGTGACAACATGGATGAACCTTGACAGCATTGCATTAAGTGAAATAAATCAGAGAAAAATCAGATATCATATAACCATATAACCTCACTTATGTACGAAATCTAAAAATAAAAAATAAAAAACCACACATACACCCCCCTCAAAAAAACAAACAAACAAACTGAGCTCATGGATACAAAGAACAAATTGGTGGTTTCCAGAGGTAGGAGTGAACAAAATGTGTACAGGTGAACAAAGGTACAAACATCCAATTATAAGACAAATAAGAATAAGTCCTGGGGGTGTAGTGTGCAGCATGGTGACTACAGTTAACAATTCTGTGTTGCATATTTCAAAATTGCTATTTGCAGAGTACATCATGAGAAACGCTGGGCTGGAGGAAGCACAAGCTGAAATCAAGATTGCCAAGACAAATATCAATAACCTCAGATATGCAGATGACACCACATTTATGGCAGAAAGTGAAGAACTAAAGAGCCTCTTGATGAAAGTGAAAGGAGAGAGTGAAAAAGTTGGCTTAAAACTCAACATTCAGAAAACTAAGATCATGGCAGATAGATGGGGAAACAGTGGAAACAGTGGCTGACTTTATTTTTCTGGGCTCCAAAATCACTGCAGATAGTGATTGTAGCCATAAAATTTAAAAGACACTTACTCCTTGGAAGGAAAGTTATGACCAACCTAGACAGCATACTTCATGGGAAATAGATGGGGAAACAGTAGAAGCAGTGACAGACTTTATTTTTTGGGACTCCAAAATCATTGCAGGTGGTGAATGCAGCCATGAAATTAAAAGACACTTACTCCTTGGAAGGAAAGTTATGACCAACCTAGATAGCATATTCAAAAGCAGAGACATTACTTTGCCAACAAAGGACCGTCTAGTCAAGGCTATGGTTTTTCCAGTGGTCATGTATGGATGTGAGAGTTGGACTGTGAAGAAAGCTGAGCACTGAAGAATCGATGCTTTTGAACTGTGGTGTTGGAGAAGACTCTTGAGAGTCCCTTGGACTGCAAGGAGATCCAACCAGTCCATTCTGAAGGAGATCAGTCCTGGGTGTTCTTTGGAAGGAATGATGCTAAAGCTGAAACTCCAGTACTTTGGCCACCTCATTCGAAGAGTTGACTCATTGGAAAAGACTCTGATGCTGGGAGGGATTGGAGGCAGGAGGAGAAGGGGACGACAGAGGATGAGATGGCTGGATGGCATCACTGACTCGATGGGCATGAGTCTGAGTGAACTCTGGGAGTTGGTGATGGACAGGGAGGCCTGGCGTGCTGTGATTCATGGGGTCGCAAAGAGTCAGACACGACTGAGCGACTGAACTGAACATATATATGTGTATACATGTATGTATAAAATAGTTAAAGATAGTCTAAACATTAATAAGATAAATAGAGAAATAAGAAGTTAGAAATAACTCAGAGGACTAAACATACACACATAGGCATATAGAGGGGAAAAAAGAAGAAAACATAATAAAAGAAAGAGCAAAACTCAATGAAAAAAAGGTTTAAATACAGTAAGTAATAGCAGGAATTGTAAAAGTGAAACAAATACAAATAAAATTAGATTTCTTTTTAAATTTAGGAAAATTATATGGAAACAATAGGCCAACCAGTTTTTTTAAAGGCATAGTCATTCTTGTCATTGGTGAAGACTTTTTGGATCTGACATCAAAACTAAAGGCAACAGAAAGGAAGCCTATAGAAATGAAACTACATCAAGCTAAAAGGCAAAGGAAACCACCAATGGAATGAAAAGGCAATCTACTGAATGGGAGACTGTTTGGAAATCATCTATCTGACAAGGAGTTAATATACAAAATATACAAAGAACAATACAACTCAATAGCAAATAAAGCAATCCAAATAAAATATGGACAGAGTATCTAAACAGACATTTTTTTTTTCCAGAGTAGACATACAGGTGACCTGCAGGTACTCAAAAAGATGCTCAGCATCACTAATCATCAGGAAAATGCAAATCAAAATCTCAATGAAATATCATCTCCTACCTGTTACTATCAAAAAGACAAGCAATAACAAGAACTGTTGATGTGGAGAAGAGAGAACCCTTGTGCAGCATTGATGGAAATGTCAGTTGGCTCAGCTACTATGGAAAACATTATGGAGGGTCCTCAAAAAATTAAAAGTAGAGCTAACATGTGAACCAGAAATTCCATTTTTGGATATTTATCGAAAGAAAATGAAAACACTAACTCCAAAAGACATATGCTTTTTAAAGTAAAAAAAAAAAAAGGTAGATTATAGTAGATTACTATAGGAAGGGGGGAAAAAGTGCCACCCTGCTCACTGCAGCATTCTTTACAATAACCAAGATATGGAAACAACTTAGGTGCCTGTTGATAGATGAATGGATAAATAAGGTGTGGTTTATGTATACGCAATGAAATATTATCCAGCCATAAAACAGAATGAAGTCTTGTCATATGACTTGAGGGCATCAGGCTAAAGTGGAATAAGTCAGACAAAGACAAATGCTGTATGATCTCATAAGTAATAGCCAACAAAACAAAACCACACAACAACCAACCTTATAAATATTGACATATACGGGAGACAGATTGCTGATTCCCTGTGGGGAGGTGGGGGGAGGGGCAAAATGGGTGAAAATAGTCAAAATGTACAAACTCCCAGTTATAAAATAAATAAGTCCTGGGAACATAATGCATAACATGGTGACTATAGTTAACAATACTATATTGTGCATTTGAAAGCTGTTAAGAAAGTTGATCTTAAAAGTTCTCATCATAAGAAAAAAATCTGTTAACTATGTATCGTGATGAATGTTGTTAACAAGACTTATGGGGTGATCATTTGGAAGTGTATACGCATATCTAATCATTATGTTGTACACTTGAAACCAATATAATGTATGTCAATTATACCTAAATAAATAAACAAATGAAATAATTTTAAAAGGTTGGCCAAATGGGCAATTTTCCAGGAAAATAATTTTTAAAACTAATTCAAGAAAAAAGAGAACATGAATCAACCTAGAGTCATTAAAATTGATTGAGTAGGAAGAAAGGAGATTGAAAAGCATAAAACAAAACTGCTATTGTTCTCAGAGGATATAACTATTTAGAATACTTGAGAATGTCTATAATCCTAATATTAGAATTTTAACAATGTTCTACATAAAATCAGTATATAAAATCATCAGTGTTCTTACAGACCAACAGTTATCAAATGGAAAATATAAATTTTGAAAAATGATATCATTTGCAGTGGGACTTCTCTAGTGGCTCAGACAGTAAAGAATCTGTCTGCAATTTGGGAGACCTGGGTTTGAACCCTGGGTCAAGAAGATCTCCTGGAGAAAGGAATGGCTACCCACTCCAGTATTCTTGCCTGCAGAATTCCATGGACAGAGGAGCCTAACAGGCTACAGTTCATGGAATCACAAACAGCTGGACACGACTGAGTGACTAACACAGACACACCATTTGCAATACCAATAAAAACTACAACATACCTAGGAATAATTCTAACAATGACGCATGAGACTTTTGTGGAGAAAATTATCTTTTAATTATGAAAATAAAGAACTTAAAAAAACAACTTTAAATAGACAGTATATCTTCCAAATTAAAGTACAAATTCAGTGCAAATAGAAAATTACTGGTAGAGTTTTTCCCACCTAACTGATCATCTAATTCTAAATTTAACTTTTAAAAATAGGCTAAACAATTGTGTACATGAAGAGTCTATGGAGATGAATTAAACTTACAGTAAGACTCACTGGAAATTAAAGTAACTCACTAGAAAATAAAATAAAGTGAGCATGGTATTATAACATGGATAAACAAGAGGCAAATTGAGAGAGCAGACACCCGCTAGACACAGATCTAAAAATATATCAATATATCCATAAGTTTGGTGTCATTACAAATCAGTGGAAGATGGCTATTTAAGGCATGATACCTGTCCATATGGGAGGAAAAATGTGTCCCTGACAGTGACTCAGCAGTAAAAGAATCTGCCTGCAATGCAGAAGACTCGAGTTTAATCCCTGGTGGGGAAGATCTCTTGGAGAAGGAAATGGCAACCCACTCCAGTATTCTTGCCTGGAGAATCCATGGACAGAGAAGCCTGGCAGACTACAGTCCATGGCATCACAAAGAGTCGGACATGACTTAACAACTAAACAAAAATAACAACACCCTACATGATATATAAAAAAGATACAGTCCAAAGATGTTAATTTTTTGAAAAGAAACATTCCAAATTTCTAGAAGAAAACATTAAAAACACAAAGTGAGAAGCGCAAAATGGGAAAGGAGTTTTGTAACACTTTATAACTGAAAAAGAATTCATATCTATAATACATAAACAACTACTCAAATTAGTAAGAAAAATGAAGGAAGGATATTTATACACAATAAACAGAGGAATAGATCTGAACAATAAATATGTGAAAATATGCCACACCTCTCTAATAAAGAGAAAATGCAAATTAGAATGATAATTAAATACCATTTCACCCTAATTAGATTGCAAAACATTAAGTCTGATCACACTGTCATTCACTGCTTTCAGTTGGGACATGTAGAAGAGTGATTTGGCAACATCTATTATGCTGGCCATGTGCACCCTAGCAGACGCTAGAAGAGTTAGATATCTATTCTAGAGAAGCTTGCAAACATGCCCCAGGAGATGTATATAAGCACAGACTATGGAAAATTATGGACCACAAACTATGGAAAATTCTTAAAGAGATGGGAATACCAGACCACCTGACCTGCCTCTTGAGAAATCTGTATGCCGTTCAGGAAGCAACAGTTAGAACTGGACATGGAATAACAGACTAGTTCCAAACAGGGAAAGGAGTATATCAAGGCTGTATATTGTCACCCTGCTTATTTAACTTACATGCAGAGTACATCATGAGAAACTGATGGGCTGGATGAAGCACAAGCTGGAATCATAATTGCCAGGAGAAATACCAATAACCTCAGATATGCAGATGACACAACTCTTATGGCAGAAAGTGAAGAACTAAAGAGGCTCTTAATGAAAGTGAAAGAAGGGAGTGAAAAAGTTGGCTTAAAACTCAATATTCAGAAAACTAAGATCATGGCATCTGGTCCCATCACTTCATGGCAAATAGATGGGGAAACAACAGAAACAGTGAGAGACTTTACTTTTTTGTGCTTCAAAATCATTGCAGATGGTGAATGCAGCCATAAAATTAAAAGATGCTTGCTCCTTGGAAGAAAAATTATGACCAGCCTAGACCCATAATAAAAAGCAGAGATATTACTTTGCCAACAAAGGTCTGTTCTAGTCAAGGCTATGGTTTTTCCAGTAGTCATGTATGGATGTGAGAGTTGGACTATAAAGAAAGCTAAGCACTGAAGAATTGATGCTTTTGAACTGTGATGTTAGAGAAGACTCTTGAGAGAATCCCTTGGACAGCAAGGAGATCCAACCAGTCCATCCTAAAGGAAATCAGTCCTGACTATTTCAGTGGAAGGACTGATGCTAAAGCTGAAACTCCAAAACTTTGTCTACCTGATGCGAAGAACTGACTCATTGGAAAAGACCCTGATGCTGGGAAAGACTGAGGCCAGGAGGAGAAGGGGATGACAGAGGATGAGATGGTTGGATGGCATCACTGACTCAGTGGACATGAGTTTGAGTCAAGTCTGGGGGTTGGTGATGGACAGGGAGGCCTGGCATGCTGTGGTCCATGGGGTTGCAAAGAGTTGGACACGACTGAACTGAAATTGAGCTGAAATTATAGATACACAGCAGAATTAGAGCCTAGCTTTGCAATTCAGCTTATATCTGTCTTTAGTTCCCTCCTTACTGAGTTGGTTCTTTGGGGAGACAGCTAATTAAGTTCACTCTTGAGGAAACAGGCTTTTGGGGCTGGTGATGCTTGTCCAGGCTGCTTCCTCACCCTTATATCACCCTCTCCTCCTGGCTCTGGGGTTCCCATTCAGGGACCTCAGCTGTGAAGTCCTGCTCTGTGGTCCTGGCCTGGCAGAGCCTCTTCCTGCTCTGACCTTCTCTGTCACTGAATCAGACATGAACTGTTCTTTAGTCAATGACTCTTACCCCATGCCCTCCTCCTTTCCCAGGCTGTTAGCCTCTTCAACAGGGATCGTCCTGCAGTGCCCATCACCCCCAGGACCTGGGCTAGGGCTGAGCCCACACTCAGGGCTCCACTAAGTAACACTGATGGATGGGGTGATAGCTTCATCCAAGAGAACGAAATGACAATGTCCTTTTCTCCTGATGTTTTATAATATCCTTATTGAGCAAAATATACATGGCACCAACACTGAGTCCCTTGATTGTGTGTGTACCTATGTAAACCTTGCTGGTCTGTGAAATCCAAAAGTCTTGGATCCAAAAGTCTTAGCTCTAGTGGATGGACCCTAAGTCTGCGGGATTTAAGAATCATTTAGGACAATAAAAAATAGATTCCTGGACCTTGTCCCAGGCCCAAGGAACTGGAAAGTGAGAGCCCAGCGAAGCTGTTTTTAAAAAAGACATGCAGATTATTCTGATGTGGGTGGTATTTAAATTAGGCCTCAAACACTGGGGAGAGTTTGGGTGTTGGAGGTGGGTACTGGCAGGAAGAGGCCTCCAGAGCGAATGTGTGAGCAAAGGTGGAAAAGAGGAGAAGCAAGTTTTGGAGTTGCCAGTGGACCACATGGACCAGATAGATGGCCTGTACAAGGGAGCAGATGAGGTGCTGGCCAAAAGGTAGGTGGTGGTTCAATTGTGACAAACTGAACCTTTACCAAGAATATTAGAACCTCCTTCAAGGGAAAAGAAAGGAAAATTACTGAATTTCTTACATGCAACAATCATTGTCTTGGGGCAGAACAGATAATGTCCCATGTATTATTTTATTTTACTTTTTATGGATTTATCCATTTTAAATGGATGTTGTTTGGATTAACACAACATAATATTAATATATAGAAAAGCTTTCCTGAATTCTAGGTAGTGTTTGGTTATTTTTAGCAGATCTTAGAGTACAATTTTCATGATGTGAGATGCTGTGAGTTATTTTAACCAAAAGATTGAGACAGGCTTGTTGCCTCAGGGGGACCCCCCCGTTTGTCTGGGTAGTGGTTGTTGTTCAGTCAGTAAGTTGTGTTTTACTCTTTTGTGACCCCATGGACTGTAGCCCGCCAGGCTCCTCTGTCCATGGGATTTCCCAGGAAAGAATATCGGAGTGGGCTGCCATTTCCTTCTCCATTGTTTGGGCGGCATCGTTCTTTTATTAGTTTTTCTATTGAAATATGTTTCACATATGAATATGTGCAACACGCTAACCTGATACATTTCTACACTGTAATGTGATTGCCATTGTAGCAATCATTAACACCTCTATCAATTCACATAATTATCCTTTCTTTTGCTGGTTGGAATAATTAAGTTCTACTCTCTTAGCAAGTTTGATGACTATAGTACATTATTATTGTCTATGTTAACTATACTGTGCACTTGATCTCTAGGACTTATTTCCTAACTTGTTGCAGATTTGTCCTCTTAACCTCTATCACATCCCTTCACCTCCTATCTATTGGTAACCATAATCTTACTCTCTGCTTTACAAGGTTGGCTTTTTTAGATTCTACATGTAGTGATATCATACAGTTCTTGTCTTTCTCTGACTAATCTCACTTAGCATAATGTGCTCAAGGTCCATTCATGTTATTGCAAGTGGCAGGATGTCCTTCTTTCTCAGACTGAGTAGTATTCTGTTATAGGTACCAGAATATACAATACACAATCAAGGTACTCAGTGAAGATGCTTATAGGACATTTAGGTTGTTTCCATGTTTTAGCTATTGTAAATAATATAGCTATTAATTTAATATAAATAATATGGGGGGTACAGATACCTCCTTAATAACCAGAGAAACCCTGAGAAAAAAGAACAAAACTTGAAGAATTCTATCTCTTGATATCAAACTATACACCAAAGCTATAGTAATAAAAACAGTAAGTACTGACATAAAAACAGACACAGAGACCAATGGAACAGAAAGAGCCCTCAAATTAAACTTCTATATATACAGCCAGCTAATATTCACCAAGAGAACCAATACCCAGTAGGGAAAGTATAGTCTCTTCAACAAATGGTGTTAGGAAAACTGGATAACCACATGTAGAATATTGAACTTGGACCCCTATCTTATCCCACTCACAAAGGGTAACTCAAAATAGATCAAAGACTTAATCCTAAGACCTGATAACCTAAAACTCCTAGAAGGAAACATAAGGAAGAAACTCCTTGCCATTGGTCTTAGCAATGATTTTTTGGCAATGAGACCAAAAGCATAAACAAGAAAAGTAAAAAACAACAAATGGGACATCAAACTTAAAAGCTCTGGCACAAGAGAAACAACTAACGATATGAAAAGGCAATTCTGGGAATCTGAGCAGAAGACTGATGGAGGCTCAGGGTGAACTGAGGAAGGGAACTACTGAAGATGGAGACACCAGGGAGAAGGCCACTCAAATAGCCCCAGAATGAAGTAATGAGGACCCACTGGAAGTGAACAGCAGTGGGTTTGAGGACAGCATCATATCTTGTGGCCTGGCTAGGAGTCAGCTGCTCTCTTCTTTTTTTTTTTTTTTTTTTTTAAGATTTTTTTGATGTGGACCTTTTTTTTTGTTTTCATTTTTTATTTAATTTGTTACAATATTGCTTCTATTTTTTTTTTTTAATGTTTCTTTTTGGCCATGGGGCATGTGGGCTCTTATCTCCCCAACCAGGGATCGAACCTTCACCCCCAGCATTGGCAGAACTCTTCTCCACTGGACCAGCAGGGAAATTTCTCCCTATTCTTCATCACATGTCTGTCCTTTACAGACCTGCCCAAACCCCCATGTCTGTACCAAGCTATATGTCCTTGAGGCAGGAGATGTGCCTTATGCTTCTCGGTGTGCAGAATCCTGGCAGACCAACTAGTAATAAGTAATTTGATTTATCTTGCTAATGATGATCATTCCACATAACGCTTCCGCTTGAAAAGACCCCCCTGAACCCAGAAATGTATTTCTCAGGATCAAAGTATAGTCCTGGGTGAATGAGGGAAGGAGAAAATGGACCAGAGAATAGTCTACTAATAACTCAAAGAGATCAGATTTAAAGAAGCAGCAATCCTTTAATCCCAGGCGATATTGCTTCTGCTGCAAAGAGTCCACATCACCATACAGATGAGCCCTGGCTGCAGTCTCCAGCCACTTGATCCTCAGAAGGGGCAGGGAACATTAGCTGTTCCAGAAGTGGGGACAATGGGCTGTTCGGGCGGGGCTGGACACTGTCATTTAAGCCACAGCATGCCTCTGTCTCTCTAGGAGCAATTGGTGTGATGGAGATGTAGAGAACTTTAACCCTAGCTTGGCACAGAGGCACCCTGATATTCCCCAAGGCTCTTCCACCCAGAAATTCTGCGTTGTAAACAGAAGAACCAGTATGCAAGCCTGCGGTGAGGAAGGGCCACTGAGGCATGTGGCATGGTGACAGAGCAATGGAATTTCCTGGAGGAGGGACATTTTTGGCATCACATCTAGACTTCCTGTTTCAGGCAAGACTGCATTGTGGTCTTATTTCGCCTCTTTATGTCACCTGTATTTCCATTTTTCTGGAGGAAAGTAATGCGTGCATGTTCAGTTGCTCAGTCACATCCGACTCTTTGGGAGCCTCCTGGACTTCAGCCAGTCAGGCTCCTCTGTCCATGCAATGTTTCGGGTAAGAATACTGAAGTGGGTCACAGTTTCCTCCTCCAAGAGATCTTCCCAACCCAGGGATCAAACCCGCATCTCCTCTGATGCCTGCAGGGGCAGGCAGATTCTTTACCGCTGAGCCACCTGGGCATCCCATACATAGAAAAGTGCTAAATTCCTTAACTTGGGATAGCTGGTTTTCTTTAATTAACAATAATCTTTTGACATTCAGACACCTCCCCTTTGTTGGAAAACTTCTGTATAACCTGGTTCCTCCTCTCACTTCCTTGGAGCCATTCTCTCAGATTTACTTGAGATGCTGTCTCCTGGGCTTAAAGTCCTAAAAATTTGTACCAAATAAAACATAACTCAACTTTTAGGTTGTGAATATTTTTTATGTCGACACAGGGCTATAGGAGTAACTAGAATGATCATTAGCAGAGACTAATTGACCATAGGGTCTCAACAACTGAAATAGTCAGTGCATCCATGTTCTATTTGAACTCCTGAAGAGAAAACAAATCCTAGGTCTGATGAAAAGAGGTGTGTCTTTAGCGATTACCATAAAGTTTTATGGGACCTTAACAAATTCCCTGTTCTCAAAGTTTGAAACACAAGCAATTCTTCAGCTCCAAGGATATCACAGAAATTTGTGTCTCTCTAAAGACTAAAAATGCAGGTGCAATGATTCCTATGTTCCCATTTAACTCAGCTCTTTGGTTTGTGTAGAGGAGAGATTGTTTTAGCAGCCAGCACTGAAAACTACCCTTTTGCTATTTTGCTACTCTCCTTTATTTTAAGACCTACTATTCTAAGGAAGAAGCCAACTAAGGTGCCTGGAGGAATGTGATCCAGATTCTACCAACCAGCTGCACACTGCTGGGACTTGAATTCAGAAGTGAATCCCATGAGGAGGCAGCTACATGTAAGGGGATGCTTATCTGAACTGCAAGCTTGGTGAAGGCAGGAGATTCTTCACATGGGCAGTTGTAACCTTTCCAGCATTTGGTTCCAGGGATTACAGGGGCCAAGCAGCATCTAGTCATGATGGTTTTGCTAGAGAAGCTGTCGAGTGTGGCTGCTTCCTAGCTCACATTCTGTCTTTCCAGCTTTCTTGGAAATTTGCTGAGCTCCCTAACATTCTTTGCTGGGAGAAACACCAAAAACCTGAGATATACAGATGATACACTGTAATGGCAGAAAGTGAAGAGGAACTAGAGAGTCTCTTGATGAAGGTGACAGAGGAGAGTGAAAAGTTGGCTTGAAATTCAACATTCATAAAACTAAGATCATGGCATCCAGTCCTGTCACTTCACAGCAAATAGAAGGGAAAAAAGTAGAAGCAGTGACAGATTTTATTTTCTTGGGCACCAAAATCACTGCTGACAGTGACTGCAGCCATGAAATTAAAGATCTTGCTCTTTGGAAGGAAAGCTATGATAAACCTGCTGCTGCTGCTAAGTCGCGTCAGTTGTGTCCGACCCTGTGCGACCCCATAGATGGCAGCCGACCAGGCTCCGCCATCCCTGGGATTCTCCAGGCAAGAACACTCGAGTGGGTTGCCATTTCCCTCTCCAACGCATGAAAGTGAAAAGTGAAAGTGAAGTCACTGAGTCATGTCCAACTCTCAGTGACCCCGTGGACTGCAGCCTACCAGGCTCCTCTGTCCATGGGATTTCCCAGGCAAGAGTACTGGAGTGGGATGCCATTGCCTTCTCCATGATAAACCTAGATAGTGTATTAAAAAGCAGAGATATCATTTTGCTGACAAAGGTCATATAGTCAAACCTATGGTTTTTCTAGTAGTCATGTATGGATGTGAAAGTTAGACCATAAAGAAGGCTGAGTGCTGAAGAACTGATGCTATAGAATTGTGGTGCTGGAGAAGACTCTTGAGAGTCCCTTGGACTTCAAGGAGATCCAACCAGTCAATCCTAAAGGAATTCAAGCCTGAATATTCACTGGAATGACAGATGCTGAAGCTGAAGCTCCAATGCTTTGGCCACCTGATTCAAAGGGCCGACTCAATGGAAAAGACTCTCATGCTGGGAAAGATGGAAGGCAAACAGAGAAAGGGTAGCTGAGGATGAGAGAGTTACATAGCACCAACTCAATGGATATGAATTTGAGCAAACTCTGGGAGATATCAGAGGACAGAGTAGCCTGGCATTTTGCAGTCAATGGGATCTCAGAGTCAGACACAACTTAGCAACTGAACAATAACAATAATAACAATTTATGACAAGATAGCTCTGTCCATGGAATCACGAAGATTCGTACATGACTGAGCCACTAAGCACAGTTTAAAGCATACAATGGCGAAGAATAGTCTCTTCAATAAATGGTGTTGGGAAAACTGGACAAACACATGCAAAAGAATAAAATGGGACTCCTGTCTCACACTATCCACAAAAATAAACTCAAAATAGATTAAAACCCTTAATGTAAAACCTGAAACCATAAGAAAGCCATGTTTCTTCCTAGAAGAAAACATAATGAGTAAAATTCCTAAACATCAGTTGTAAAAAAGATTTTTTAAATTTGACACCAAACGCAAAGACAACACTAACAAAAAGCAAGCATAAACAAGTAGGACTATATCAAACCAAACACTTTCTGCCCAACAAAATGAAGACAACCTATGGAATGAAAATAGTTTCAAATCATATATCTGATAAGGGGTTAATATCCAAAACGCAGAAAGAATTCAAACAACCCAATAGCACAAAAAAAAAAAAAAAAAAAAGAACAACCTGTTAAAACGTGGGCAGAGAATCTGAATAGACACTTTCCCCCAAAGAACACATAAAAACAGCTAACAGGTTCATGAAAAGGTGCTCAGCATCAGTAATCATCAAGGAAATGCAAGTGAAAACCACAGTGAGGTATCACCTCGTACATGGTAGAATGGCTGTCATCACGAAGACAAGAGAAAAGTGCTGGTGAGGATGCAGAGAAAAGGTAGCCCTCTGTATGGCCCTGATTTCAGTTCATGCTCTAACACGCCCCTCTGAGCAGCTCCTCTCCCCCAGCTGCCCCTCTGTCACTTCTGACAGTGAGAGCTTTGCGTGATGGGGAATACATGCGGTGACATAAGTGTCCTGTCTTAATGCTTTCCCTGGGGCTGGCTGTTATGTACCCTAACGCAAATGTTACTATGTCAGAGGTCCTCAACAGTGCCTGCTGCGGAAAGCAGAGGGTGCGATGGCGTAGAGCAATGAGGAAAGCAGTGTTACTCGCTCAGTTGTGTCTGACCTTCTGTGACCCCATGGGCTATAGCCCACCAGGCTCCTCTGTCCATGGAATTCTCCAATAAAGAATACTGAAGTGGGTTGCCATTTCCTTTTCCAGGGGATCTTCCTGACCCAGGGATTGAACCGAGGATTGCTGCATTGCAGGTAGATTCTTGACCATCTGAGCTACCAGGAAAGCCCTAGAACTCTGAAGGCCTCCATTCAAATATTCCAAAATACCCCAGGCTTCCAGCAAGACAGAATTCTGAGTGAACACTGCACTTAGGCTTGACCTCTCCCTGGGGCATCTGAAACTGAGGTAACTGATCCCGGAGTATTGTGTGGACCAGAGAGCTGGGTGTGGCAGACAGAGTACAGGATTTAGTTGAATCTTGGCTTTGAATTTGTTTCTGCCCCAAGCATGTGTCTTTCCCCCTCCCTTTCAATGGTCTCAAGTTTCCCTTTCAATGGTTCCAAGTGTGTCGAGAGGCATTACATGCACAGCAGCCCAAGAGGAGGCCCCGTGCAGACAGAATCAGAGCAGAAGTAAGAGTAATCTTGGAGACGGAAACGCCAATCCACTCCAGTATTCTCGCCGTGGGAAATCCATGGGCGGAGGAGCTATAGTCCAGAGGGTTGCAAAGAGTCAGACGTGACTAAAGCAACTTAACAGGCAAGCATAGGAGTAATCTGGAAGGGCTTCCTTTAGGAGGTGAGTCTTACCAAGGACTGAATGTGCTAGACCACGGTCACCCTGGAAAACACACAGATGCCAGGGTTACCCCAGAGGCCACCGGCAAGTCCCCATCCTCCACTTCATCTGGGCTCAGCCTCCTTGGCTCCCACTTCAGGCCTTTGGGGAGAGGTTGACATTCACTAACAAAGGGATCCTTTGAGAATCCTGGGAGCCCAGAAAGAAAAGCACGATCTAGACTCTCCATCTGCCTACCTGGCTGTTGTGTAAGAGCTCCAAGGGAAAGAGGAGCAGTCGGTGCAGGGTGGTTTACGGTGGCTGCAGTCAGTCCCTGGCCGCAGAGAAGCCAGCTCCGCTGGCTGACAGGCCAGGCCTCTCCCACAGGCCTTCCCTGGGACTAGACAAAGGAGGAATAGAGAACAGGAAAAGGGCGGAGGCTGCAAATAAAAATTAATTAGCACTATTTTTCTTTCCCTTTCTGAAGGTAATCCCTTAATCCTAAGAAGTGGGATGTATGCCTGCCCCTTGGTCCATAACAAAAAGAGAAGGTCAGGAAGAATCCATCACGTTCAAGGTTCTTACCTATTAGATTTACTTTTGCCAGTAGCTCTTTGTGTGGCAAGCTCCTGTGGAGTGAAATGGGCCCTCTCGGCTTGGACTAAGATGGGACAGTCATGGCCAAGGATGGCCATCACCAGGAAGGTTTTGACTTCGACAGATTGGCAGCTGCAGGAAAACTGCATGTCAGGACTTGAGTTACTGAGGGAAAAAGAGGGACTATGATTGTTTCTCAAGTGCTTCCCAAATAAATCTTTATTCCATCAACAGGTTTTTCTCTGTAGCCCATTACACTCCACTTTTTTCTCTGCTTCCATCCAGGGACTTTGTTAGCGTTTAAAAAGGTTCTTTTTGAGGTCTTTGTCTCTAAGCTCCAACATAATCAATATAGGAAAGCATTTACCATCCTGGCCTCCACCATTTGGAAGTGAGCAGAAGGAGGAAGGAAAGGGATGACTGGAAAGGAAATATGAAAAGTAATTTGGAACCAATCAGAAAAGCTGGGAAGCTACTCTCATGCTTAACCTAAGTAAATGGACCACCATTCCCTTGTTTGTTCTGGTCAGACACTTGTGTGAGCATCACTGTTCTCTTCCCCCAGCCCCTCTGAATCCATAGTGAGGGATTCAAGCCACTGGGACCTCTTGTCTGGGTTATTGGAATGGTCTTAATGATCTCTTGCAAATCACAACCAGAATTTCGTTCGACTGTACAACTCGATCATATTTCTTCCCTGGTCTAATGGCTCCCTACTGCTTTCAGAATAATTTCCAAACTCCTAAGTATGGCAATACTTTGATTACCTGATAACAAAGAGCCAACTCATTAGAAAAGACCCTGATTCTGGGAAAGAGTAAAGGCAGAAGAAGGTGACGACAGAGTACAAGATGGTTGGATGGTGACACCGAGGACATGAGTTTGAGCAAACTCTGGGAGATGGTAAAGGACAGGGAAGCCTGGCTTGCTGCACTCCATGAGGTCACAAAAAGTTAGACATGACCTAGTGACTGAACAACAACAAAGTATGGCAATGTCTGTGACTCTAAGGTCCAAGCTCACCAATCATCTGGTCTAATCCCTTCTTATAACAGATGAAGACAACGAAGCTTTGGAAAATGTAGTGACTTGCCTTTGCCCAAGGATACCAAGATATTCCAGCAAAACTAATCCCAGAAGCACAAAAACCCAGTCAAATACTCCTTCCATGCCGTTCATGGCTTCCTGTCACCATCAGAGAGGAAAGACCTTTCTCTCATTTGTGTCTGTCATCTCCTTGGCAAACTAGGGAGGATACCAGTGAGATGTCACAGGGCATGTGAGGCGTTTGGAAAATACAAACCCCTCAGTTAGGAGAGTCTAAGCAATTATTTACTTGTCATCTTGGGAGGGTAGGGCAGGATTAATCTGAGCTCAAAGAATCAGGGTAAAAACAAAGGTGTCATTATTACTTTAATAATGATAATCATTTACTAATCTGCAAACTCTACACAGGTATTACTCCACCCTCGAGTAGTTTACCTGTTACAACTGGGGCTAAGCCAGTGGTGAAGGTGGGGATGCGAAGGAGCCAGGTGATCGACACCAGAGGGTCAGAAGGGAGGAAAACAACCTGGAGAAAGAAAGGACGCTGATGTGCTCCTGAAGGAGGGAGAGCGCGGACGGTCCGACAGGCAAGATGTTTTACTGTCATAAAAGTCATAGTCATTAGGGAATACTTTAGAGTGGAACTCACATTTCTCATTTTTCTTTAAAAAACTATAAAAAACACATCCGGTCTTAGTTATGACTTGCAGGACCCTTCATTGTGGCGCATGGACTCCAGCTGTGGCACGCAGGGGGGTCACAGACTCAGTACCTGTGGCTCACAGGCTTTGTTGCTCTGTGGCGCATGGGATCGTAGTTTCCTGACCAAGGATTGAGTCAGCGTCCCCTGCCTTGCAAGGCAGATTCTTCACCACTGGATTACCAGGGAAGTCCCTCTCATTTCTCTTGTTGTTGTTTAGTAGCTAAGTCATGTCTGACTCTTTGTGACCCCATGGACTGTAGCCCACCGGGTTCCTCTGTCCATGTGATCTGCCAGGCGAGAATACTAGGCTGGGTTGCCATTTCCTTCTCCAGGGGATCTTCCCAACACAGGGATCAAACTTACATCTCCTACATTGGCAGGTGGATTCTTCACTGCAGAGCCACCTGGGAAGCCCCTCATTTTTTATTAGGAACAAAAAACAAAAATGTTAAGTGAACTGCCTAAGATCCCACAACTTGTCAATGACAGAACTTGAACTAGAACTTGAGTCTTTTTGCAGTTAGTTGTGTGCTGGTCCAAGAAGAGCCCTCATGGGTGCTGGAGAATGTAGCACTTTGGGGAAGAGAAGGGCCAGAAGATAAGGTGTCAGGATGTAGGTCTAGGGGCTAGTTCACTACCATCAAATGCCCATCTCTGATTTCCACTAAAACCTTTCCCCCCTCCCCCAGTGGATTTCAAAAAATATAAAAGGGCCCAAGTGTGAGGAATGGGCTTCCCTACTAGCTCAGTTGTTAAAGAATCCACCTGCAATGCAGGAGACCTGTTTTGATTCCTGGGTGAGGAAGATCCATTGGAGAAGGGAGAGGCTACCCACTCCAGTAGTCTTGGGCTTCCCTGGTGGTTCAGCTGGTAAAGAATCTGCCTGCAATGGGGGAGACCTGGGTTCAATTCCTGGCCCGGGAAGATCCCTTGGAGAAGAGAAAGGCTACCCACTCCAGCGTTCTGGCCTGGAGAATTCCATGGACTGTATAGTCCATGGGGTCAAAAAGAGTCGGACACGACTGAGCCACTTTCACTTTCCCAAGTGTGAGGAAGAGCCAAAACCCTCACTTCTGGGGCTGTCCAAATCAAACTGGCATCCAAAAGCGAGAGAGAAATTGTCAGCTCTCAGTAAGAGAGTGTTTGCTTCCTCTAGAGCTTTTCAATTTTTCCAGGAGTGAGAACCCATATAAAGGAGGAAGAAAATAAAAGACATCATGAAAAACTGCCTTCTAGCAATTGTCCTCTTTTCTCGAATCAAGCATCCTCAGGTCTACATATTCTCTCGGTGGTGTGCACCTCTTCTTGGCAGCACCTTACCACTGAGGTGACTCTACCTGGAGTCATGGGGCTACTTGAGTAACACCTGCCTCCCTTGCTGGACTGCAAGTGTGGTCGGGGCAGAAACGCCCTTGGCCTTTTCTTTGCTGCCTGGTATGGAGTTTGGCACTCTGCTGCAGTTAAGATGTGCCACCCAGGGTGCCACCCAGATCCACTTAAGGGAAGAACTTGCTGCCCACCTGTGGGAAACACAGTCAGCACAGAGCCCCCTGCTGTCAGCATCTTTAGGGTCTGGTTCCCGCTGCAGAACAGCATCTCTGAAGGTCATACCTCCCAGGTAGGGGGCACTGCACAGTGGTGACTGAGTGGAGCAGGGCGTAGTGGATTGAATGGTGACCCCCAAAAGATACATCCATGTCCTAATCCCCAGACACCTGTAAATGACACCTTATTTGGAGAAAGGGTCTTTGCAGATGGATTTAAGTTAAGGTTCTCAAAATGAGCTCATTTGGGGTTTAGAGTGCAACCTAAATCCAGGGACAGATGTCCTTATAAGAAAAAGGCAGGGCTTCCCTGGTGGCTCAATGAAAAAGAATCTGCCTGCCAGCACAGGAGACATGGTTTCAATCCCTGCTCCAGGAAGATCCCACATGCCGAGGAGCAACTAAGCCCAGGTGCCACAACTACTGAGCCTGGGCTCTAGAGCCCATGCTCTGCAACAAGAGAGGTCACAGCAGTGGGAAGCCCATACACCACAACTAGAGAGCAGCCCGCGCTTGCTGCAATTAGAGAAAAGCCCTCCCAGCAAGAAGACCCAGCATGGCCACAAAAAAGGAAGAGGCAGAGACTGGAGGGACGCTGTTCAGGGACACCTGGAGCCACTAAAAGTTGGAAGAGGCAAAGAAGGTTACTCCCCATGAGCCTTAAGAGGGAGCACGCTGGCCTTGCTGACACCTCATGTTGGACTTCCAGCCTGCAGAACTGGAAGGCAAGGCGTTTCTGATGTTGCCAGTGGTTATGCATCCCTAAGAAACCAATACACAGGCATAAAGGACTGCGTTTGGGCCGCCGATGACTGGTTCATGCTCCAGAGCTCACTGGTGGGTCCCCAAGGTTCTGTCAGGCCTGAATCATGTGCAGCTTCTTCTTTTGTCCAATCTGCTTTCTTCCTTCCTCCTTTCACAGATTTTGATCCCTAATAAACAACTCACACTCCAAAGTCGGTCTCACTGACTGTTTCTGGAGAACTCAGCATGGCACGCTACACTAAGATATTTGTTAAATGAGTAAATTAAGTAGACAGTGAGTTCCTGCGAAGCAAGCAGAATGGAATGTTGTACTCAATCAAGCCCGACTCTTTGAGACACCATGCACTGTAGCCCACCAGGATCCTCTGTCCATAGAATTCTCCAGGCAAGACTACTGGAGTGGATTGCCATTTCCTCCTCTAGGGGATCTTCCTGACCCAGGTAATCAAACCCAGGACTCCTGCATTGGAGGCAGATTCTTTACCAACTGAGTCACCTGGGAAGCCCTTATCTGGGAGGCGAGAACTATGTCTTATTCATGCTGACAATGTTAAAGTTTAGGACAGTGTCTCACACAGAATACGTGGCTTCTTGCCTGTCTACACAGGAACGGACTGCAAATCCTGACTTGCAATCCTCATTTACCCTTACCTCTCTCTACAAGTGATGATTTGGGGATGTTGGTTGCCTTGCATTAATTTGTATCGAACAGTTAATGCGTCTTTAAAGTGGTTCGATACTGTTTATTATTATTTTTTTTTAACTCACGCATGACTGTCGTGAGTGTATTATGCCCCCTTTCAGAAGTGTTGCAGCACGTGACTCTAACCATATTTAATTAATAAACCTACCTTTTGAGGGGGATGCTTAAAGCTCTCTGCAAAAGTTAGGGATCTGCGATCTATAGGGAAATATGTTTCTTCCTATCCCTAATCGAATTAATTTGTAATCCCATTATAAGTACTTGTACTGTGTTGCTTTTTTAAAAGTCATAGATTGCATACAAATATACCTGTTAGTAAAAATTGGAAGGCCCAATTTACATTTGAGATGTGTCCTTACTGCAAAATATTGCAAAACACAAGAACACTTGGGAAAAATTGACTGTACCAGCAATGGATTAGGTCAGAGAATCACCTTAGGCCCTGAATTTAAGCTTGTACTCACCTTCAGGCAAATATAGGGAGTGTCTGCTTCGTTAAATTTTGAGTCCTAGGTATATCTGCCTTCATCCAAGTCCCTGGACCTGAGACGTTACTCTTGGAGATGTAAACCTATGAGGAAATTTAGTAGCTAGAAAAATAGCAATACTTTCTAGTTGTTTCCCTGGTGGCTCAGATGGTGAAGAATCCGCCTGAAATGCAGGAGATCTAGGTTTGAATTGGGAAGATCCTATGGAGAAGGGGGGAGAAGGCGATGGCACCCCACTCTAGTACTCGTGCTTGGAAAATCCCATGGATGGAGGAGCCTGGTGGGCTGCGGTCCATGGGGTCTCGAAGAGTTGGACACGACTGAGCGACTTCACTTTCACTTTCCTGCATTGGAGAAGGAAATGGCAACCCACTCCAGTGTTTTTGCCTGGAGAATCCCAGGGACGGGGGAGCCTGGTGGGCTGCCGTCTCTGGAGTCGCAGAGTTGGACACGACTGAAGCGACTTAGCAGTAGCAGTAGCAACAAAGAAAGAATGCATGAACATATAGATAGTTTGAATTGAACTGATAGATTCAAATGAATTTTGGTAAAAATACTTTCATACATTTCATGTGAGTCTACACTGAAGAAGGAAGGAAGGAGAGAAAGGAGGGAGGAGGGAGAGAATGAAGAGAAGAGGGAAGGAGGGTGACCATGGCTCCCTGTGTCCTGAACTCAGCCAATTATTGTCTTTGGGCTCCTGTGAGGGTGAGAACAGAGGACACAACCTCTGTGAAGGACAGCTTTCCCCCTTGAGGGCAAAATTTTTGTTCCTGCAGCGCCAAGACTCTCCCTCTAAACATGCAGAAATCATTTCACCACCATGCCCCTAGCCACCCTGACATAAATCCTTATGGATAAACATTTTTCGTGTAAAGAGCAAAAATAAAGCAGAAGGGACATGTTCCAACAAGGCGGTGGAATGCAGGTAAAGGAGAAAGACTTGCCGCTATTTTCAACAGTCGGTACGTCTCTGTGGAGGAAATGGGATTTCAGAATGACTTTCTGTCTCAGCAGGTTTCAGAGGATCAGGACCTTAGAGGTCATGAACCACGGCACCTTCTTTTAGAGATGAAGACACTACAGGCCAGAGACAGCGGGGGATCTGCTACCAGGTGCCCAGAGAAACGAGGATAGAACCTCAGAGTGCTTCCCGCCAACTCTGAATGGGGCAGAAGGAAGGAAGGAAGAAGCGCAGGAGGAAGTGGAAGAGAGAAGGGGTACTGGCAGAATGAACAGGGTTTTAGCACATGTAGGGCTTTCCATGAGGCTCAGTGGTGAAGAATCCACCTACCAATGCAGGAGATGCAGGAGACCTGGGTTCGAGCTCCAGGTCAGGAAGATCCCCTGAAGAAGGAAATGGCAACCCCCTCCAGTATTCTTGCCTGGAGAATTCCATGGACAGAGGAGCGTGGCAGGCTACAGTCCTTAGGGTTCAGAGTCAGACACGACTATAGTAACTTGTCACACAGGCAAGGGAAGGAAATCTCCCGATTCTGGCTCGGGGTTTCAGACAGACTATATAACATTCATTCCCTGTAACACAGACATGCTCTGTTCATTTCATCACCCAGGAAGTGAACTCAGAAACACTGGGTAAGTTTCCCAAGTAAAATGTAAAGTTAGGATTCAAAGTCTAGTCTGACCCCCAAAACTGTGCTTTCCTAGAACAACATGTTATAAGGGAGAAGGTGAGAATAAAGCAGAAATGAAGGATTGGCTGTGATAGATGGGTTACCTGGGGGAAGCCAAGGAAGGAGAACAGGAGTGGGGATTGAGGATCTCAGGAACCCCCAGAAAAGAGTCTTAAAGCTCAGAGTGGTAGGAAAACGGCACCAGGAGCCGTCTTCTTATTTGCAAACGTCTAAGGAGAGGAGAGAGGAGATACAGCGGCAGTGTCTGTGTCTGGAGTTGGAGCTAAAAGTTGGTGTTGAAGGTGGAACACTGGGTGGACAGAGGGGCCGTGGTTATCCCCGAGGGNGGGATGCTTAAAGCTCTCTGCAAAAGTTAGGGATCTGCGATCTATAGGGAAATATGTTTCTTCCTATCCCTAATCGAATTAATTTGTAATCCCATTATAAGTACTTGTACTGTGTTGCTTTTTTAAAAGTCATAGATTGCATACAAATATACCTGTTAGTAAAAATTGGAAGGCCCAATTTACATTTGAGATGTGTCCTTACTGCAAAATATTGCAAAACACAAGAACACTTGGGAAAAATTGACTGTACCAGCAATGGATTAGGTCAGAGAATCACCTTAGGCCCTGAATTTAAGCTTGTACTCACCTTCAGGCAAATATAGGGAGTGTCTGCTTCGTTAAATTTTGAGTCCTAGGTATATCTGCCTTCATCCAAGTCCCTGGACCTGAGACGTTACTCTTGGAGATGTAAACCTATGAGGAAATTTAGTAGCTAGAAAAATAGCAATACTTTCTAGTTGTTTCCCTGGTGGCTCAGATGGTGAAGAATCCGCCTGAAATGCAGGAGATCTAGGTTTGAATTGGGAAGATCCTATGGAGAAGGGGGGAGAAGGCGATGGCACCCCACTCTAGTACTCGTGCTTGGAAAATCCCATGGATGGAGGAGCCTGGTGGGCTGCGGTCCATGGGGTCTCGAAGAGTTGGACACGACTGAGCGACTTCACTTTCACTTTCCTGCATTGGAGAAGGAAATGGCAACCCACTCCAGTGTTTTTGCCTGGAGAATCCCAGGGACGGGGGAGCCTGGTGGGCTGCCGTCTCTGGAGTCGCAGAGTTGGACACGACTGAAGCGACTTAGCAGTAGCAGTAGCAACAAAGAAAGAATGCATGAACATATAGATAGTTTGAATTGAACTGATAGATTCAAATGAATTTTGGTAAAAATACTTTCATACATTTCATGTGAGTCTACACTGAAGAAGGAAGGAAGGAGAGAAAGGAGGGAGGAGGGAGAGAATGAAGAGAAGAGGGAAGGAGGGTGACCATGGCTCCCTGTGTCCTGAACTCAGCCAATTATTGTCTTTGGGCTCCTGTGAGGGTGAGAACAGAGGACACAACCTCTGTGAAGGACAGCTTTCCCCCTTGAGGGCAAAATTTTTGTTCCTGCAGCGCCAAGACTCTCCCTCTAAACATGCAGAAATCATTTCACCACCATGCCCCTAGCCACCCTGACATAAATCCTTATGGATAAACATTTTTCGTGTAAAGAGCAAAAATAAAGCAGAAGGGACATGTTCCAACAAGGCGGTGGAATGCAGGTAAAGGAGAAAGACTTGCCGCTATTTTCAACAGTCGGTACGTCTCTGTGGAGGAAATGGGATTTCAGAATGACTTTCTGTCTCAGCAGGTTTCAGAGGATCAGGACCTTAGAGGTCATGAACCACGGCACCTTCTTTTAGAGATGAAGACACTACAGGCCAGAGACAGCGGGGGATCTGCTACCAGGTGCCCAGAGAAACGAGGATAGAACCTCAGAGTGCTTCCCGCCAACTCTGAATGGGGCAGAAGGAAGGAAGGAAGAAGCGCAGGAGGAAGTGGAAGAGAGAAGGGGTACTGGCAGAATGAACAGGGTTTTAGCACATGTAGGGCTTTCCATGAGGCTCAGTGGTGAAGAATCCACCTACCAATGCAGGAGATGCAGGAGACCTGGGTTCGAGCTCCAGGTCAGGAAGATCCCCTGAAGAAGGAAATGGCAACCCCCTCCAGTATTCTTGCCTGGAGAATTCCATGGACAGAGGAGCGTGGCAGGCTACAGTCCTTAGGGTTCAGAGTCAGACACGACTATAGTAACTTGTCACACAGGCAAGGGAAGGAAATCTCCCGATTCTGGCTCGGGGTTTCAGACAGACTATATAACATTCATTCCCTGTAACACAGACATGCTCTGTTCATTTCATCACCCAGGAAGTGAACTCAGAAACACTGGGTAAGTTTCCCAAGTAAAATGTAAAGTTAGGATTCAAAGTCTAGTCTGACCCCCAAAACTGTGCTTTCCTAGAACAACATGTTATAAGGGAGAAGGTGAGAATAAAGCAGAAATGAAGGATTGGCTGTGATAGATGGGTTACCTGGGGGAAGCCAAGGAAGGAGAACAGGAGTGGGGATTGAGGATCTCAGGAACCCCCAGAAAAGAGTCTTAAAGCTCAGAGTGGTAGGAAAACGGCACCAGGAGCCGTCTTCTTATTTGCAAACGTCTAAGGAGAGGAGAGAGGAGATACAGCGGCAGTGTCTGTGTCTGGAGTTGGAGCTAAAAGTTGGTGTTGAAGGTGGAACACTGGGTGGACAGAGGGGCCGTGGTTATCCCCGAGGGGGAGATGCTACTGCCCATCAGTACTGAGGGCATGACTCTGCAAATGGCAGGAAACAAGTTTCTCGGACTTTTGGAAAACAATAGACAGGAGATGGAGAGGATCTGCTTTGGATCAGAAATAGGAGCTTTCTTAGGAGTAAGGGAAGCCCAGGGGGAAATAAGAAGGTATCCTGCCAACCTTCACTGGGGGCCCTTGTTGTAACGTCTATCTTCCTCAGCAGACTGAACCTCTGGAAGAGAGTATCTGTTTCCCAGTCCTAGTGGAGTAGACACTCAAGAAACAAACCCTTGGGTGCCTTTCAGCTCAAACAACCGACACTGTTCTGCTGTTCTGTTAGCACCCTTTTCACTCTAGAAGGAACAGTGCTCTAGTTGGCCATAATTCTGTCTCTAAAGATGCTCTAAGTAAATAAAAAGTCCTTTCTCTCACCCACAGAGCTTGTGTCAGGGTATATAAATAAACACAGATACAAAAATTTCACAAAAGTAATCTGCCCTAAACCCCTATTGTCTGTTCTTCTAGAGTTGTCTGCAACAATAGCAATTGTTTTCGTATTGTTGGGACTTCCCTGGTGGTCCAGTGGTTAAGACGCTGCACGTGCACTGCAGGGCATGGGTTTGATCCCTGGTCAGGGAGCTTAAGATCCTGCATGCCTCGTGGTGTGGCCAAAATAAAAAGACAGTATCGATAACTTTCACAGCCACATTTACCGAATGCTTACTCTCTTCCAGGCACAGGACTGAAGGCTGTAATCTGCCCGAGTTCACATACCTGGCCAGCAGTGGAGCCAAGGAGTGATGCTGCATTCAGTTGGCTGCTTCACATGGAGCAAGGCAGCCAAGGCTATCATGGACAAATCACAGGTGAGCAGGCTTCTCAGTGGAAGGCAGAGGTGCCAAGTCACAGATGGAGGAAGTCTGAAGAAATGGGAGCTTCCTCTGTGGGACCTGACTCCCCGCTAGCTGAGCTGATGGCTTTCCCGCTTTCTTGCCATGGGCTTTCCTGTAATGAGACTAATTGCTGTATCAATCCTCCCTTCGCAAGCAGATGAAGATGCCAAGCCTGCCAGACGGACTCCTGCAGCTTCCCCTGCTGCTCCAGGCCAGTCGCAGGTGAAAGCCCTGTTGGCAAGAGCTACCTATGGAGCTGGACTCCCAGTGTGGGGCCGCAGGGTGGGGGAGTCAGATGTGACAGAGAGTGGAGACTGAACGGAGCACCTTCCCCCATCTGCTGTTTCTACGCTTCTCCTTCCTACTCCTCTTAATGACATCGAGGAAACGCTTCCAAGCTGAGCTCAGAAAGCACGGGTTAAGCCCAAAGCCCTGTGCTGAGCAATGGCTGTTCCAGCACAGAGAGAATCACACTGGCTTCTGTATGTCTTCCTCCCCCATTCCCCAGGAGGAGGAGGAACTTCAGTCACTAAGACATGTCTGACTCTTTGTGACCCTATGACTGTGGCCTGCCATTTTCCTCTGAACACAGAATGCTCCAGGCAAGAATACTGGAGTGGATTGCCATGCCCTCCTCCAGGGGGACTTCCTGACCCAGGGATCGAACATGTATCTCCTGCATTGCAGGCAGATTCTTTACCTTCTGAGCCACCAAGGAAGACCCCTCACCTTTCTCAATTCCATCGCCAATCGTACAGGACCCTCTGACATCTCAGCATCTCTGGGCAGCCCTTCCTTCTCTGAATTCTCTAACAATACACCTCTGGCACAGGGTCTAGCAGAGGCTGCACTTCATACTTGAGGTTCAATCCATCTGTTCAATGTGTTCAGGATTAAGTAAGCACCTGATCAGAACTGCAGTGGGTGTTGGAGACAGGGCAGAAGGGAAGACCCAGCTCCTGCTCTAGCAGGAAGACAGATTAAACAACAAATGGCAAGTGGAGTGTTAAGACAGGGCAGGTAAGGACTTCTGGGGTGCAAAGAACAAAGGAACTTATTTGAACCAAAGGATTCAAGGGAAGCTAGCCATTTCTGAATTTTCTTTTTTTTAAAAAAAAATAATAATTATTGGAATATAGTTGCTTTATAGTGTTATTTTCTGCTAGACAGCAAAGTGAATTAGCTATATGTATACATATATCCTCTCTTTTTGGATTTCCTTTCCCATCTAGGTCACCCCAGAGCACTGAGTAGAGTTCTCTGTGCTACATGGTAGGTTCTCATTAGTTATCTATTTTATACACAGTACAGTATCAGTCAATCTATATATGTCAGTCCCAATCTCCCAATTCATCCCACCCTCCTCCTTGGTATCCCTGTTTGTTCTCTGTGTCTGTGTCTCTATTTATGCTTTGCAAATACATTCGCCTGTACCATTTTTCTATTTTCTGACTCTTTAGTCATTTGTACCTGGAAATGTGTTTTCCCTGTAAACTGTATGTGCTTCAAGACGAAGAATCACACGATTTAGCCCGAATGTCCTTTGTGATTGTTAGTCCATGAAAAATCATCCGAAAACACTGGTGGGTTGCAACATAGTTAATATGCTTATTAATAAGCATATTAAGATATTAACATGGTTAATATCTCTCGGTTGGGAAGATCTCCTGGAGGAAGAAATGGCAACTCACTCCAGTACTCTTGCCTGGAGAATGCCATGGACAGAGGAGCCTGGCGGGCTATAGTCCATGGGGTCTTAAAGAGTCAGAAATGAATAACTGAGTGACTAACACTTTCATGTGTTGGATTTACAGATTACTTAGGGAATTACTGCCATCTTAACAGTATTAAGTCTTCCAATCTATGAAGATAGGATGTCTTTCCATGCTTCATTTCTTTTTACTGATGAATAATATTCCATTGCATGGATATAGAACATGTTATTTATCCATTTGGATATCAGCTTGTTTTTCTTTTCTACCTTTTTGCTATTATGAGTAACATTGCTGTGGGTATTTGTGTACATGTTTTTGTGGGGATTATGTTTTCACTTCTTTGCATTATATACACAGGGTTAAAATGCAGGGTCATATAGTAATCCTATATTTAACATGTTGAGGAACTACCAGATTGTTTTCCAAAGTGGCTGCATTATTTTACACTCACCATTTACATTCTCAACAACGTATAAATTCCAATTTCTCCGCATCTTAACTAACATTCGTTATCATCTAATTTAGGCATCCTGGTGGGTATGAAGTGGTATCTCACTGTGGTTTTGATCTACATTTTCTTGTTGGATAAAGACATTGAACATCTTTTCATGTATTTATGGGCTATTCTCTCTCCTTGCTTTAAGGGTTTTAAAATTAATAAAGAGCTGCAGGCCACTCAGGGTGGTTGACTGGTCACAACTGACTTGAGCTATGTGCATTCAAACACAATGAGCAGTGCCCACCATCCCTCTGGTCTGTTATGGAAGGTGTGGTATGATATGGTGTGATATGGTGTGAAGTGTGGCATGATGTGGTGTGGTATGGTGTGGTATGGTATGGGTGTAGTGTGGCATGATGGGGTGTGGTATAGTGTGGTGTGTGTGATATGATATGATGTGGTGTGGAATGGTATGGTATGATACGGTGTGGTATGATATGGATAGTGTGTGGTGTGGTGTGGTATGCTATGCTGTGGTATGATATGGATAGTGTGGTATGGTGTGGTATGGTGTGGTGTGGTATGATGGGGTGTAGTGTGGTGTAGTGTAGTATGGTGTGGTGTAGTGAGGTATAAGATAAATAATGTGTGGTGTGGTTTGGTGTGGTGTGGTATGATATGGTGTGGTATGATGGGGTGTAGTGTGGTGTGGTGTGGCATGCTATGGTGTGGTATGGTGTGGTGTAGTGTGGTATGATATGGATAGTGTGGTGTGGTGTGGTATGCTATGGTGTAGTACGATATGAATAGTGTGGTGTGGTATGGTATTATGTGGTGTGGTGTAGTGTGGTGTGGTGTGGTATGATATGCTGTGGTATGGTGTGGTATGATGGGGTGTAGTGTGGTGTGGTGTGGTATGGTATGGTGTGGTATGGTGTGGTGTAGTGTGGTATGATATGGATAGTGTGGTGTGGTGTGGTATGCTATGGTGTAGTACGATATGAATAGTGTGGTGTGGTATGGTATTATGTGGTGTGGTGTAGTGTGGTGTGGTGTGGTATGATATGCTGTGGTATGGTGTGGTATGATGGGGTGTAGTGTGGTGTGGTGTGGTATGGTGTGGTGTAGTGTGGTATGATATGGATAGTGTGTGGTGTGGTGTGGTATGTTATGGTGTGGTATGCTGTGGTGTGGTATGATATGGATAGTGAGGTGTGGTGTGGTATGATACGGTGTAGTATGATGTGGTGTAGTGAGGTGTGGCGTGGTGTAGTGTGGTGTGGTATGGTGTGGTATGATAGGGTGTAGTGTGGTGTGATATGATATGGTGTGGTGTAGTGTGGTATGATATGGACAGTGTGGTATGGTGTGGTGTGGTGTGGTATGATATGGTGTGGTATGGTGTGGTATGGTGTGGTATGATACGATGTGGTATGGTGTGCTATGATGGGTGTAATGTGGTGTGGTGTGATATGGTGTGGTATGGTGTGGTGTAGCGTGGTGTAATGTGGTATGATATGGATAGTGTAGTATGAGGTGGTGTGGTGTGGTATGATAGGGTGTAGTGTGGTGTGGTATGATATGGATAGTGTGGTGTGGTATGGTGTGGTATGATGGGGTGTAGTGTGGTGTGATGTGGTATGATATGCTGTGGTATGGTGTGGTATGATGGGGTGTAGTGTGGTATGGTATATCCAGCACAGTTCCCTGCAGCCCCAGGGCAGCTAGTCATCCCAGCACAATAGGCAGAAATATTCTAATTTAGGAAGTAGTTCATTCTGAGACCAGCTAATCACTGAACTGCTTCCAAAGGAATCTGGCTATTTCCTCCAGTCTAAGACAGATAACACACAGAACCACAGAGATCCTGGAAACCTGACAAAGACAAACAAGTGACAAAAAGCGGCATCCTGGAAGATCCCAACAGCAGCAGTCAGCCCATCTGATACGGGCTTTGTCAGAAAAAGGTGGGGGGCGGTCCCAGAGAAATGATACTGCCTCCTGAGCATTAGGGGAGCACAGCATGGAGGCATCTGAATATGTGGGTGCTTGCTGGGCCCCCCAGGGTCTGCTAATGAAGAGGTCCAGCTCCTTTCTCAGGGCCCCATGATGAGGCAGCTGTGAGAAAGTTCCAGTCTTGAAGCCCCTTGGTTACCATTGATCAGCACTGCATCCCCGTCAAAACCAGCTGTGGGAGGAGGTTCAGAATGAAAATCTAGCTGTGAGCATCTCTGCCTTAGAACACTGTGAGGCTCAGAGGGAAGCTAGGACTTGGGTTGCCACGGTCAACCACAAGCCCTGTGTGCTAGGTTGGCATGCTCCTCGATACGTATCATTATTAGGAAGTGGGGGTGGCTGAGTGGCTCAATGGTAAAGAATCCACCTGCCAGTGCAGGAAACACTGGTTCCATCCCTGGGTCCAGAAGATCTCCTGGAGAAAGAAATGGCAACCCACCCCAGCGTTCGTGCCTGGAGAATCCCATGGACAGAGGAACCTGGAGGGCTACATACAGTTCATGGGGTTGCAGAGTCAGACACGACTTAGTGACTAACCAACAACAAGGTCACTTCCTGCTCTCAAGTAGGTCTCCAATAAGTGCTAAATGAAATAATGGCACAGTCATCTGATGCCATAGAGAAGTCTGAGGCAGAAATCACGACCAGCAGAGATACCATAAGAGCCCAAAACTGGTTTTTCCCCAAGCCTAGAAATCCTCACCAAAGCATACCTGAGCTCACAGACAATGGGGAATTAATTAGCAGGGTGCCCTTGGCAAGCTTTTGGGGCCAATGGAAATGGATGATGGGAAGTGATATAAGTCAACAGGAATCAGAGACAGAGTAGAAGACAGTTGCATACTTCCCAAGGTCTCGACAAACCTTTCTGATGCCGTGGATGACACCTGTGAGCCGTTCATATTCAGAACCAGCCACCTCCAGCTGAGGTGTGCTCAGTTCTGACACGGGCCTCCCAAACTCCCATTTCTTTTTCCTGAAGTTCTCTGTTACTTCCTCAACCATTAGAGCACAGCTGCACACTCCTATCAACCTCAGTTACTCTGGACTCTTACTTCACCCTCTAAGTCCTAACTTGGAACTTCCTATATCACTGAGCCACATCCTCTTTCAGACACTGGTGAGCAAGATGCCATTGTGTGTAGTGATAGACATGAGCGACCCAGGAGTGGCCACCATATGTACACGGCATCAAAAATGTACAACCAAGTCAAGTGTCAGCATGTTCTATTGACTAAGCAAACAGGAGGACCTGATAGTAACTGACAAAAGAGCAGCAGACTTCCAGAACTGAAGAGGCCCCGTAACGTGTGTGTGTGTGTGTGTGTGTGTGTAGGAATGAGGGGGAAGATTCTTCCACAGCTGACTCAGCTTCCCAAATTTCACCTGTTCATCCATGGAGCACACAGGTTGGCCTCTGGGCACCATCTGCCCAGGGCACTGGCATGTAGAATGCTGTTCATCACCCAGCTGTCCTTGGTCTTCCGGCGGGCGGTCACCAGTGCATGTGCAGCCGCACCCCCTGTTGCTTTCACCTGGCTCAGTCCCTTCCTCTTTCCCTCCCCTCACGCACCCCAAACTTAGTCTGAGACAGGGTTGTAGCCCCAGCTCCGGGGAGCTCACATTTCATGAGGAAACAAAAGCCGGGAGCAGGACTCTTTGGCTTAGAGTCTCAGATCAGGACAGAACTGGAAGGAATCTCAGTGGTGCCCAGCCCTCACTTTATTCTGGGGAAACTGAGGCCCAGGAGGGTGGTGCCACTGACCCAAATTCACACAGGGGACCTAAGACAAGAATTCAGGTCTTTGTTCTTGCCTGGAGAATCCCAGGGACGGTGGAGCCTGATGGGCTGCTGTCTATGGGTCGCACAGAGTCGGGCACGATTGAAGTGACTTAGCAGCAGCAGCAGCTACTCCCTTAAGCCTCGGCTGCTTCTTCCAAGCTGTGGTTGCTTCAATAATAAGAAATTCACATGAGCCCCCTCCTTGCCAACCTCCAAGTCTTCTAGTTGGTTTAGTACCTCTGTCCACGACTCCAGGGGCCAAAGACTTGAAAATCCCCTGTCATTATCCCCTATTGCCCCACCGTCCCCAGGCTGCATCTTCGCCCTTGCTCCCTGGGATCCCCTGCTTCCTATTGTCATGATTGCTTGCCTTTTTGACCAAAACTGCGACAAGGCCTTAGATAAACCATCTGTAGAGTAAAATCCCAGCTAGAGTGAAAAATTATTGAACTAACCAAATGTTGCCATATAGACTTGAAATCCCCTTTCCCCCAGAGAAGCCTACCCAGCCCCTGCCCCTCATCCCTCTTCACATCTTTGTTTCCAGGGCCCCCGGCTGCTCTCTTGTTTCAACAAAATGACTGAAATGCCCTACAAGGGACAGCTCAAGATTTGAAATGACTACTATATTGATTCAGGCAAGTTCTTACCTTAGGAATTTTGAACGGATCTGGGCAAAAATGTGTGAACGTTCCAACACACTGACTTTAATCTCATTAGTGCAAATTCAACTGACAGGCGCCGAAACAACTCTGGTGGCAGCTGGGGGAGCGGGGGCCTGAGACATGCAGACACTTACAAGGGGCAATTTCCTTTGCACCTGGAGATGAGAAATCACAGTTGTCAGCTGCCGCTTGGAAAGGCAGAAAGATGGGCGATCGAGTCCGAGCTGCACGCAGAGCTTGGACACCTTTTATTCCCTCCTAGGAAAGGGGCAAGAGCACAGAGCAGAGGAGGACCAAGAGACAGCTCGAATAGCTCACACCTCTCACGAGGGAGAGCAGGGATTAAAGCCATCAAAACAGATCAAACCGTCTCTGCCCTTGGCTCCCCTACAGCCTCCACCATGAGCATTGTTCCCTCTGCCATCCTTATCAGTGGAAATTGCTGAGAAGTTCTAAACCTTTCTCTGTCCTCCTAAGAGATTAATCAACATTGTACCTGCTCCTTATTTCCATATATCTCAATGACTCTCTGGCAGTAGTTTCAAGATTTTAGACCTGGAAACTTCCCTTCTGGCATAGAATTGCCAGATCTTTATTTTGTTGAGCCAAGATAAACAAAACATTTTGCTAAAACAAAATGAAATGAAAAACAGATCTCTCTCATCACCATGATTTCTTTTTCTTTTTTTAAGGGCACTTTAGAATAGAGAGGCAGCTGTAGAGAACGGACTTGTGGAAACAGCAGGGGAAGAGGCTGGGATGACCTGGGAAGTAGCATGGACATGTATACACTGCGATGTATAAAACAGCTAGTGGGAAGTTGCCTTATAGCACGGGGAGCTCAGCTCAGCGCTCTGTGATGACCTAGAGGAAGGTGGGAAGGAGGCTCAAGAGGGACGTGATGTGGGTATACTTACAGCTGATTCACACTGTTACACAGCACAAACTAACACCACATTGTAAAGCAATGATCCTCCAATTAAAAATTAAAAAGGGGGCACTTTCATGCAAATAAATAAAGCTCTTTATGTAGCTGTTAATTTTCTCGTTTGGACATGGTCTTCATTTGGATTGAGGGGATAAAGACCCCACTGGGGGTCTCTGGATATGCCTTTGGATAACTGAAAACTGTATTTCCAACTTCAGTCCCTACTACTGTCCCTCCTGACCTGCTTCCCTCCCCTAAAATATACCCTTTAATCAGTCTCAATAAACCAGAGGCATGTGTCTTCCCACTCTGTCCTTGGAAATGCCCTCCCGTCCTTGCTGGTGGCTCCTGCTCATCCTTGAGCTCCCTCCTTCTGCAGGCAGAGGGCCACCCTTCCTGCACCTCTGCAATGCAATTAATCATACTGCAGCCTGCTGTTTACACCAAGACATCTGCCTCTTCTGCAGCTCTCTGAGGGCAGAGGTAATCCCTCTGCCATCTTCAGAGTCATAAGCATCCTGAACAAAGCCCCCCCACCTCCCACCAGCAGGGATGCTCAGCCATTGGTTGAGCAGGGAATGGCTGGCACAAGGGCCACTGGTTCACCAAACAGGCACCCAAAACAGCGCAGGTATTACTGAGGCTATACCAAAGTAGCAAACGAGGGCCGTGCCCTTGGGGAGTTTACTTTTAGGGAATTGAGCAAATCAAACAGACTTAAATGAGACAATATAAACCATTCAAAATCCGTGTGACTCAGACTGTGGGCAGAAGAGCTGAGGAAGTTTTAAGTGAAGGAGAAGTCATCGCAGGGTGGGGTTTGCCAGAGACAGTTTCATGGAAGAGTTGAGTTTTAATCTGGGCCTTGAAAGAAGTGCAGAAGTCAAGTTGGCAGAGGACAGCAAGGAGCATCAAGGAAGGTAAAGAGTACGACTGGAGGCTGGAAGGAATCAGGCAGTGGCTGAAATCAGCTGGGTGCCAGGCTTCGGACACATGATTAAGAATGAAGGGATCCCACAGGGCAGTCCAGGTCTGGTGGGAAACCTTGGACCAGCCAATAGGGGGATCTGAATTCCAAGGAGAATAATTGGATTTTACAGCTGGAAATAAAATTTCATTTTTATTGGCTAGATTAGGCCTCCTCTTGTCCACCCCACCCACTTCACAGATGAGAAAACCAAGGCACAGAGATGGTGTGCATGTCTTCCCCAAGATACAGGAACAGTGGCATCGGTAGTAAAAGTCAATGCAGTGGCTGATGTTTAGAGAACTCAGACCCGCGGAACCTTGCTCTAAGCAGCGTAGCTGCACACCTTACTTAATCCACAGCATACCTCCAAGGTAGGTAGTCTACTGATGCCCATTTTGCAGGCCAGGAAGCCAGAAAGTTCAGCAGCTTGCTCAAGTTCACAAGGGAAAAGGGACAACTGACGCAGTCAGCACTTTGGAACTATCTCACCGAGTACTAGTGCTAATGGAAAGAACACAGGATTTCCAATCAAAGGACATGCATTCAAACGCTGGCTCCACCTCAGTCATCATGTGACCTCCGGTGAGTTACCTAACCTTGCTGATCCTCTGTATCCTCACCAGTACAATTCCTATCTTACAGGACTTCTGTGGGGATTAAATAAGATTATATGTGTCAAATTCTTGGCACCTAGTACATGCTCAGTCAACACTGGTCCCCTCCCCATCTCCTTCCTTCCAGAAGCCTCAATACCACCTTCTTCGGTCCTGTGGCTGCAACTCCTCCCCTCAGCCATGTCTCCTCCCTTGGACACTGTTCCTCCAGGCTCTGCTGTTCAGCCCTGGAAGTAACTGTAGGGTAGGTGGAGTGGAGGGGGAGTGCGAGGAGAATTGGGCTTTCTGGGTGGCAGGACAAAGCTGCTCCCCTGCTTCGGCTTCCCAGGTGGTTCAGTAGTAAAGAATCTGCCTGCCAATGCAGGAGACCTGGGTTCGATCCCTCGAGGTCAGGAAGATCTCCTTGAGAAGGAAATGGCAACCCACCCCAGTATTCTGGCCTGGAAAATTCCATGGACAGAGGAGACAGTGGGCTACAGTTCATGGGGTCACAAATTGTTGGACACAAGTGACTGATTGAACATGCACGCTTAGGGGGAAGTGCAGAAGGATCCACAAGTGGACCAGCAGAAAGACACAAGCTGAACCTCCCTAATGATCCATGGACTCACCCCTCCCCACCCCAAGCCCTTGACTTCCTGGGTTTCTGGGTTTCTTGAGGTCCTTATCCTTTGCATACACCTCCACCCTTCCACCCCACCCTCCCGCCCCATACACTGCCTTCACTCAAACTGTCTTATATGCCAAGTTGTGTTGCTTAATTATTCAATAGGAAGCCTCCAAAAATATGTCTAGGGAGACTGGTTGGGAGGGGTCAAGAAATTATATCAAGAACTTTGCTCAAACAAGGCTGCTTGAGATGGAGAGAGAAGATACATATATTCTTTCCTGGCTAGGAGATGGGATAGGATGAACAATTCCTCCCTGTACATTTTAAGTGTTTAACAGCTTCTTGGGCTTTCAGTTGCAAAGTACCATCCTCCACCCCCTCAAGTGCCAGAAAGTTTGAAATTCATTTGCTGGGTTACCAAGTCCCTCTGAAGGAAAGGTTACTTAGGTAAACCAAATGGTAATAAATCTGCATGTTATAGAGCCTGTTTCCATCAGGTTTAAATGATGATGAAGAAGGACTCAGAGAAAACATCACAGGGATGGGACCAAGCTTTCTGAAAGCACCCACTGTGTACGAGACACCGGGCTAGACTTTGTGCTTGCTTTTTCTTACTCTTTCCCACAACCCAGGAAGCTGATGACACTGAAGCTCCCAGCCAGTCAGTCCTGGGCTGTGGGTCAGCCTCATTTCCCAGATGTGGACCCAAGATACACTAACCTCTCCCAGCCTTGATGTTCATATTGAAAAGAAGGGACGACAGCACCCATCTTCTGAAGGAGCTCCAGGGATAAAGACTGGAGGGCAGGTACCCTCCTGACCTGGACTTGATGCTTGGGACTGGCTGGGGCTCAAGATAGAGGCCAGGGAAGTCTGGGGAGGGCTCATCTGGGCCCAGCTCTGAAGCTATCCATTGTGTCTGATGCATCGAGTTGAGTTTCACACTGCTGAAAACAAGTGTGAGCTGTTCAGCTGCACCTGGAGAGCTTGGGAAAGTGTGAGAGAGCCCTGGGGCAGAGGTTAGACTGGCCTATGGCTGCCGGGCCCAGGTCACGGGCCTCATTCTGCACATCTGTAAGTGACACGCTGGACCCAGTGATTGCTACAGTTCCTTCCCATCCAGCAAAGAACCCTGTGTTCCAAAATGAATACATTTGTAGAATCTTAAGAGTCCCATTCAGGCTTTTCACATATGACAGGCAGTTTAGGAGGTACAAGGAAGATCTCTCTCAAGCAATTTCAAAACAAAACAAAGCAAGCTACAGGCGCTGCCTCGGCCCGGGGTGTTTTCCACTTCTTACCCTGTTCACCTGCATGGGGAACAAAAACAAGAAAAGTTTTTTTTTTTTCTTTTTTTTCTTCTTCTCTTAAATAACACACACATTGTCTTTCTACCTGGCTTTCCCTCGGGCTGGGTGCCAGCAAGGTGGATAAGATCTTTCAGGAACTTTTATAATGTCACATACTTATGCAAATTGGCAAAGTGTTTATAGCAACAGGCACCACAACAGCGCCCTGAGGTTTCAATTAGTGAGAACAGCGGGCAATCTAAGCGGCTCCAGAGCATGGAGGGTGAGGTTGGATCTAGAACACTTGGGACTCTAGCTTGGCTGCTGCCTGGCCACACCACTCCATCTCCTGAGCCTGGGGTCCTGTCTGTGTTTGGAGGTGATGTTGTCATCCCATGAGGTGCGCCTGACAGACCCCAGGCATGCAGGCCACACACACGGGGTTGGCTGTCTACCAATGCGACTCCGACTTCCATCACATGGGCTTAGAGGCCTGTAAGCACTCCGGTCCAAAGGCCCACTGGCCACATACCCACACGCACAGTGCCAGGCAGGACACTGTCCTTCCAGCTAGGGACAGGCAGGACACTGCCCTTTCCTGCTGGACAGACCTGGAGGGAGGCCTGGGCCATGCCCCACTCTATCACTTAACTTGTCCTGTGACTCTGAGCAAGATACTAGCCTTCTTTGAATCTTACTTTCCTCATTTATAAAAAAGACAGTAGACCCGTAGTATGGTCATGCCTACGTGGTGTGCACCCATCTTGCTGGGCTGCTTGGGAGTTAAATGTTGATAAGGTGGTGCTAGTGGTAAAGAACCTGTCTGCTGATATAGCAGACATAAGAGATGTGGGTTCCATCTCTGGATTGGGAAGATCCTCTGGAGGAGGGCATGGCCACCTGCTCCAGTATTCTTGCCTGAAGAATCCCATGGACAGAGGAGCCTGGTGGGCTACAGTCCATAACAGTTGGGCACGACTGAAGCAACTTAGTACTCACAAACTCAAAGAACCACCGCTGTGCTTGACAAGTCATAAGCTTCAGTGTATCCTGTCACCATACCAGCATCATCTAAGACGAATCCCAAGTTGTATTTGGGGAGAGGGATTAATAGGCAACATGTAGAAAATGGGTTCTGGGATCAGATTCAGGAGTGAGGTGCCAAGCAATGGAGGAGCAGACGTGGATGAGGTCTCCAGAACTTTCAGAGGGGGTTACAGGGCTCTGTTTCCTAATTGATTTGTCTTCAGAAGTCCCTCTCATTTTGTGCCATGTGGGGACCAGCAATCCATGAATCACCCCTGGGAAATCCTAATCACGGCCTGAATGGGAGAAGAGGAATCCCAAAAAGGAGCATCTGCAGACTTCCCTGGTGGTCCAGTGGCTAAGACTTCACACGCTTCAATGCAGGGAACCTGGGTTCTATCCCTGGTCAGGGAACTAGATCTTACGTGCTGCAATTAAAGATCCCATATGCCGCAACTAGGACCTGGCACAGACAAATAAGTACTTATTTATTTCAATATTTAAAAAGGAGAGAGAGTGAAGATGCCCTCTTTAGCAGGGCATCTGAAGAAGAAGCAAAGACAAAGGATTTGGAGAGAAAAGACAAGGACACCCATGTACACTGGAGCCATCTGGACCCCCCATGAGACATGGACACCCAGGGAGCTGCTCTTCACAGTAGCTCATTTTGAATTGCCATACAAACCTTTTGGGAAGCTGGGCTGGACTGTCCCCACTTCACAGACGCCCACAGTCAGGCACTGACAGGTTCAGCTGCAAGCCCAGGACCATGGGACTAGCAGGCAGTATACCTGGGATGCAAGCCCAGTGTCTTAAAGTCAAGTTCTAAAGTTTCCTGTATGAGTGAGAGGAAGACTGATGTGGATTCTAGTGGGCCGATCATTCAAACTCCACTTAGCCTGGGGTGGTTCGATCATTAAGATCACTTTGGGCTTCTTTTTGGCTTGAGATGTCACCTGATTGTTTTTAATTTGTAGCCTCTTTCCAATGTTTACATTTGGAATGTTGTAAAACTTTGCTCTGTTGAGAGGCATAATTGGAACCTTACCAAAAACACTGCAAATGGGTCTTAGATTTAGTTGAATCAAGTTCCCCCCTTCCTGCCTCTCTTCCTCTCTAACCCCAACCTTACAGTGGCCTTGGGTACCGTCTCCTGGACTCAGGTTACCCTCCCAAGGCCCTGTTACCTCACTGCAGAAATTGCTGAAGTCAGCCTGTTCCCTTCACAGTCCTTAGAGAGAAGGGAAAAATCCCAGGGGCCTGTAAATACTGCAAGAAACAGCACCCCACCCAGCACTCTGTTTAGCTTGGATGAAAAATGTACGCGGTGACAATGCAAAGCGCCTTGGGCAGCAACAGGACCCAGCGATGTTCCTGTATCTCATTGCTGGTTGATTAATTACCAGGCTACACACATGGGCTGTGGAGTCAGGAGTGGTGCCGTGTGTGCTGTGGCATCGTTCTTCTCTCTCCTGCTGTGTGTGTGGAGCCAGGAAACCCTGCCTGCCAAGCGTGAGAGGTGCCAGCGATAAACACTCTAGCCAGGTGGTGGGGACCAATAAGGGACCGAGTGGGAGGCTGCCTGTCACACCCGACCTTCTCAAAGCCAGCTCTTAGCACCTGGGGTGGCATGTGGAGGAAGATCTTTCTCTTTTCTCTGCTTTGATGGCTGGCTTTTGGGTTTTGTTTTTGTTTTCCCTGGGAAACCAAAAGGCATGGCCTTCAGCCCCAGACTGCGAGCGTAGGGTCTCTTTCCCTCCTAACTCAGTCCCTCGAAGACCACTGATGAATGCTTTGTTGTGTACACAGCACTGGGGTGAGACCCTGGAAGAAGTGAGGTCTGAGGGCTGCTCACCAGGAGCTCACAGGCCAGCTGAGTGATGAGGTCCTCCAACCAAGCAGAGGGGGAAAAGGTAAGACAGGGTAACATCCCAGGGAGCTACAGCCGACATCTGTCATTTGTGTCAGCTCTGCGGGCGCGTCACCCTTCCATGTGGCAGATGGTCCCACAGGGGCTGGCCACCACCATCTCCAATGTCCTCACTCCTAGCAGAGGGGTAAATGAAGCTAAGCTTTTCTGCAGAGGATCTGTAGAGTAGGGACACAGAGCAAACAAACTGAGGTTCGTAAGGGTTTAACTTCCCCCAGGTTACTGCGTGGGAGGACTGAGCCTTGAAGCTAGGTTTGTCTGACTCTAAGCCTGTGCTCTTCCCCATGGTGTCACTTTAATCTCCAGAAAATGAAAGAAACGAGGACTAAAGAAGCAGAATCCATCTTCTCTATCCACTCATCTGCTGATGGACACTTAAGTTTCTCCCATATCTTATCAACTGTAAACAATGCTACTGTGAACATCAGGGTGCACGTTATCCTTTTGAAATAGGGGTTTTGTTTCTCAGCTATGTACTCAGGTGTGAAACTGCTGGGTCATATGGTAGTTCTGGATTTCTCAGGTGGCACTAGTGATAAAGAAACTGTCTGCCAATGTAGGAGATGTAAGAGATTTGGGTTCGATCCCTGCGTCAGGAAGGTCCCCTAGAGAAGGAAATGGCAACCCACTCCAGAATTCTTGCCTGGAGAATCCTATGGACAGAGGAGCCTGGCCGGCTACAGTATAGGATCCACAAAGAGTTGGACACGACTGAAGCAACTGAGCATGTATACATGCATGGTAGTTCTATTTTTAGTTTTTTGAGAAACCTCCAAACTGTTCTCCGTAGTGGCTATACCCATTTTCACTCCCACCACCAGTGTATGAGGGCTTCCTTCTCTCCACATCCTTATCAACATTTATTATTTGTGATGTTTCTGATGACAGCCATGCTGACAGGTGTGTGGTGATATCTCACTGTGGCTTTGATTTGCTTTTCCCTGATGATTAGTGATGCTGAACATCTTCTCATGTGCCTGCTGGCTATCTGCATTTTCTCTTTGGAAAAATGTCTGTTTGGTTCTTCTACACATTTTTAATCAAGTTGTCTTCTTGACATTGAGCTGTTTATACAAGCTGGATATTAATCCCTTATTGGTCAAGTCAATTTCCAAATATTTTCTCACATTCAATAGGTTATCATTTCATTTTATCAATGGTTTCCTTGGCTATCAAAAGCTTTTAAGTTTAACTAGGTCCTACTTGTTTATTTTTGCTTTTATTTCCTTGGTATTTTCATAAGCATTGTACTGAGTCCATACACACACATAAACACACACTGGAATACTACTCAGCCATAAAAACAATGACATTTTCACATTTGCAGAAACATGGATGGACTCGAGGGCATTATGCTAAGTTCAGCCAAAGAAAGACAAATACTCTATGATCTCACTTATATGCAGAATCTAAATGATACAACAAGCCAGTGAATATAACAAAAAAGAAGCAGTCTCACAGATTTGAGTACAAGCTAGTAGTTACAATGGGAAGAGGGAAGGAGAGGTAACCTGGGGTAAGGAATTAAGAAGTACAAACTATTAGATATAAACTAAGCTACAAAGCTATATTGTACAATATGGGGAATATAGTCAATGTTTTGTAATAACAATAGATGGAATAAAAACTTTAAAAATGTGAATCATTATGTTGCACATCTGTAACCTATAGTGCATACCAACTATACTTAAAATATTTAAATTTAATTTTAAGAAAGAAATGGAACCCAGAGCTTCCCATAGGAACTGCTCTGTGGAAGTGCCAATGCCAAAAGATGACCTGGAATATGCTATCATGAAACATAGAGGGGCCAGAAATCATTTGAAACAAAGGATTTAATCCAACCCTCATTTCCTGATATTGAGCAATAGACTGAGGGTAGAAGCTGTGCCTTAGTTCACTTTTCTCTCCAGAGTCTAATGCTTGCTTATCCAACAGTCTAATACAACACCACTATTTCCTTGAAACAGCAGAGTGATCAAAAGCATGGACTTTCAAGGTGCAAAGGTCTAGGTGTAAATATACCCTTCACTGAAAAAAACGGAGCTTTTTACATGGAAATCATTGAAAAGGACCTCTGTCTCACACCATCAAAAGTCAATACTGAATAGATTAAGAATACAAATGTCAAGGCAAAATTTGAAAACTTTCAGAAGAACTAGTGACTATCTTAATAACCTTGGAATAGGAAAAGATTTCTTAGTCAAGACACAAACATTTCTAGTTATATAAGAAAAGATACATAAGTTTGACTATATTATAACTAAGAATTTCTGTTTGTCCAAAGAGTCTCCAATGGAAGGGAACCCTCCTACACTGTTGGTGGGATTGTAAACTGGTTTAGTCATTATGGAGAACAGCATGGAGGTTCCTTAAAGAACTAAAAATAGAGCTACCATATGAAATTAAAAGACCCTTACTCCTTGGAAGGAAAGTTATGACCAACCTAGAGAGCACATTGAAAAGGAGAGACATTACTTTGCCAACAAAGGACAGTCTAGTCAAGGCTATGGTTTTTCCTGTGGTCATGTATGGATGTGAGAGTTGGACTGTGAAGAAAGCTGAGCACTGAAGAATCGATTTCTTTGGAAGGAATGATGCTAAAGCTGAAACTCCAGTACTTTGGCCACCTCATGCGAAGAGTTGACTCATTGGAAAAGACTCTGATGCTGGGAGGGATTGGGGGCAGGAGGAGAAGGGGACGAAGAGGATGAGATGGTTGGATGGCATCACTGACTTGATGGGCATGAGTCTGAGTGAACTCCGGGAGCTGGTGATGGACAGGCAGGCCTGGTGTGCTGCAATTCATGGGGTCGCAAAGAGTCAGCTGAACTGATGATCCTGCCATCCCACCCTTGTCATGTATTGGGAAAAAAACATGATCTGAAAGGATACGTGCACTCCAATGTTCATTGCAGCACTATTTACAATAGCCAAGACATGGAAGCAACCTAAATGTCCATCAACAAAAGTAAGATGTGGTACATATATACAATAGAATATTACTCAGCCATTAAAAGAATGAAATAATGCCATTTGCAGCAACCTGGATGGACCTAAAGAGTGTCATACTGACTGAAGTAAGTCAGAAAGAGAAGGAGATATATTGTATGACATCCCTTATACGTGTAATCCAAAAAGAAATTATACAAATGAACTTACAAAATAGGAAGAGACTCACAGACTTAGAAAACAAACTTATGGTTGCTGGGGGAGAAGGATAGTTAGGGAGTTTGGGAAGATCATGTACACAGTGATATATTAAAAATGGATAACCAACAAGGACATATTTTATAGCACATGGAACTCTTACTTAATGTTATGTGGCAGCCTGGATGGGAGAGGTTTGGGGGGAGAGTGGATACATGTATTTGTATGGCTGAATCCCTTTGCTGTTCATCTGAAACTACCACAACCCTGTTAACTGGCTATCACTTCAGCTCAGCTGCTCAGTCGTGTCCAACTCTTTGTGATCCCATGGACTACAGCTCACCAGGCCTCCCTGCCCATAACCAACTCCCAGAGTTTACCCAAACTCATGTCTATTGAGTTGGTGATGCCGTCCAACCATCTCATCCTCTGTCATCCCCTTCTCCTCCCACCTTCAATCTTTCCCAGCATGAGGGTGTTTTCAAATGAGTCAGTTATACACATCAGGAGGCCATTGTATCGGAGTTTCAGCTTCAGTATCAGTCCTTCCAATGAAATATTCAGGACTGATTTCCTTTAGGATGAACTGGTTGGATCTCCTTGCAGTCCAAGGGACTCTTAAGGGTCTTCTTCAACACCACAGTTCAAAAGCATCATTTNGAGGGTGTTTTCAAATGAGTCAGTTATACACATCAGGAGGCCATTGTATCGGAGTTTCAGCTTCAGTATCAGTCCTTCCAATGAAATATTCAGGACTGATTTCCTTTAGGATGAACTGGTTGGATCTCCTTGCAGTCCAAGGGACTCTTAAGGGTCTTCTTCAACACCACAGTTCAAAAGCATCATTTTTTTTGCCGCTTAGCTTTCTTTATAGTCCAACTCTCACATCCATTCATGACTACTGGAAAAACCATAGCTTTGACTAGATGGATCTTTGTTGGCAAAGTAATATCTCTGCTTTTTAATATGCTGTCTAGGTTGGTCATAACTTTTCTTCCAAGTTTTCTTTCAAGCAAGAGTCTTTTANAGATGTCTGGCTCTAGATGAGTGATCACACCATCATGATTATCCAGGTCATGAAGATCCTTTTTGTACAATTCTTCTGTGTGTTCTTGCCATCTCTTCTTAATATCTTCTGCTTCTGTTAGGTCCATGCCGTTTCTGTCCTTTATCGAGCACATCTTTGCATGAAATGTCCCCTTGGTATCTCTGATTTTCTTGGAGATCTCTAGTGTTTCCCATTCTGTTCTTTTCCTCTATTTCTTTGCTTTGATTGCTGAAGAAGGCTTTCTTATCTCTTCTTGCTAGTCTTTGGAACTCTGCATTCAGATGCTTATATCTTTCCTTTTCTGCTTTGCTTTTTGCTTCTCTTCTTTTCACAGCTATTTGTAAGGCTTCCCCAGACAGCCATTTTCCTTTTTTGCATTTCTTTTCCATGGGGATGGTGTTGATCCCTGTCTCGNAGTCTTTGGAACTCTGCATTCAGATGCTTATATCTTTCCTTTTCTGCTTTGCTTTTTGCTTCTCTTCTTTTCACAGCTATTTGTAAGGCTTCCCCAGACAGCCATTTTGCTTTTTTGCATTTCTTTTCCATGGGGATGGTGTTGATCCCTGTCTCGCCTTTTAAGTGCTTAATACATATTTATTGAATGAATGCTTTACTTCCTGGAGAGAGTGAATCTCAAAGACCAGGTAAAAATTAACCAGGCAGGTGAGAATGGAAGAGGATTCTAAGCAAAGAAGGTGGCAACTTGAGGCCACAGTGGTCTCAGAATGTGGCAGAGTAATTTACAAGCAGTTCTAAATAAGACTGTAGGAGCCTCCCCATTAATACTCATGTCTTTTCCATTTAAGGAGTACCTTAACTGTTTTCAAAATTGTTTTCTTTTTCACATACACATAGGAGTTAACTTTTAAATTGATTAAAAACTTCTAAATGATCTTACTTAATCAGTATAGATTTTAGTAAGAAAACATAATGAAACAATAAGAAAGCATTGTACCGGAGTTAATTTGGCAACAATTTTTCTTCTTTAGTTTTACAAAAAATGAGATATCTCATGATAGCATTTTAGGTTTAATAAGAAAGGTACTATTTGAGAAATCATGTTAATATTTACAGTCAAGGAACATGGGTTTGGCTTTAACCTGGTTATAAAATAGATACTGAGGACCTAACTATATTGTAATAAACCAAATGGGATAGTCCCTGTACAGAGAACTGGACATTAGAAAAGTATTGCTTATGACAGTGAAAGTCATCTCTTACATTTGATGTACTTTGAAGCTTTTAAAATAAAATATAACTTGGCTTTTAAACTCAATAAAGAGATTTCTGTCTCACTGGGAAAAAGAAAAAAATACTCATATCCTTCCAAGGGTTCCTGTAAAGCAGGCCCGCTTCATCCCAGGGTTATCAGGAAAGTGCTCAAATTCTTAAGAGTTCCTTGGACTGCAAGGAGATCAAACCAGTCAATCCTAAGGGAAATCAACCCTGAATATTCAATGGAAAGACTGATGTTGAAACTGAAGCTCCAATACATGACCACCTGATGCAGAGTCAACTCATTAGAAAAAACCCTGATGCTGGGAAGGAGAAAGGGATGACAGAAGACGATGGTTGGATGGCATTACTGACTCAATGGACATGTGTTTGAGCAAGTTCTGGGAGATGGTGAAGGACAGCGAAGCCTGGTGTGTTGCAGTCCATGGGGTTGCAAAGAGTCGGACACAACTGAGAGACTGAACAACAACAACAACAGCAACTTCTTCTAGGGAGGATCTTGAAGTCTGAGTTGCCTAATTGCTCCCTGGCTCAAGAGGTCCTACCTGAGGACCAGAAGATGGGAGTGGTGGGCGAGGGTGAGGAGGGTTGATGGAAAGCTAGGAGGTGAAGGTAGGGGAGAAGGAAGGAGCTCTCAGTTTAAGCTTGTGAGTTCATTACTCTGGAAAGATGGGTCCAAGTGAGCCATGTCTGGCAAGTAACGGGCCTTGCCCGAGTGACTCAACAGCATCAGCTTGGCAACCACACTGAGTCAGTTGGAAGGAAACAGAGCTCCTCAAGGCCTGATGAGTGAAGCTGAAAGGAACTCACTGAAAGGCAGTGCAAAGTCATTCACGGTCTCAGCAAGATGTTTCAGAACCAGATGCAGAACTAATCCAAAAAGAGGGCATCTTGATCCCCATTCACAATGCATGTGGGCAAGACACCCAGCACGTGCCAGGAGGCCAAGGTTCCAGGCACACTGGGACATTAAGCCCCACTGAGTGTGTGGTCCATTAGTAGAGGTCCACTGCCTCCCAAAGGGCCTGGGATTTGGATCCTCAGCCTCCGTGCTCATCCTGAAGCACTTTCCCAGGGAGAATTTTTTGTCCCATTTGGCGGATGTGGCTCAGAGAAGCCAAGTCTTGCCTGCAGTCAACCAGCAACTCGGTTTCCTGAGATGGAAACCAAGGCCCAGACCTACCAGCCTCTAGTGGTTTCTTGACAGCATCCTCCCAGAAACTCAAAGGACAGCAGAGGCAAGGGGGTCAGCCCTTCTGTATGGGAACCAAGGTGGACAACGGGGACGGGCAGGCGGGTGTGGAGCATTGCAGACCCACCATCACAACAGGGAGAACAACTCAGACCACATCCTCCTTGGGGGGAGGGGATGTCAGTGACATTTTCTTTTTTTTTTTTAATGTCCCTCCCATCAAGGCCCGCATCATATTTCCTGGATCCGGTCTCGGCGAGAGCTTGGCAAGCAAACCTCCAGCTTCAGGTCTTGCGTTGAGCGCCGTCGCTCGCCAGGCACAAAGATGGCGCCGCCGGGGACGGCCGATGGTGATCTCGCGAGGCTTCCCCCACATACACGGGAGGGCGGGGACCCATGGGAAAGGCGGTCCTGACATTTTCTTTGTAAATGAACGACATCAGTCCTGAGGTTCGCAGCTGTACAGTCGAAAATGTTGGAGTTGGAAGGGGCTTTGGGAGACATCAATCCAATTTCTTTTGTTTCCTGGTTGAGGAAATGGAGATGCGGAAAGACTAACTCGCTGCTCAAGGTCACACAGCTGGCTCAGGCCAGAGTGAGGACAGGAGCCGGTGTAATTTAAGCATTGACCCCATTCTTTTTCCAAACACCACTCTTACAATAATGACCTGTCCTCTGATGACATCATGAAACAAGGTCAACAACATCCAGTTTCTGTCCTCTGCTTTCCTAACATTAGCATGAAAGTGGCGTGGAGGAGCTTGAAGTGAAGAGGGTGGTGTGCTCAGCTCAGACCTGCAGTCTAGCATTCAAAACCCCCGAATCTTCCACTCATTTGGTCTTGGAGCCAAGATTTATATACCCATGGAAAGAAAGGCTGGGAGATTGCAAAGAGGTTCTTGGTGAGCCCACCCCTGGGAGATGGTGAACTGGGTCTCACCGACGTGGTCGGGCTCACTCCAGGGCAGGGCTCTATGGCAGATGTGTCTGGAACAGTGTTCTCAGGCTTCCTGTCTGGGCCCTCCATGGCACCCAGTGACAAGCATGGCTCTGGGCAGAGGTGGCTGCTGCCAGCGGGAAGCTCTCCCATCACTCACCCACCAGGTGTTCTTCCCAGCAACCACTGCAGCTTGGCAGGAAAACCACAGTGGGGCTGTGGGGCTGGGCAGAGAGGTGCAGCTCCCTCCACTGTGCCGTCCAGGTGTCAACAGATGGGTTATGGATCTGCCTCTCCCTTAACAAATAAACAGGACTTTTACAGGCTGAGTAATCCCACACGGGGTAAGCCAGACTGTCACTCAGCCAGCTTTCCCAGCCAGGGACTAGCCTCCCTAGGCCCTGTTCCTATAAGGAGAGGTGTTTCCAGAAGGCTGGCCATCCCAGGGCAGTAGCAAGGCTGAATGTCCTTCCCACCCATGGAGTCACAGGGAGCCAGGTAGTCCTGGGAGCCGCCATGCATCCTTTAAATGTCCCGCCCCCTGAAAAAAAAAATTAAGATTAAAATTTAAAAAAATAAAAAATAAATAAAAGAAAAAAAAATAAAAATAAATGTCCCCCCTGGGCAAGTGTCCCTGCCAGTTCCCACAGTCTGCATGGTCGTGGTTCTATGCAGGTGTGACCCTTCCTCCCATCCATCCCCGAGAGAGCAGAGAGTGAAAACACAGATGAGATGGCTAAAGGAAGGAAAACTCTCCCTTGTTGAGAGTGGCCTCGGATCCAAATCTCTCCATCCTTCTCCTGATGGCTTTCAAACCTTGGGGAAATGGACCAGGAGACAGGCTCTTGGGCCATTTTCCTCTTCTGATTCCTGTCCAATATCTGGCCTCTGAGTAAGAGGGGCAGTCTGGCCTGGTCTGGAGAGGCCCCAAGAGCAGGATGAAGATCAGTTAAGGGTCAAGTCCTGTAGCCCAATGGTCACTGGCGCTGCATATAAGCATGAGAGACCACGGAGTGCTAGACCAGGAATCCGATGTCCTGGGTTCACTTGCTTAAATCTCACTTATTTTCCTGAACCTCAGTTTCTCCACCTGCAAAATGGGGACAGTAATACCTCTCCCTGCCCTCCTTGCCTAAGTATGAGAATTCAGTGAATCAGAATAAAGGAAAGGTTGAACATGCTGGGTAGGACTCCACTGCAGCTCCTGTGCATGGTCACTTCCAGCCAATGACAAGTCACTTGTCACCTCCAGTGACAAGTGGGTTCCAGCCCAAAGGAGGTAAAAGAGGTGGCTCTGGGGTTCTCAACTGTCCTCCCTCCTTCCTGTACACGTTCTACCAGCACCATGCCAGGGACTGTTCAAAGGCGCAACAGGTGAGGCAAAATCCCTAAGTCAAGGGTCAGGGGTGGAGGGGAAGCAGACTAACTCCCTGGTCCAGCCCCTGATGGTGGTGGTCTGATTCAGGGAGGGGATACACTTCAGGACAACACATTCTGTGTCAGCCCAGACACAGAATTTTTTTTTAAATAAAAACCAGTAACCATGGGAGAACTTTCTGGTTCTTTCTAGCCCAAATACCAGCTGAGCAGCTGGGGAAACCAGCAGTCCAAGTCTCTCCAAGTGGTCACCCACCTCTTCCCACCTGCGCACGAGGCTGGTTCTCAGTGCAGGGTCATGCTGGGGTGAGCCGTCAATCTGGGCCTGGAGCTGCTCACCTCTGACTTAGTCACAGTCTCCAGGTTTGATATCTCCCAAGCAATGAATTGGCACTTTTCACCGAGGGATGACTACTGGGCCCTTTAGAGCTTCATTAAGCTCCGTGACTTAATGACTCTCCTGTTTAATGGAAGCCAAAGCTGTTTAAGTAGCCACAGCTGCCAGGAACTGGGGTAAAAGAGTGAAGCTTCGAGAGCAGCCGCACTAATCTGGCCGGCACCCCTCCCCAGCCCTGATGTGGCCTGTTTTGACAGCTCCCAGAGCCGGTCCCACTGGGAGCGGCGGGGGCAACTCCTTTCCCTCACGCTCTCTCCTGCAGCGCATCGCCTGCTGCAGGGGAGAGGAAGAACAATCAAGCATTGTCTTGTTCTGGCCCGGTGTGTCAGGGCCTCCTGGAATAAATATCATTTGCCTGGGAGGGAAACTGGCTGAGAGACAGCTCAGGGTCAGGGCTGCGAGGACGAGAGGGAAAGCAGTGATGTTTGGGTTTGGTTTTATTGTGAGTTTAATCTCTTTCTCCCTGAGTTCTGCACATTTCCCCCGCCTCCCCATCCCGAACGGGCCATTAAGCAGGAAGCCAGTGCTGGGCGGGGGGGCTCTGCCAGGTAGAAACAAAAGGGATGTTCTGCAACACGCACCCTGGGTCGCTCTCAGCCCAGCTCCAGGTGAGCAAAGGGCGTGCATTCCGGGAACTCGCACAGGCTGCAGGCAGAGTGGCCCACCTGGCATGGCATGGCAGCCCTCGCACGCAGACGCACTTTACCCTTCTGTCCTTTACTCCTCAGCAAGTACTGCTTGGGCCACAGCCCCCTCTGTGAGTCTGGGGAAACTGGACCCCAGATACCCTAGGCAGTCAGCACTTACTAAATTCCTACTGTGTACCGTTCACCAGGTGTACTTCCTGTCGCCTAGAAAGCTTCGTGACTCTCCCGAATGAAGAGCTAAAGACCAACTATTGAATAGGAGACTTGAGGGGCTGCCCTGGAAAGGCCAGGCACCCCCCACCCCTCCTTCTTCCGGCCGTCTCAGGAGGAGTGAGTGGGAAACAAAGGGCCAAGCTTCCTGTGACAGCCACGAGCCCTGAGGCATCGAAGGGGCGCCTCTGCTGTGCTGTCCCAAGTCTCCCTTTCCACTAGGAAAATGAATCTTCCCTTCATCCTTAAAATCCACGCTGGGATCAAGACACCTACCCAACAGCCGAAATAAGAGCTATTGATGATTACATGCTTACTCTCTCTATGTCGGGCACTGTGGAGAAGGCAATGGCAACCCACTCCAGTACTCTTGCCATGGATGGAGGAGCCTGGTGGGCTGCAGTCCATGGGGTCACAGAGAGTCGGACACAACTGAGCAACTTCACTTTCACTTCTCACTTTCATGTATTAGAGAAGGAAATGGCACTCCACTCCAGTGTTCTTGCCTGGAGAATCCCAGGGACGGGGGAGCCTGGTGGGCTGCAGTCCATGGGGTCACAGAGAGTCGGACACAACTGAGCAACTTCACTTTCACTTCTCACTTTCATGTATTAAAGAAGGAAATGGCAACCCACTCCAGTGTTCTTGCCTGGAGAATCCCAGGGACGGGGGAGCCTGGTGGGCTGCCGTCTATGGGGTCGCAGAGTCGGACACGACTGGAGTGACTTAGCAGCAGCAGCAGTGCTAAGTGCATTACAAATATCACCTCATTGACAGAAGCATTCCTGCTCAGTCCACTTCCACAGATGGGAAATGAAGCTTGGAGAGGGCACGGAATTGCTCCAAGCTTACACGGCTAAGAAGGCTTCAAACCCACCTTTATCTGCTTCCAAAGTCTTGACCACTCAGAAGTACTTCCCAGAAGCGGTGATGGGTTTGGAAGCCACCCCACACACCCCTGTGCCACTTCTTCTTGCCAGCCAGGACACACTTTTGCCAAGGAGGATGTGTGCTAGGATGCTGGCTCTTTGGGCTACCCTGACACCTTCACTCACTGGGGATCCTTTGTTCCCAGAGGACAGAGTTCCACCCTGTGGACTTTACTTAATTATTTTTGTGTACAAAGTAGTTCATTGCTCTGCTCAGTGCCATGTACAATTAGAGAGTTAATACCTGCTTTGTAAGCATGATAATGATCTCACCACCCAGCCAGTGAAATAAACGTTGCCCCTCGCCCCTCTTCTTGAGAAACAAAGAGCCAGAGAAGGCCAAGCCATCCACGCACTTAACATGGGACACGGAGAACATGGGCATGAGTCTGCAGACCTTGTGTCAGGTTATGGATTAGCCACACACTAGCCAGGGGCCTGCGGCAAGCCAGCTGACTTCATGAGGCTGTGTTTCTTGAAATGTGGGGGCAGGTCACTGTACAGACACAATAACCAGATGTGTAAGTGTGAAGATCTGGTGAGAAAGTGCCCACAAAGCTCTGAACAGCCTTACCTGGCAGAGTAGGTGTTCAATGTCTGTTTCCTCACTTAGTGCATCTTTTTTCTTTCAGTGGAGCTCTCATCATTTAAGAATCTTGATTCACTTCTGCCTTGGGGACATTCCCACCACTGCACGCTGCTGGCAGTCTTAGTGTCTCAGTTTCTGCATCTGTAAAATGGGAAGGAACAAATAACACACATAATGTCCTTAGAATGGTACCCAGCACATAGTAGTTGTTAAATAATTTAGACATTTTATAAACGTTGTTGTGATTAGTGATTACTATTGTTCTTTCTCAGAGTTTTGCGAGAAATAAACAAGATGATGGATGTGAAAATACGTTATCAACTACAAGAATAAGAGTAAGCACTCGGTGGCTCAGACAGTAAAGCGTCTGCCTACAACGTGGGAGACCCAGGTTTGATCCCCGGGTTGGGAAGATCCTCCTGGAAAATCCCATGGACGGAGGAGCGTAGTAGGTTACAGTTCATGGGGTCGCAAAGAGTTGGACACGACAGAGCAACTTCACTCATTTCACTCACTCACTCACTCACTCGTACACACAGAGAGGGTAACAGTGGAAAAGGCCTGGCCACACTTGAACAATCTCAAACTGCCCCCCTTGACACAAAACACAGAATTCCTCCTTCAAAGAAATAATCATTCACCTTCTGGTTTTTGTTTATTTTTTCTAATTTGAAAGTGAAAGTCACTCAGTCGTATCTGACTCTTTCCGACCCCATGGACTATACAGTTCATGGAATTCTCCAGGCCAGAATACTGGAATGGGTAGCCCTTCTCTTCTGAAGGGGATCTTCCCAACCCAGGAATCAAACTGGGGTCTTCTGGATTGCAGGTGGATTCTTTATCAACTGAGTCATCAGGGAAGCCCCCTGTTTCAATTTAGACCAGATCTTTCATGTCGCGTATCTAGGCTGTTTGTATTTCATTGACATACCCTCGATCACTGCATAATAAGGGCATTGTTAAAGAAGCATCTGGTCTAAGCAGTCCTTGGATATCCTGATGTGAACAGAGAATACAATTAAGCTCTGTCTCTCCCTCTAAGGTAATCCAGGTGCAATCTTTCCTGGTGGGTTGGAGGAACCAGGCAGGCAAGCCAGTCAATGAGGGGGAGTTGCAGATTGCTGATTGATGGCTGGAAGCCCAGTAACACCACCCCTCAAAGGCTCGCAACAGAAGATCCTGGGCCCATCTTTGACAGGTTTACAGTGTATCTGGTCAATCGGCCAAACAAGAGACACAGGGTGTGTGGGCTTCCCTGGTGCCACAGTGGCAAAGAATCTGCCTGCAATGCAGGAGTCAGGAGTTTGATCCCTGGGTTGGAAAGATCCCCTGGAGGAGGACATGGCAACCCACTCCAGTATTCTTGCCTGGAGAATCACATGGATGGAGGAGACTGCCGGGCTACAGTCCAATGGGTTACAAAGAGTAGGACACAACTTAAGTGACTTAGCATGCATGCAGGAGACACTGGTGCAACTTTTTGCCCAGCACCCTGCTGGAAACCACAGGATATGTAAAGCAAGTGCCTAGGCCACAGTCCCTGCCCTTAGGGAGACCATGCAACTGACGGAATAAGGCAGATCAAAATGAAAGAATGAGAGAGTCAGAAAAGGCAATGATATAATAATGAAGGTTAGATTTTATGGCCCAGACTGTAAACACTGGTGCATGGAGTAAAGGGAGATGGGTGAGAGCTAGAGGGAGTGGAAAGGCTCGCACAGGAAAGTGTTTCTTAGCTGGACCCTCACGGGCGTGTAGGAGTTGCATTGGTGAAAGGCAGAGTGGCAGTGCAAGCTGGGGAAACTGTGAGAGAGGTCTAGGAGGAAGAAGGACTGTCTATAGAGCAGAGGTGAACCAGGCATGTCTGGAGCAGGAGTGCATCCTAACTGCCAAAACTAGCACTGCTTTAAATAACCAGGAAGATGAATTCTTATCAGTAATAAAACTAGTTGAAGGTGGTCTAGTTTGTTCTAGTTTGCCTCCCATATCAGTGAACTTCATTCAGCAGGTCACCTAACCAGCCAAGTGTCGCTCTTTTCCCCTGTGAAATGGGGATGATGATACATGTCTAACAGTCCCTATAAAAGGTGCTGATTCCAGGGGCAAGTGTTAATAGGCAGGTAGTGAGGGCAGTTCTCCCCCAAACTCCCTGGTAGGTGACTCCAACTCAGGTTCAGCGAGTTCTCTTCTCCTGGCAAGGAGGGAGAACCAGGCTCTATGTGAGTCACCTGCTGTTGACCTTGATCCACAAGGGCTGCAGGAGGAGCCTGTCCGGGGCCCATCCCCCCAGATAGCAGGACTGCTCCTGATCACGTAGGGACAGGATGGGATACTCTCCAACTGGAGGGCTTCTGAACCAAGACAGGAGTCCCAGCCGAGGGGGGGGGGGGGTCCCTCCTCCTGCCCCTCTCCTCAAGAGGATGGGGAGGCAGGAGTGGGCCTGTGAACTTCTCACAAGTGCCAACTGGCCCGAGGGAACGAAAGTGGCCAGGTAAGGAGTCAGATCAGAGAGGAGCTCCAGGAAGAAACCAGCGTGTTCCTGAGCAGACACCCCGGGGACTGATCCGGTGGGAAATTAACCACTGACTCAGACGCCCCGGAAGGAAGCAGCAGCTAATGGACCAGCCCTGAGGGCCAGGCCCGCATCTCTTGGCAGTGTCCTCGGCCTGGTTTCAGGGCCCAGAGTCCAAGTTTCTGCCACGGACCCAGGGCCGAGGCTGTTCCCAAAGCGCTTGATAATTGTTTTCCCAGCGCGTCTCTCGCAAACTCCGCGGCTCGGGCGCGCCTGTTCTCTCCTCCCACCTGGGCGCCCAGAGGGAATCGCTGAAAAGGGAGCGGGAGCCGGGACCCTGGGACCCTGGGGGCGCTGCCCACCTGCCCGCAGCGCGGAGCCCGGCTGTGACAGTGGAGGGGAATGGCCGGTCAGGACTCACGTTCCCCAGGCTCCACTCCGCGCCGGCCTCCTTCTGGCGGCGCCCGCACAGTGCAGGGGACGCGCAGAGGCGGCCTCGGGATGAGCGGCCCCTGGGCCCACGCGCGCGACGCTACTAACCGCACCTCCGCGCTGCGCCCTTGGCTTGGGAAGGGACTGCCCCGCAGTGTGGGTGCGTACGCGGGTGTGTGCGCGTATGTCCGTGCGTGTGCGTAGACCTGTGCGCACCTGATCACAAGAGAGGGCTGCGACGCAGGGAGCAGGGCGTGTGCGCTGTAAACAGGGACAGTAAGGAGGTGCCCTAATAGGGACTTCTCAGCAGCCCAAGCAGAGAAGGCAATGGCACCCCACTCCAGCACTTTTGCCTGGAAAATCCCATGGACGGAGGAGCCTGGTAGGCTGCAGTCCCGGGGGTCGCTGAGAGTTGGACACGACTCAGTGACTTCACTTTCACTTTTCACTTTCACGCATTGGAGAAGAAAATGGCAACCTACTCCAGTGTTCTTGCCTGGAGAATCCCAGGGACGGCGGAGCCTGGTGGGCTGCTGTCTCTGGGGTCGCACAGAGTCAGACACGACTGAAGCGACTTAGCAGCAGCAGCAGCAGCAGTAGCAGCCCAAGACTACCTGAAGCCACTGGATACAAGCCTTTAGGATGTAGGGTGTTTGAGGGGGGCTTGGTGTTTGATTGTTCACTGCCATATCCCCAGTGCCCATTACGGTACCTAAAACTTAGGAGGCTCTTAATAAATAGTTGCTGAGCTAATGCCTGGATGTCGGAGGTGGAGGGAGGGCATTCTAGAACCAGAGATAGTGAGAACAAAGCCACATTTCACCCGCTTGGCAATTCTTCCTGGCACCACCCCGGGCGCTCCCTCAAGGCCAGCCCTTCTCCACATCCAGGTGATGCCAAGTTTTCTTTCCCACTCCCATTCTCCATGTTCTCCCCTTGATCTCTCTGTTTTACGTGTCTCCTGCCTGTTGGCCCTCCGCTGTCAGAGAGGGACAGAGGGGAACGCAGAGGAGCCGAACTCTGCCAGTGGAGCAGTGGCCCTGTGGCCTCCCCATTCTGGAAGCAAAGGGTGGGAGAAAAAAGTGCTGGAACATGCAATAGGTGCTCCAGAAATGTTAGTTCCTTTCCCTGAAGAGTAGGCAACATTCTGGGCGTGCCCTGTGTGTGGCTGGAGATTGGTTCTGGTTTGATAATCACCGCCAGAACACCCCTCCTTTTTTTCGTAAAATGCCTTGAGGGGAATTTAATGGTAGCTGAAAACTGAGGCAAGCTTCATTTCTAAAACATTCAGAAGTTAATATGCTATGAGTCATGTATTCTGCCGAGGCCTCCTCACACTCAGGAGAAAGGGTTTCCAAGTAATTAAACAATCATGTTGGACCAGACTGAAGTGCCCCATCTCCCACTTCTCCACTGTGGGCCTTCCTCTGCCCACACCAGCTGCCTCCACAGCTACTCTGGTTGAGATTAGTAAATTCTTCCTTCAGCTGTGGGAGACAGTGTGTGAAAACCAAATCCTACAATAACATTTTTCATCACTAAAGGAAGGATCAGGTTTCACCCTCCTCAACCTGATTTAAGGACATAACAGAAATAACAACCTTCATGGGGGTAATTAGGAAATTATCCTCTTACAAATTGGTAGATGTCTCCTTTCTTTTCTGTGGGATGAGATGGGAAGGGTATTATTTTTTCTTTTTCCATGGTGAAGTGCCTGCGATTAACCATGCCACCCGGGTAATTGTTCCCTTGTGTGTAAGCTGATAGCCTGCTGTTCCGGGGTGTACCTGCCAACGCACTCCAGAATAACATATTACAGCCTCCATGCCCTTCCTGATGAAAGGAAAAACTTCAGTCATGTTTAGTTAAAGGAGCTTTTTCAACCTGGCCGGTCAATACCCTAGTATGTTATGCCAAACTGCTTCAGTCGTGTCTGACTCTTTGAGACCCTATGGACTGTAGCTAACCAGGTTCTTCTCTCCATGAGATTCTCCAGGCAAGAATACTGGAGTGGGTTGCCATGACCTCCCCTGGGAGATCTTCCTGACCCAGGGGTTGAACTGACATCTCCTGCATTTCCTGCATTGGGAGGTGGGTTCTTTACCACTAGTGTCACCTAGGAAGCCCCAATACCTTAGAGGTGGAGAATTACACCAAGGGTAAGCAAAGGTTCCCTCCAACTAGCTAGACACTCATTTGTTAAAAGAGTGTGGATGCATCCAGTGTGAGCCTTATCAGCACTGCCTATTTCTAGGCTGTGGAGAACAGTGCTAATATTTCAGAGAACCTAGGAAGTCCCTAAGGGTCCCAGGAAAGATTTTTATTTGACAGGAGGGAGAAATTCCTAGCTGAAGACTCCTAAATCCAGATCTGTTTTAATTTATAGATCTTGTAAGATGTTATCAGAAACACCACCAGAACTCAAAGATAAAAATGGAATTAACATTGGCTTCCTTTTCCCACTCTGCTGCTGCTGCTGCTAAGTCGCTTCAGTCGTGTCTGACTCTGTGCAACCCCATAGACGGCAGCCCACCAGACTCCGCCGTCCCTGGGACTCTCCAAGGAAGAACACTGGAGTGGGTTGCCATTTCCTTCTCCAGTGCATGAAAGTGAAAAGTGAAAGTGAAGTCACTGAGTCCAACTCTCAGAGACCCCGGGGACTGCAGACTACCAGGCTCCTCCGTCCAAGGGATTTTCCAAGCAAGCATACTGGAGTGGGATGCCATTTCCCACTCTATTCTATTCTAATCATCTCCTTTGTCTCAAGATCTCTCTCTCTCTCTCCTTCACAGGTACACACATGTACACACATACATGCACACACCCACACATGCAGAGCAAGCATACAACAGGTTTGACAGATCTCTTGGATTCATTAAGAGACTTAGGGAGTTTTCAATAGCTAAAAGAAGTACTAAAAGATACACATGTGTCTGTGTGTATGTACATAAACATATTTTTCACCAACTGTCTTGTTCACTCACTCAGTCATGTCTGACTCTGTGGTCCCATGGACTGAAGCACTCCAAGCTTCCCTGTCTTTTACCATCTCCAGGAGCTTACTCAAATTTATGTCCATTGAGTTAGTGATGCCATTCAACCATCTTGTTCTCTGTCATCCACTTCTCCTGCCTTCTGTCTTTCCCAGCATTAGGGTCTTTTCCAGTGAGCCGGCTCTTCATGTCAGGTGGCGTAAGTATCAGCAACTGCCTTCAGTTCAGTTTAGTTGCTGTCATGTCCAACTCTTTGCAGTCCCATGAATTGCAGCATGCCAGGCCTCCCTGTCCATCAATCACTGACTCCTGGAGTTCATTCAAACTCATGTCCATCGAGTCGATGATGCCATCCAGCCATCTCATCCTCTGTCTTCCCCTTCCCCTCCTGCCCCCAATCCCTCCCAGCATCAGAGTCTTTTCCAATGAGTCAACTCTTTGCATGAGGCGGCCAAAGTACTGGAGTTTCAGCTTCAGCATCATTTCTTCCAAAGAAATCCCAGGGCTGATCTCCTTTAGAATGGACTAGTTGGAACTGCCTAGCACTTGATATATTCCATACACATTCTTTAATTAATGCAGCTGGCAGACAAAAGGCTGCCAGGCAGCGTCCACATCCCCAGTCCCACCAAGGAGGAAAACTGAGACTAGGGCACAGGGAGGTGATGTGACTTGGGTAGCGTCATGCTATCAGGAAAAGATGCAGCTGAACCCATCTTCCCTCCCAGGTCATCTGCTATACCTGAGAGTTTATTAGAGATGTCAGTTCTCAGGCCCCACCCCAGAACAGGGGAAGGGCCCAGCAATCTGTGCTAACTAGCCTTCCAGGCAATGCTGGTGTGCACTCAAGTTTGAGAACCACTGCATTAGAGCCTAGAAGAGGACACCCAGACAGCCCTTCAAGATTAACTGACCACCCTCATCAGTTCCTTATAGTCTAACTGCATCCACCTAACACTCACTCTTCCCTAAACATTTCTTTTTCATGTTTTTAATACCATGCTTCTGTTACTTTGAATGATAATTCTGTTCTTCTCTACCTGGCAAACTCCTGCTAATCATTTAAAACCCAGTTCAAAGACCTCCCCCGTCTTAAGATTTCACCCATCTTCTCCAACAGTCCACTTACCTCCTCCACTGGTAATGTGGACATACCTCATAGCATCAGGACATACCTCCATAGCATCATCATACCCTGGGCTTCAGTTTCTCAGCATCACCTTCCTAGTGGATGGCTTAAATCTTATTGCCTCTTGGTACTCTCAGTAGTTAGCCCTGTGCCAGGAATACAGTAGGTGCTTAATAAATAGGTATTGAATTAGTGAATAAGTGAATGCATGAGCTGAAGCATCATTACAAGCGTGTTGAGTAATGGAGACAGGCGACTGGCCTGGGCACACAGCTGGCTGCTCCAGAGCCTGGCGTGACCCCCAGGCATCCTGACATCCAGCCCAAAATAGTAATTGTCTAATTTCTTTCACCTTGACTCCAGTCTTTAGGTAATGTAATTGTAAAACAAGAGAGTCGTTTTTGGCTACTTTGTGACAGATAATTATGACAAGCACACTGAACAGGTAAAATTCTCCCCTTTAGGCTATAGCTGTGACTTGACGAGGTCAAGCTTGTCAGTTATCTCTGCATCTCTCTGTGTTTGTATTTATATATGGCACCTGTTGCAATGGTATCTAAACCAACTATTAAACCACTTAGAATGCCCAGGAATCAATTTGTGGCAGCCAGATTATAGCTCCATTCATGTTTTCAGTTTTTCCTCCTTGTGAAGTTTAATAGATAGTTATTATGATGTAGCCTTTACTGCCTCCAAGTTTGCAGGCTGCTCAAAGCCTAAATCTGCAGCGAGAGGAGGTTAGACTTGAGAGGGAGCGTGCACATAACCTAAAGCGACTCTCTGATTTCTGCTCCTAAGTCTGCTGCTTTGCCTGGGTCTTCTTCCTCTGTGAGGAGAGTCGGGATGAAAAGGGGTAAGGAACATGCCTAAGTGTCCATTCATTCATAAAAACACACATTGAGTGAGCTTGACTACGTGTTAGGGTGCTGGGGATCCCCAGGGAGCAAGATGTGGTACCTACCTTCACGGAGCTCCTAGCCTGGTGGGAGAAGGAAGGGTTGTGAGTGGGAATTCACCATCCACTATGATGGATGTTAGGTAGAGGCGCAAGGAGGGATGGTTGCCTATGTGGAGAGCTTGAGCACCTAGCCAGGTGACAGGGAGGGGAAACCTGGGGGTAAGAAAGAAGAAGGCATTCCAGAAGGGGTGAAAGTAGTTCCCAGGGCTGGATTCAGGCTAGACATTGGTCTGCATCTTCAGTGGAATGCTTGAAATCCAGGTGGGAACTCACGAGAGGCCCAGGCTGTGAAGGATGGAGGTCAGTGAGAGTCTGGTAAGAGGACAGGAGGAGGCAGTAAGAGTGGTCATAAGTTCTCAGCAGTGCTTCCTTGTGGGTGTCAGGCCCAGCCAAAGGTTTGACCCCAGTTTGTTCTGTACCAAAGGGAACTTCTCTTTCTTCAAGTCATTTGTGACTGTGTGGGGAGTAAGGACATTGCAGAAGACAGGGAGTTGTGAGTAAAGGATCAGAATTCATCATGATTGTCAACTTTCCCTTCCTAAAGGCTCTTTGCCTAATATTTATCAAGCATACTTAAAAGTCTCTTTCAGGGGCTCTCCTGGTGGTCCAGTGGCTATGACTCACTTCTCCCAGTGCAGGGGGCGTGTGTTCAATTCCTGGTCAGAGAACTAGATCCCATGTGCTGCAACTAAGTGTTTATATGCCATAACTAGACCTCACATGCCACAGTGAAGACAGAAGGTCCCGTGTGCTACAGCTAAGACCCAGCACAGCCGAATAAGTATTTTTTTTAAGAAGTCTCTTTTATCCTTAACAAAATGATCTAACTAAATACAAGCCTTCCTTCAGCCTGTGATCCTGGCAAGCTCTCCCTTTAACTCCTTCCTTCCTTTGTTAACCAAGTTCCTCCACAAAATGCACTCACCTCCTTTCATTCACTTTCCATCCATAGCTGCCAGGCTTGTGTCTCTACACCCACAGAAACACTAGGATAAAGGTGGTCAACGGCCTTCAATGGCCATGTGCGATGGACTCATTCATTGATCCAGTCAACAAAGCTTTGTTTCGTGTCTTCTCTGCATCAGGTGCTGTTCCTGGCCTGCAGATACAGCAATGTAAAGGCTTTCTCAGAGTTTACCTTTTGGTGGGCTCCTTTTAGTTCTTAGGTCTCGGCAGCATTTGTTGTCATTGAACTCTGCCTTCTGGAAACACTCTCTTGCTTTCCATTCACCAATCTGCTATGGTTCTTCTATCTTCTTTATCATTCTGTCTCTATTGATTCATTAGGGCTTTCCCGGTGGCTCAGTCAGTAAAAAATCCATGTGCAATGCTGGATATGCAGGTTTGATCCTTGGGTTGGGAAGATCCCATGGAGAAAGAAGTGGCAACCCACTGCACTATTCTTGCCTGGGAAATCTCAAGAACAGAGGAGCCTGACGGGCTATGGTCCACGGGGTCACAAGGACCCAGACACAACTTAACAACTAAACCACCACCACCACCACCACCATCTATTCATTAAAGCCTTACTTTATAGTAGGTTGTGTTCTAGGCTCTATACTTATCCTCCAAGGTTTTATCCTTCTCTTTGATTTTATTTGTTAGATATATATCTCAATACCTGTATAATCAGCTCGCTTCATACATCTTCACGTGGACATCGCCTAGGCATCCACCTAACCACAGCTGGACTCTAGGAACTGTGTGCCCACCCTGCTCCTCTTCCTGTGTTTCCTAGTTCAGTGAATCCTGCTATACAACTGGGGACACTGAGAGTCACCCTGGATCTGTAATTTTTCTTTTTTTACCTTTTAGAAAATTTACGTATCTTTAGAACATGCTTATTTGTAAGACATATATATATATATATATATATAAAAATAAATTTGGGGGGGGTCACATCATGCAGCATGCAGGATCCTATTTCTTCAACCAGGGATCAGACCATGCCCCCTGCAGAGAAAGTGTGGAGTCTTAACCACAGGACCAGCAAGGAAATCCTTGTAAGATATTTTTTAGTGTGCTCTCAGATAAAAATCTATGTTGTGCAATGTACTGAATAAGGTGCCTGGACAAGAAAAAAAGCATAGCTCCAGCAGCGGCCTTGTGATTTGACCAACTGTATAGAGACGGCAAAGCACCCCAACTACCCTGCTCATCACTCTCACACTTGGATCTGGACTTTTCTTATCCCTGTGCTCCCAACACCTACAGCCCCTGTCCTAGGCAGGACCCTCATTACTTCTGGAACACTGCCACAGTCTCTTTGGCTCCAGACTGATTCCATTCAACTCTTCATTCTGCTAGCAGAGTGGTTTCCCCAAATTGCAAAATTGACCATGTTCCTGCCCAATATTCTCATCTCCTCCAGCAGCAGTTCTCAATATGAAACCCCAAGACATTTTCAGGAAGTCCACAAGTCAGATTTATTACATAATAATAGTAAAGCATTACTTACCCTTTCCACCGTGCTGACATTTGCACTGATGGGGCAAAAGCCTTGGTGGGTAAAACAGAGGGTGACTTAGCACAGATTATGGCCACAGAACCAAATGGTGCTATGAACTAGTAGTTGTAGTCTTAACACTGTGAACTCTCGGAAAGAGGAGCTGGTTTAATATTCATTTTATTCACCTCAGCCCTGGAATGAGCATCTTTTTAATATTCTGTGACAACATGCAAAGTACCCATAAGGCAGTTATGTACCAAAGTGTGATGGTCGTCTCAGAGAAAGGCACTAAGTGTGATCATTTGAGTTGCAAGCTAAACTAGTCTTGTTTCCCCTCACCTAACACCATTTTTATTTGAAAGTGTGATGACAAACTGTGCTTATTCAGACTTGGGTATTTGGCAGGCACATTCTTAAAGATTAATGAAGTGACTTGTCACTTTAAGGAAAACACCTGACAATGTTTGCTGCCAGTGGGAAAAACTGGATCTTACAAGCAAATATTAGAATTTTGGAAAATGCATCTGCAAGCATGGCAGCTTCCCAATACTTAATGACTTTTCTGATGAGATTGATAGTGATGTTGACAAATATGTGAGGTTTCTCTTGGATCTTGTATCATGAGCTGTGTTAACATTCAGATGAGTTACATGACTCTGTGAGTCAATATTTTCCAAATGGCCAATGGTTGATGCTACAAAATCATAAGTAAGTACAAAAAGATCTGTTCAAGTGTGGGACAGACCAATGGGTGTTAATGTAACATTTTGAAATGTTCATTAATACAGCTTCAAATTCCACATGGGAACTCACCTTTAAGAAACTGCCTGTTATTAAATTTTAGTGTAGCATCAAAGAATAGGTTCGATGCCGGATGCAGGATGCTTGGGACTGATGCATGGGGATGATCCAGAGAGATGGTGTGGGGTGGGAGGGGGGAGAGGGGGTTGGGATTGGGAGCTCATATACACTCGTGGCTGATTCATGTCAATGTATAGCCAAACAAATACAGTATTGTAAAGCAAAACAAACTAAAAAAAAAAAAACCTATCTTAAAAGGCTATTAAAATACTCCTTTGTTTTCCAACTACAAATGGGGAAAGCAAGATTTTCTTCATATACTTTGACCAAAACATCATATTGTAAAAAATTGGGTGTAGATATGACAATCCAGCTATCTTGCAATAAAGCAGACACTTGTAAATTTTTGTCTCAGACAATACAAATATATTATTTGTTATTTAAACAATTCTTTACAAAATAGTGTGTGTATGTGTGTGTGCATTCAGTCATGTCCAACTCTTCATGACCCCATGGACAGAGCCCTTCAGGCTCCTCTGTCCATGGGATTTTCCAGACAAGAATATTGGAGTGGGTTGCCATTTCCTCCAGGGGATCTTCCCGACCTATGGATCAAACCCATGACTCTGTGTCTCTTACATCGGCAGGTAGATTCTTTACCACTATACAACCTGGGAAGCCCTATTAATAAACATTCTTAATTTCAATTTTGAATAATAATACGTGATAGTATCAATATGTGTAATTCACATAAACATAAAATACTTTGAATCCTAAACAATTTTTTAAAGTGTAAAGGAATGTTAAAGCCAAAATATTTGAGAATAGCTGACCTAGAGGATTAAGGTCCCAATTTTTTTCGAGGTAGTTTATTTTTACAGAATAATTTGACTCAGTGTTCAAAGTTGAAATACTGATGGCTGATAAGTAGCAGTAGTGTTTTTTTGGCTGCACCACATAGCATGTAGGGTATTAGTTCCCCAAACAGAGATCAAACCCTCACCCCTGCCATTGGAAGTGCAAAGTCTTAACCACTGGACCACCAGGGAAGTCCTGTTTTCCTCAGGTGGGCAGTGGTAAAGAATCCACCTGCCAATATAGGAGATGCAGGAGACACAGGTTCAATCTCTGGGTGGGGAAGATCCCCTGGAGAAGGAAATGGCAACGCATTCCGGTATTCTTGCCTGGGAAATCTCATGGATAGAGGAGCCTAGCGGCCTACAGCAATGAAGTCACAGAGTCAGAAACGACAGAATGACTGAGCAATCACACAAACCTATACTAATATTCACCAACTATTAAATTCTTGCCAAGTTTGTTCCTCCCACCTTTCCCCCCTCCCACATATTGTTATATATATAATATATATATTTTAATATTTTTTAAAAAATCATCTGAAAATTGGCTATATAGGACACTTCACTCCCAAATATTTCAACACATTCCCAAAGAACAGTAACATTTTTTATGCAGCTACATCACCCATTACCACTCTTAAGAAAATCAACATTAATTCAGTAATATCTTGTGATATTCAAATTTTCCCAGTTGTACCAAGTATATGCGTTCTAACTGTTTTCCCCTTTGATTTAGGAACTACTCAAAATATGTGTATTGCAACAGCTCAATATCAAAAAGACAAACAACTCAATCCAAAAATGAGCAGAAAATCTAAATAGGCATTTCTCAGAAGAATATATATAGATGGCCAACAGGCACACAATAAGATGCTTGGCATCACTAGTTATTAGAGAAATGCAAATCAAACAACAATGAGGTATCACCTCACACCAATCGGAATGGCCATCATCAAAATTTCTATAAACAATAAATGCTGGAGGGAGAGAGAGTGGAGAGAAAGGAACCCTCCTACACTGTGGAAATGCAAACTGGTGCAGTTACTACGGAGAACAGTATGGAGGTTCCTTAAAAACCTAAAAATAGAGTTACCATATGATTCAGCAATCCCAATCCTGGGCATATATTCAGAGAAAAGCCTAGTTCAAAAAGGTACATGCACCCCAGTGTTCATTGCAACACTATTTACAATAGGCAGGACATGGTGGCAGCCTAAATGCCCATCAACAGAGGATGGATAAAGAATATGTGGTACAATTATATAATTTAAAAAATTAATTTATATTTTTATTAAAGGATAACTGTTTTACAGAATTTTGTTGTTTTCTGTCAAACCTCAACATGAATCAGCTATAGGTATACATATATCCCCTCCCTTTTGAATTTCCCTCCCATTTCCTGCCCCATCCCATCCCTCTAGGTTGGTACAGAGCCCCGTTCGTGTTTCCTCAGTCATACAGCAAATGTAAGTTTCCATGTTTCTCTCTCCATACATCTCACCCTCTGCTTCCCTCTCCCCATGTCCATAAGTCTATTCTTTATGTCTGTTTCTCCACTGCTGCCCTGTAAATAAATTCTTCAGTACCATTTTTTCTAGATTTCTTATTTATGCGTTAGAATACAGTATTTATCTTTCTCTTTCTGATTTGACTTCACTGTGTATAATAGGTTCTAGTTTCACCCACCTCATTAGAACGGACTCAAAGGTATTCCTTTTTATGGCTGAGTAATATTCCATTGTGTAGCTATACCACAACTTTATCCATTCATCTGTTGAAGGACATCTAGGTTGCTTCCATTTTCTAGCTATCGTAAATAGTGCTGCAATGAACAATGGGGTACGTGTGTCTTTTTCAGTTTTGATTTTGTCAGGGTACATGCCTATGAGAGGGATTGCTGGGTCATATGGTGGTTTTATTCCTAGTTTTTTAATGAATCTCCATACTATTTTCCACAGTGGCTGTATCAATTTACATTCCCACCAACAGTGGAAGAGCATTTCCTTTTCTCCACACCCTCTCCAGCATTTATTTTTTGTAGACTTTTTGATGATGGCCATTCTGATTGGTGTGAGGTTTTATGATATTTCATTGTAGTTTTGATTTGCATTTCTCTAATAATGAGCGATGTTGAGCATATTTCCGGGTGTTTGTTAGCCATCTGTATGTCTTCTTTGGAGAACTGTCTGTTTGGGTCTTTTTCCCACTGATTGATTGGGTTGTTTGTTTTCCTGGTATTAAGTTGTGTGAACTGCTTGTATATTTTGGAAATTAATCCTTTGTCAGTTGTTTCATTTGCTATTATTTTCTCCCATTCTGAGAGTTGTCTTTTCACCTTGCTTATAATTTCCTTTGCTGCGCAAAAGCTTTTAAGTTTAATCAGACCCCACATGTTTACATTTGTTTTATTTCCGTTACTCTAGGAGGTGGCTCAAGGAGGATCTTGCTTTGATTTATGTCATTGAGTGTTCTGCCTATGTTTTCCTCTAAGAGTTTTATATATTCTGGTCTTACATTTAGGTCTTTAATCCATTTTGAGTTTATCTTTGTGTAGGGTGTTAAGAAGTGTTCTAATTTCATTCTTTTACATGTAGCTGTCCAGTTTTCCCAGCACCATTTATTGAAGAGGCTGTCTTTGTCCCATTGTATATATATTCTTGCCTCCTTTGTCAAAAATAAGGTACCATAGGTGCATGGGTTTATTTCTGGGCTTTCTATCTTGTTCCATTGGTCTACATTTCTGTTTTTGTGCCAGTACCATACTGTCTTGATGACTAGCTTCATAATATTATCTGAAGTCACGAAGGTTGATTCCTCCAGCTCATTCTTCTTTCCCAAGACTGCTTTGGCTATTTGAGGTCTTTTGTGTTTCCATTTGAATTGTGAAATCTTTTGTTCTAGTTCTATGAAAAATGTCATTGGTAATTTAATAGAGATCTCATTGAATCTGTAGATTGCATTTAGTAGAATAATCATTTTCACAATAATTGATTCTTCCTACCCAGGAACATGGAATATCTCTCCATCTGTTTATGTCATCTTTGATTTCTTTAATCAATGTCTTATAATTTTCTGTGTACAGTTATTTTGTCTCCTTAGGTAAGTTTATTCCTAGATATTTAATTCTTTTTGTTGCAATGGTGGTTGGGATTGATTTCTTAATTTGTCTTTCTGATTTTTCATTGTTAGTACATAGAAATGCAAGTGATTTCTGTGTGTTGATTTTGTATCCCGCAACTTTGCTAAATTCATTGATTAGCTCTAGTAATCTTCTGATACTGTCTTTAGGGTTTCCTGTGTACAGTATCATGTCATCTGCAAACAGTGAGAGCTTTACTTCTTTTCTGATCTAGATTCCTTTTATTTCTTTTTCTTCTCTGATTGCTCTAGCTAGGACTTCCAGAACTATGTTGAATAATAGTGGTGAGAGTGAACACCCTTGCCTTGTTCCTGATCTTAGGGGGAATGCTTTCAGTTTTTCACCATTGAGAATGATGTTTGCTGTAGTCTTATCATATATGGCCTTTGCTATGTTGAGGTAGGTTCCTTCTATGCCCATTTTTTGAAGAGTTTTAATCATAAATGGATGCTGAATTTTGTCAAAGGTTTTTTCTGCATCTATTGGGATTATCATATGGTTATATCTTTCAATTTGTTAATATGGTGTATCACACTGATTAATTTGCATATACTGATGAATCCTTGCATCCTTGGAATAAATCCAACTTGATCACTGTGTATGAGCTTTTTGATGTGTTGCTGAATTCTGTCTGCTAAAATTTTTTTGAGGATTTTTGCATCTATGTTCATCAATGATATTGGCCTGTAGTTTTCTTTTTTTGTGTTGTCTTTGTCTGGTTTTGGCATCAGGGTGATGGTGGCTGCATAGAATGAGTTTGGAATTGTTCCTTCCTTTTAAAAAAGCAATACCTATTTCAATGGCAAAACAAAAACCAGGGCAAACATAAAATATTCTTGTTACTGAAAAAGGCAATTATCTAATTTGAAACAACATGCTCACTAATCACTCAATTTGAAGATGCTTTTGAACACACCCTCAACCAACCAATTCCATGAACCTCACAAAAGATGAAAGACATTTTTCTGTATCTGGGACACTTATCTTGAAACTAAGATTTCACTGTTGGACAGCAAGGTTCATGCTTGTGTGATTTGTAATTTTAAGAGTAATTTTTAAATCTTAACTATTTGTGATATTATCTTTAGATTTTTTAATGGCTTTCTATTTGGCATTTATTTTGTGTTAATGTTTCCTTTTAATTTTATCTTCTGTGTGTCTGTACTTAGTCACTCAGTCGTGTTCAGCTCTTTCCAACCCTTTAGCCTTTAGCCTGCCAGGCTCCTCTGTCCATGGGATTTTCCAGGCAAGAATACTTGCCTTTTCTTCCTCCAGGGGATCTTCCCAATCCAGGGATCTCTCCTGTATTGCAGGCGGATTTTTTTACCCATTGAGCCATTGGGGAAGCCCTTAATTTTATCTTCTTATCAAATGTCTATAATAGGTAGATGTCATTTTTACATGTTATTGAAACAAATAATTTTGTTCCAGAATTTTGGTTCATGTAGTAATAGCCTGATGCTGCGAAAGACTGAGGGCAGTAGAAGAGGGCATCAGAGGATGAGACGGCTGGATGGCATCACCAATGCAATGGACATGAATTGGGGAAGCTTCAGGAGATGGTGAGGGACAGGGAGGCCTGGCGTACTTTAGTCCATGGGGTTGGAAAGAGTTGGACATGACTGGGCAAATGAACAACAACAACAAATAGTAATAGTCAACAACTTATTATTATATATTTTCTTCTTTACAGAAAACTTTTCAAATATCTAGTATAACCCTATCACAGAAAAGCTGTTCATTGTTCATTATTGTGACCAACTTTTATTATTTAAAAACATATAAGTAAAATGTTATGGAAAAATACAGAATAAATTATGATTTGGGAAATACCTAGGAATTCCATTTTCTTGTTTTTGCCTAACAAGAATTATTATCTGTCAGAAATTTGGAAATGCTGTCCTGTATTCAGGCAGCCACAGTGAAAGTAGAGAGGAAAAGAAAAAATAAAAGGATATTTAAGAGGTAAATCATCAGATTTAGTTGCTGATTTAATGTGAGAAATAGGGAAGAAGTGAGTTCAGAATAACTTCTGAAGTGTCTGGTTTTGTGGACATGAGGGGTGAAGATTTTGGGAAGAGAAGCTGTGTGGGATAGCTGGATCGTTGGAACACAGAAAGTTTGAGGAGCCTGAGTCATTCAACTGAGAGTGTTCCCTCTGCTCAGGGTTCAGCAAAGAGGTCTGCTCTAGAAACAGAGGCTAAAGACTCAGTAACAAATAGGAGTCAGAATTCTGGGCAAGTTGGTATTTGCTTCCAACTATTTGGGACTTGTTTAAGACATCGACAGTATAACAGCAGAGGTGGGCGTCCGGGAGCAAGATGGGTAATTATTTTAGTGCTTTCCCAACCTTACACATTATCTTAGTCATTTTGGCAAGCAAACAAACCATAACGACAACTGGTTATGGTTTTTAGCCTCTCGAACTTCCGAAGTTACCAATTTATATACTTCAAAACAATGAAATAGAAATGCCTTTTGGTTTTCCTTTAGTTGAAACCACAATTTAAGTGAGAAGGAGAAATACTTCCCCATTCTTTTTCTTTTAATTACAACATTGTAAAACATAGAGCAAAAACTTATGAAAATAAGGTAAATCAACTAGGAAGTCATAGAGNTATACTTCAAAACAATGAAATAGAAATGCCTTTTGGTTTTCCTTTAGTTGAAACCACAATTTAAGTGAGAAGGAGAAATACTTCCCCATTCTTTTTCTTTTAATTACAACATTGTAAAACATAGAGCAAAAACTTATGAAAATAAGGTAAATCAACTAGGAAGTCATAGAGAAGTAGAGATGAAGAGACCCCGGCATTATCTCATGTGTAGCCTGGCATTAGCCCATGTGCTGAGACCTTTAACCTTGTGGGCCACAAGGTCCTCATTCTAATTATTTTTAAAAAATTGATCTGTGACTGTGTTCTTGTTTGTATGCTATAGAGCTTAGTTAAGCAAGAGCTCTGGAGTCAGACAAATTAAGGTTTGAATCCTGACTCCACTGCTTCCAGCTATGTGACCTGAGGTAAGCTGTATAATCCTTCTAAGCTTCAGTTTCCGTAGATGCAAAATGAGTCATCCTTGACTTCTCCCATTCTCTAACCCGTCCAGGCATCTACTAAACATTTCTTGTCTCTGCCACCACCTCTCTGTCCCCACTGCCAGTTCCCAACTCCAGGCTATGGACACCTCGTGTACGAACCCTTACTATAGCCACCTATCACTTTCCCCACGTTTAATCTTGCTCTCTCGAATTTCCATTCTTGACCTCACAGCCAGAGTGATGATCTGAAATCATAAACTCTACAATGAAAAATTCTGTAGTATCTCTCTACTGCTCTTAGTTTTCACCACCTATCGCCACCCCCAACACTCTCTGAGCCCCTTCTGGCCTTAGGGTCTTTGCATAAAGATAAGTCAACCTCTGTATCCCCACCTTGAGCACTTGGACTACCTAACCCAGTTTTATCTTCCAAGTCTCAGCTTGGAGGCCATTTTTTCAGGAAGTCTCTCTCCCCCATCCCCAGTTCTGGATTAGATTCCCTTTAGAGGTATTCCTATAACACAGTATACTTCTCTCATCCATTCTGCATTCTACTTTCCCTAACTTTGTAGTAAATGTTTTTAATAACTACATATTGTATTAGTGAAGTGAAGTTACTCAGTTGTGTTTGACTCTTTGCAACTCTATGGACTATAGCCTGCCAGGCTCCTCCGTCCACAGGGTTTCCAGGCAAGAATACTGGAATGGGTTGCCATTTTCTTCTCCAACTTATTGTATTAGTGATGGTTTTATTAGGAAAAGAGAAACCACTCTCTATGCCCCACAAGTATTAAGAGTTTTCAGAAAGTAAGGCTTACACAACCATTGGGATAGCAAAGATCAAGAAAGTCATCATGAATACTCTCAAGCTATGACATTGAAGCATGTGATCCCCAAGAGCTGATCTGGGAAACTACAAAGCTTATGAATCTCTGAGATGTTTCCACCAGCCATTTCAGCCTGTAGTGCAACATAGGCGATTTTCAAAAAACCTATCTAAAGCAGCTTTTGACTGTGTGGATCACAATAAACTGTGGAAAATTCTGAAAGAAATGGGAATACCAGACCACCTGACCTNTAAAGGGTTTGGAAGGCTTGATCAGTTGGCTATGTCAAATACACTGAGTTGTTTATGGAGTTAATGATTAGGGTCAACTGGCATGAAATATTTTTCTTTGTGATTAAGCTATCTGGTTTGTGTGAGGTTCAGGATAAGAGGAAGGGAATCTGACAGCAAGAAGGAATTGGTTTAAACTTTAGTCAAATTGAGGGAACATTAAGGCCATCTTTGTAAATGCCATTCATCCTAAGGTACCCTTAGAGAGAGTAGCAGTTTTTCTTGAAGAAAGTATAAGATATATATATGGTATACTTGTAAAGTACTCTTCTAGATGCTCTATAGCACTGACTCCAAAAACACTGTTTTTTCCATAGGGAGCAAGATAGTTTGAAAGCTTATAGTAATTAGAGTCTTTGAAACAGTGCCAGTTCCATGTCTTTCTTGGATTAGTCATCAGAGGTGTTATTGGGTTCCCTAAGGCAGATGGTATACCTGGTGAAGTGATGGATTTGAAAGATGTTATCACTTACACCAAGATAATGTTTTCACAAACTGGCACTCAAGATAATGCCATTATATCTAGTTAAAACCAAAACCCCTTTCAGGTGAAAAACAACAACAGAAAAAAACAAAACAAAGCAAATGAACAAACAACAGCAGAAATGGAAGAAACAACAGCTTGAAGCTTATTAACTCAAAGGCTTATACAGAACAATACAGTTGAGAGAAACACAACAGTCGATGTTTGGTTGGGTACTTTGGAGCTGTGCTGTTTAAAGCATAGTTATACCTTTTTGGCTTCACTGAAAAAGGGTGGAAGTAAAGAAGAGAAATGATGTTATCACTTGCCAATTGGGTATTTATTGGACTAAAACTTCCCTCTCTAAGCTACTGATGAAATAAAAGAGAGGTAACAACTTAGAAAATAGAGAAGTAAGGGATATAAAAGAATCCATATNGTTTAAAGCATAGTTATACCTTTTTGGCTTCACTGAAAAAGGGTGGAAGTAAAGAAGAGAAATGATGTTATCACTTGCCAATTGGGTATTTATTGGACTAAAACTTCCCTCTCTAAGCTACTGATGAAATAAAAGAGAGGTAACAACTTAGAAAATAGAGAAGTAAGGGATATAAAAGAATCCATATTACTTGAGAAGTTGGAGGGTCTCATGCTTTGAAATATGATACTTACTGGCATCAATTATGGATGAAGTTGGCACCTTAAAATTTTGCAGTGAAGCTTTAAGAATTCACCACGATTACGGGTTAGAATTCTAATCGATTCAATCTGAATGGTAAGACACTAGTATTTTCAAACTGATTTCATCACTATGGATATAAATAGGCAGTAAATAATGCAGTTTCTCTTATAATTTGAGAACCATGTAGATGATGCAGAAGGCCCCTGGCACTTTTTAAATAAACTGGCAACCATCTTTTAGTTTCACAAGTTCTAGAAAATATTTTCTTACATTTGTCTTAATGAAACACAAAGTAGATATTTTTGAAATTCCAAGTGTTTATGACGTGCATATGTGCTGTGCTTAGTCTCTCAGTAATGTCCAATTCTTTGCCACCCATGGACTGTAGCCTTCCAGGCTCCTCTGTCCATGGGGATTCCCAGGGCAAGAATACTGGAATGGATTGTCATGCCCTCCTCCAGGGGATCTTCCTAATCCAGGTATCAAATCCAGGTCTCCTGCATTGCAGGCAGATTCTTTGCTATCTGAGCCACCAGGGAAGNTGTGCTGTGATTCATGGGGTCGCAAAGAGTCGGACACGACTGAGTGACTGAACTGAACTGAACTGAAAGCAGTTTGAACCTGCATTTTTCTGTGTATCTGCCTCCATCTGCTTCTGGAGAATAAGCATTCCTTCTTCTGCTCCCCTTTCTTCCTAAGTGCCTTTCATAGGATGATGCTTCCTGAAACCAGGCAGAGAAGAGGTGCCTGGAAATGTAGCTACTGGCTTCTCTTCTTCATGGCAGGAAGACCTCAGAAGGTGATTTCAATGATGTCCAGTTTATAACCCACTATTCAGCACATCTCCCTATGACAACTGGAAACATTTATGTTAATGCATTAATGGTATATTGAACTTTACAGACATTCTGCTTATTCACTGGGCATCAAGGCCCAGGTTCCTCTTAAATCACAACAACTGCCTGGCAATGCACCTTCAGTCTGTTCCAGACAATGAATGTTATGACTGAAGCTGAGTTGCTTGGGTACTTTTATGACTCCTAAGTGGATAGATGAGTCACATCCTTGCATCCTACACACAATCCATTAAAAACAACAAGTCTCTACTGACCTGGGAAGAAACAGAGCAGTCTTGCACTGGCTGATGCCATTCCTGGCAAGGTTGCCATAAGTCAAAGTGTTGGATGGTGAATCAGATTTCCTAGCAAAATCTAAGCCACTTGCATTACCAACAGCAGAGTGACCAATTTTTTTTTCTAGAAAATGACACAAATGCCACAATCAACTGAATGCAAATTATATATCTGTACACAAGTCTGTATAAAGCTTTGTGAGATGTATAAATACCAAACAGGGAGACAGAAAAGCCAACCACTATTATACAATAATCAATTAAATCTTTAATATCTTAGCATGATTTTTGTTATATTTACCACAATGAGTAGAAAGTGAAACTGCATTTTTCTAAGTAATTTTTGGATATGTTCTGATAAGATCCTTTAAATAAAACTTTGAGGAAACAGGGATTTGTGATGACTTGGAGGAAATAAATCCCGGGAGGCATGCACCTGCTGCCAAGTTGTTAGTGCAAATTTTCTTGAAGCTGGCAAATATACAAAGCAACATGTAATTGGTCATTAGCATTTGAATTCTGTTTTGCTTTCTGAACTGCTACTTTATAAGCACTAACTACATCCTATCTTATGGTAGGCATACTTCTTAAAGAAGTTTTGCTTTTAGGATGCACAACCTAACCTTTGTTTGCACTGAAATTTCCATCACTTCATCCCTTATTATGCTGTTTTTGAGTGTCAAGAATGCTCCCTTCCTGGCCTGGAATTGTAGCCAGGCTGACAAATATACATCATTAGTTTGGTCTTGAGTCCAGAAATGATTGTTGTGCAGCTATGGTTGAATTGAATCCTCTAGTGGAGAAATGTACTTTCCATTAAAAAGGAAAAAAGACTCAAAAAAAAAAAAAAAAAAAAAAAGAGTGAGGGCTCCTCTGGTGGCTCAGTGCTAAGTGCCAATGTAGAAGATGTAGGTTCGATCCCTGGTCTGGGAAGATCCCATGTGCCGCAGAGCAACTAAGCCACAGGCATTGAGTCTGTGCTCTAGAGCCCAGGAACTGCAACTAGTAAAGCCCATGCACCCTAGAGTACACGCTTTACAACAGGAGAAGCCACCACATTGAGAAGCCTGCACAGCACAGCTAGAGTAGTCCCTGCTCATTGCAACTGTGCAAGTGCACAGCAACTGAGATCCACCCAGCACAGCCAAAATAATAATAATAATAATAATTTTTTAAAGGGAGTGAATAGTTAGAATACTTTTAAGTACCAAAATAGTCACTTATTTTCTCCATTACCACCTTGGAACATACAGTATTCTTCAGAAGTGGCTGCCTTGGGCTAAACATCTCTGGAGTTCTTTGTGAACTGATATCATCAACGTGGTCAGTCTTATCCGCTTTACGTTCACAAGACAATTATCCTTTGTCTGCNAAAAAAAAAAAAAAAAAAAAAGAGTGAGGGCTCCTCTGGTGGCTCAGTGCTAAGTGCCAATGTAGAAGATGTAGGTTCGATCCCTGGTCTGGGAAGATCCCATGTGCCGCAGAGCAACTAAGCCACAGGCATTGAGTCTGTGCTCTAGAGCCCAGGAACTGCAACTAGTAAAGCCCATGCACCCTAGAGTACACGCTTTACAACAGGAGAAGCCACCACATTGAGAAGCCTGCACAGCACAGCTAGAGTAGTCCCTGCTCATTGCAACTGTGCAAGTGCACAGCAACTGAGATCCACCCAGCACAGCCAAAATAATAATAATAATAATAATTTTTTAAAGGGAGTGAATAGTTAGAATACTTTTAAGTACCAAAATAGTCACTTATTTTCTCCATTACCACCTTGGAACATACAGTATTCTTCAGAAGTGGCTGCCTTGGGCTAAACATCTCTGGAGTTCTTTGTGAACTGATATCATCAACGTGGTCAGTCTTATCCGCTTTACGTTCACAAGACAATTATCCTTTGTCTGCAGCCTTTTCTTTTCTCCGCCTGTCCTCTCCTCCCCTCCACTTTATACTGAAGTCCAGTTTTTCCTTCTACTCTGTGAACTTCATGCTAGAGCTTAACAGGAGGAGTCTTTGAGTGCGGGGGTGAGTGCCAGAGGATGGGGATGGTGGAGGAGGCTTCCCGAGACAGGGAAGGGAAGCTGGAATGGGGCACATTGGGAAGACAGGTCCAAGGCCATGCACCACCAGCACTGCACGGACACATATGACATTTGTGTCCCAAGGTCACTGACAAGTGAAGTTTTCCAAAGTCTCTGGTAACTTGAGTGTTCGCATCTGTGAAATGAGGGGTTGCAGTAGCCAACCCTTCTTCCTGCTCTAACATTCTATGGATAATGCATGTTGTCTGCCTCTTGAAAGTACACAATGGGTACAATTCACTAAGCCACCGAAGTGTAAATACGTGCCAGAGGCCAGTGAGAATTTAGGTAGAGAGTAGTCACACATCCACCTGAATTCTAACACCGTAAGTTGATGGTGGAGATCCGGAATCCAGTGGGATGCATCCTGGAAGGGCGCTGTGGAAGAGTGGGATTTCCAGAGGCTTTTGCATAATGGGAGACAGCCAGTCAACTTAGCAACTTCTCAATTCAAGCAGCCACATGCTTTAAGGCTCTAGAAAATTGTGGTGCACGTTAAATGAGCTCATTCACTCTCCTTTCAATTTCCTCTGGGCACCACCTTGACTCCCGAGTTTCCAGGTCAATCTGTTGAATTTCTAGCATTCCTACTGAGAGAGTCAGTTCCTAGGCAGGTTGATAAGAAGTCCTGGGTCCCTGAGGAGAGAAGGGTCTGGGGGTCTCGAAGCAGAGATAGGGGTCTGGAATTCTCAAGGAGGAAGAAAGGACAAAAGTCTTTTTTCCCCTCTACATTCCTTAGTCTGTCACATGAAACATTTTTTTTCTTTAAGCCTGGAACTGATGATTACACAACAAACAACTCCGTTTAAACTCTGTACTAGGGATTATATAACAACAGTGTACCCTGCTTGAGGACAGTTTCTCCTTCCTGAAAACCTTATGACTAATTCTGATATCTTAGAATGTATATTATGGGAGTGGGTCTGGTAGGATCTTTCTATTGTTAAATTCTAATCCTATTATCCTAAAATGTAAATTATGGGAGTAGGTCTAGTAAGATCTTTACAACCTTGAGACATTCTTTTGATTTATTGTAATAACTAATTTTAAAAAGTATATAATTCCCTTGCTAAAGACTAACAAGGGGGGCATTCTCCATTCCCCTTCTGATGTCTATGTCAGAAGCTTTCTCTGTCCCTTTTGATACTTTAATAAAACTCTGCTATACAAAAACTCTTGAGTGATCAAGGCTGATCCCTGGTCCCGAAGCTAAATCTTCTTCAGAGATCACAAATCCATCATTGTTCACTGTAAGCTATTTCCACTAGCCAAGAAATGTCCCTGACTGACTTACAGGACATTATGATTTTCCTGGAGAGAGCAAAGCCCCATGTCAAACCCGGAGTACAGGCACAACAAAAGCCAGATAATCAATATCAACTGTGGACTCAATGCTCTTTAAGGCTCTCCAGAATTTAAACTGGACATTTCAACTCCCCGTTGGGAGTTTATGCTTTTTAATTTAGATCATAAACTCTTAGTGGGAAGGTGCTGCCTCGGTTTATTTCATCTGGTTTGGCTCTGAATTTGTGTGTTTACCAGATTCTCTTTGGATTATTTATCGAAGGAAAAGGTGGCTTACAGCTTAATGAAGATGGATCACAGCTTATATCATCCTCCAAAATTATAGCTGTTGAGGCTCTTGGCAGGCCGTCCTGCTCC
>SJYA01003224.1:913939-952705 GCA_006410615.1 Neotragus moschatus
GGGTGGGAGGGGCCTGCTGCCACTGCTGTGGGCCAGCTGGTCTGGAGTGGTCCCATGTTTGAGCTTCTCTTTCATTTTCCTTCTCCCCAGAAAGGAAATGTCCATCTGTGCTTGTGTGTGACTTCCTCCCTATTCAGCTGTGCTCTGGAGATTCTTCAGGAAAGACGGGTCAATCACCTTTCCTGCCTGAGATGCTGAGACTCCTTGCCAATATTTGTGGCCGACTTAAGTGTCTCTACTTTGTGGTTAGAGGAAATGAGGTTGGAGAGACTCAAAAGAACTCAATCTGGGATTATAATCATTAGATGGGAGAGATGAAAATAACCTGAGTAATAGGCCTGAGAAGGACCTTGGTCAGCTAAGCCAACATCTTCATTTTATAGGAAGTGGAAATCCAGAGAGGAATAATGACTAGCTCTCTTATGAGATTGAAATGTCTCCCTTTTTTGGGGTTCAATCTGATTCTTTGTGCTTCTACTAGAGATGTGGTCAGGCTAATTCTAAACAACAGCATTCATTTCAGGACCCCAAGGAGCCAAGGAACAGTGGCAGGGCCAAACCTACCTACCCCACTCCTTTGCCCAAAGACCCAACAAATTAATTCAGCAAATACATACAGAAATTTCAGCTAATCACACGGTATGTTTTATTTAAACTCTCAGCCAATGAGGTCACAGGATAATCTAGAAGGAAAAAAACTAAACAAAAGCAAATGATACAAAATACAACTAGGAAAACTGATTGACTGTAAGAAAGAAAAAATAAATCACAGATTTCAAGTCCACAAAATCCAAGGATATATCCAATATCATTGATATAGACAAATATATATAGTTTTTCATGAGTCATGCTTTTATATTTGTTTCTTTTCTGATGGTCCATGAAAACACAGGTTTAAGACAAATTCCTCAGCTTCCATTTGCCACATTGAGGCCTCTAAGGCCCTCTTCTATAGAAATTCTGGAGGGAAGGCTGTAAGGGAAGCCAGTCATACACTGCAGTGCTCCAGGGAAGCGAGCTAGGACTGTGCTCCCTGGGAAGAAGGTCTAAAAACAGTCTGTAGGAACTCAGTTGTCTGTGTCGTTAGGGCCAGGCTGTGACAACTGGAGCTGTCTCTCCATGCTCCTACCATTAAACAACACGCCTCTACCATTAAACAACATGCCCTAGTCCCAGTGGAAGACCCCTGAATCTGAGTGTCAGGGAGTTGGGAGCTTGCAGGAAATTCTCCCAGTGAACTTGAGATTCCTGCCTTGAAGAACTCAGCAACTGGCTGGGCTATTCATCCAACCCACCTAATGGCATCCCAAGAGAAGAAATTTTTTTTGTGTACTGCCTCCTTTTGGAAATTTACTCTAAGGTGCTAGGCAGAGATGGGGCACAGGACCAGCTCACATGGTTTACAAGCACTTTGGAGCTCGAGCTTACAACGTCTGATATCCTCTCATGACAGAGGAGGACTCTGTAAACCAAGCCTTTCTTGATTCATCAGCCCTGGGTCTACAGAGTCCTCACATCAAAGGCAAGTTGGAACAGTGTGGAGACTTTGGCAAAAGAAGGTCCCCTTTCTCCAGCTCTCCATTTTAACGAAACAATTCTAGGGTGAGGTTACTTCTCTGACTCATATTCCCTTTGGTCTTTTTCACACACTCCTCTGAAGCAAAAGCTCTGAGCACCTCATAGCCCTGGGCATGGATGGGGCCTGTGGGGTGGGGGCAGAGATGTACCGGGGCCCACTCTGAGCAGTACCAAGGCCCAATCTACTCCCAAAGTGGAGATGGAAAACTAGGAGAGAGGCATCTCTCTCAGGGCAATTTCTGTCAGCACCCCAAGCTAGTTGGGGACACCATTGCCACACAACTCATGAAGAAGCCTCAAACTGGTTCTAGCTCTCAAATAAGCAGGTAGGAGTCAGCCTGCTTAAGATCTCTACCAACTGATAGAGAGTTAAGGTAAGCGGTAGGGAGGCAGTGGGTCTGGCCTCTGCCCTTTCTGTTGAATCTGGAGTAAAGGGGACACTGGTGTTCAGGGATGTAGGCTAACCTGGAAGATGCAGACCCTGGCCCGGTAAAGCTGCTGGGCTGTCTGAGTACCTTCTGTCCCAGGCTTCCTGTTTCATAATCTGATTTACTCTGCTTCACTATATGTATATATACACACACTGATATATGTATATATATATACACACACAGTATATAATATATATCAGTACTATTTTTAACAGCAAACCTGCCTATGTTCACTTGGGCTTACTTCCTTATTTCATCTACGCCTAACTGTAGAGATGCCAGCTAAACAAATGGAACAAAGAGAACTCAAATCCCGGGAGAATGGAAAGTGGGAGCTAATACCATAATGGCCCAACAAGTTTATTAAGGTTGCATATGGCTGTGGACTGATTTTCATATTTTACTGGCATGGTGTAACTGGTCTTAAACATGCATGCATGTGGAAACTGGAATTGAATCCTCTTCGCAAATACCATATGATGTCACTTATTTGGGCTTCCCTGGTGGTTCAGACGGGTAAAGAATCTGCCTGCAATGCGGGAGACCTGGGTTCAATCCCTAGGTTGGGAAGATTCCCTGGAGGAGGGCATGGCAACCCACTCCAGTATTCTTGCCTGGAGAATCGCCATGGACAGAGGAGCCTAGTGGATTACAGGCTGGGGTCACAAAGAATTGGACATGACTGAGTGACTAAGCACATCACTTATTTACAAAATCTAAAAAAAATGATACAATTGAACATATTTACAAAACAGAAACAGACTGACAGACATAATAAACAACCTTATGGTTACCAAGGGGGATGGGAATGGATAAATTAGGAATTTGGGATTAACAAATACATACTACTATTGTTTTGTTTAACTATATATAAAATAGAGAAACAACAAGGACCTCTTGTTTAGCACAAGAAACTATATACAATATCTTCGAATAACTTATGATGGAAAAGAATCAGAAAAAGAACATATATATAAAACTGAGTCACATTACTGTACACATGAAACTAACATCATTATAAATCAGCTGTACTTTAATTTAAAAACTTTTTCTTAACTGATTTTTCTCCTGTTGCTGCTGCTGCTAAGTCGCTTCAGTCGTGTACGACTCTGTGCAACCCCATAGATAGCAGCCCACCAGGCTCTCCGTCCCTGGGATCTCTAGGCAAGAACACTGGAGTGGGTTGCCATTTCCTTCTCCAACGCATGAAAGTGAAAAGTGAAAGTGAAGTTGCTCAGTCGCGTCCAACTCTTCACAACCCCATGAACTGCAGCCTACCAGGCTCCTCCACCCATGGGATTTTCCAGGCAAGAGTACTGGAGTGGGGTGCCATTGCCTTCTCCTTTTCTCCTGTTTCACTTTGCTTTTTTAATGAGGCTACTAGAAAATTTTAAATGATTAATATGTCTCCTTTTATATTTCTGTTAGACAGTATTGCTCTCTAGCGTATCAAATTTAATACCTTTTAGTGATAATAATAAATCTATTTATAAAGGGGAACATCTGTAATTGGACACTCATTACTTATTATGTAACTTCAGTGACTATAGTGAGTTTTTTTTTCACCCTTCTCTCATGGAATTTTTCAAAAATCAGTGTATCAAGACCAAATGAATGACTCCTTTGATACTTTTCTCTTTTTTCTAGCAAATCCCTGGAGATCTTTGGGGAGGCTAGTGATAGCACCACACTGGGTGTGTGAGCAAAGCAGGCGACTCTGGGTGGGTCTGGATCTGTTTGTTATCCAGGACTGGGACAGTTGTTCATTTAGAAAATGAATTGCCAAAGCACTTGTCCACACCAATAGCTTCCCCACCTGCACTTTGCTGAAATTAAACACACCCACACACACATTTAATTGACTGGTTATATATCAGTGTTAGGCAATTTTCCTCCTGGCTGTTTTTCCTTTCTTATCATCATCACTAGTATTATTTCTCTTTCACTTTCTGTGTCCTGCAAATCTGTAAAACAGACACTTGTTTCTCTCAAAGCAGCTCCTTCAGAAAAAGCAGAAAAAGAGTTTATAATCTAGATTTTCATGTTGAAGTGTTTTGAATATTGAATGTGTGGGAAGTTAAAAGGTGAAAAGGAGGGCTCTAGGGGATGTCAGTAGGAAGAACAATTTCTAATTCTCTGATAAGGAAGTGTTTGGGGCTAGGAGGGCTTCCCTTTCCAGAAAGAATTCTTAGAATGAGAAGTGTTAGCTATCTTCCATTTTGTCTGGGAGCACCACCTTGGGTGAACATAAACCCTCTGGGGAGATGTCTGAAACCCAGGAGCAGGGAAAGGCAATAGCATCCAGTTAGCCGGCTCCACCTCCTCCTCTATGCCCCCTTGGGACACTGGTCACTGCTGCTGCTGATGGGACACTGTTCACTACTCCATCACAAACTTCCAGGAAAAAGCAGGCATGGGCTCTTGCCATCTGACACTTGATGGTTGAACCTCCAAAGGAGACAGTTAACAATGAAAAAGAGCTGGAATTTTTAATATATACTTGCCGAGAATTTGGAAATTAAATTATACAATAGTTTTAGCTGGTAAACCAACAAAAAATATACTGTGGAATCATAAAAAATGATCCACAAGAAGATGGAAAACAAAGGGAAAAGAAAATAAGAAATAGATGGATAGGTAAAAGACAAGACAACAATGTGACAGATTTAAACCAACCAGATCAATAAATGTATTAAGTGTAAGTAGTCTAAACAACCCAACTGAAAGACTGTTAATTATAACAATTAGAGAGTGTCACATTGAACAAAAAAAGGTACTATATGCTGCCTGCAATAAACCTACTTTAAACATAAAAGTACAAGTAAGTCAAAAGGAAATAAGTAACAAAAGATACAAATACTAATAAAAATAAAGGTGAAGTAGTTATATTTATATCAGACAAAATAGGTTTCAGGGGAAAGAATATTACTGGAGATAATAAAGGCTATTTCACAATGGTAAAGGAGTTAATTCATTAAATCCTAAATGTTTATTCCCCTAATAATAAAACTTCAAACACAGAGAAAAAACTGATTGAGTTGTAAGAGAAACAAACACATCTACAATTACACTTGGAGATTTCAATGTCCCCTTCTCAATAACTGATAGAACAAGTAGAAAATTAGGAAGAAGGTAGATTTGAATGACACTCTCAGCTATCAGGATCTAAGTGACATTTGTAAAGTACACCATCCAACACACATTCTTCTCAACAACATAGACCATATGGTATCAAATTCTGAACCATCAAAAAATTGAAAGTTATTCACATCATGAAAAGTATGTTGTTTGACCACAATGAAATTAAATTGGAAATTCATAACACAAAGTTCTCTGGAAAGTCCCCCAATATTTGTAAACTATCTGATGGACTCCTATATAACCTATGGGCTTCCCTGGTGGCTCAGTGGTGAAGACTCCACCTGTGAAGCAGAAGACAGCGGGTTCTACTTCTGGGTCGGGAAGATCCACTGGAGATGGAAATAGAAAGAATATTCCAGTATTCTTGCCTGTGAAATCCCATAAACAGAAGAACCTGGTGGGCTACAGTCCAAGGAAGGGGTCACAAGGTGTTGGACATGACTTAGCGACTAAACAACAACATATAAGCTGTAAGGTAAAATAAAACAAAAAGGAACGAAAGTTAAAAATATATGTCTAAAGAGTGGATACAGCTAAAGCATACTTATAAGGAAATATATAGTACTAAATGGCTATATTAGGAAAGAGAAAGATTTCTAATCAACAACTTCAGCTTCTAGCCTAGGAAAATAGAAAAGTAAAGCAAATGAAACCCGAAGTAAGCATATCAGAGCAGAAATCAATGAAATAAAGATAGAAGACAATAGAAAAAAGCCAATGAAACCAAAAGTTGGTTCTTTGAGATCAATAAAGTTAGTAAACCAGATTGGTTTACTGGAATTTTTAATTAGACTGGTCAGGGAAAAAAAATACATAGCAAATTACCAATATCCAGAATTAAAGTGATAATTTCACTACAGATTATTTAGATTTCAAATAGATAAAAGGGAATATTATGATAGTTTTTGCCAACACATTTGCAATTTAAATAGGATGGGCAAATTCCTTGAAAGAAACAAATTAGCAAAAAGTCACTCAAGGAGAAATAGATAACCTAAGTAACCATATATATCTATTGGAAAAAAATGAGTTTTTAATTTAAAACTTTACCTCAAAGAAAACTATGATCTCAGCTAGTTTCACTGGTTTATTTTTATCTAACATAATAGAAATCACACAAATGTGCAAACTACTATATTTAAAATAGATAACCAACAAGGACCTAATGTATAGCACAGGAAATACTGCTCAATATTCTGCAATAACCTAAATGGGGAAAAAAATTGAAAAGGAATAACTTCATCTATATGTATAGCTGAATCACTTTGCTGTATACCTGAAACTAACACAGGATGGTTGATCAACTATGCTCCAATATAAAATAAAAAAAAAAAAATAAGTCAATGTAATTTACTATATTGATGGATATTTTTTAAAACCATATGGTTGGATTCACTTTGCTGTACAGCAGAAACTAACACACACTGTAAAGCAACTATACTCCAATGCAATTTTTTTTTTAAAAGAACTACTTCACAATCCAGCAAAAGAAACAAAACAAAACAAAACACCTCACCATATGATCATCTCAATATAGGCAGAAAAAGAATTCCTGATGGGTGACAATCTATCTGATGTGCTGAAGGAACAGCGAGGTCAGTGGGGCTGGTATGGAAGGACTGGGAGAGAGAGTAGGCAGAGATAAGATCAGCGAGGGGGCAGGGGAAGGTCATATAGAATGTTGTGAAGACTCGAGCATTTTCTTTCTCTTGGTGACACGCAATGTCACAGGGATGGTTTAAGGAGGAGCATGACATTATTTTGATTTAAGTGTTAATCAGATCATACTTACACAGCTGTACTAAGATTTAGAGGGGTTGAGGACAGAAACAGAGGCTCCACTGGGGAGGCATTTGCAGTGAGGTATGTAATAGCAGTGGTCGGGACAAGGAGAGTGGCAGAGATGGTGATGGAGATGTTAGGCTTCTGGGTTCTATTTTGAAGGACTGAGATGAACATGAGGTATAAAAGGCATGAGTCAAAGATGATCCCCACGTTTCTGCCCTGAGCAAATGAAGGTATTGTGTTTGCATTCATTATGATTGTTTATTGTTGTTGTTCAGTTGTTGTTCTTTGTCACCCTATGGACTGCAGCACGCCAGGATTCCCTGCCGGGGTCCTGCCCCGGTGGATCCAGGGTGATTCGAAAGTGGAGACGGATAGGCGAGGAAAAACTTGTTTCATTACTGATAGAGAGGGATTAGAAAATTAGCAAAGAAAAGAGGCTGAATAACTTGGCTTACGTGGAATACCAATCACCACCTACGNTTATCTTCCCTCCCAGATATCTTGTGTGGTATTTCATAACATGGATATTTGATAATTTATTTAATCACACTGTTGGATATTCTCAGTTTTTCACAATTATAAACAGCATTGCAATGAAACACATTATATATGTGTTACTGTATATATTTCAAGTATTTCTTCAGAATGATTACGGGAGCATATAGCCTATATGCAAAGGACAGGGCATGTGTTTCAATACAACTTTATTTGCAAAAGCAGGACAGCCTCTGATGTAGTCTCCTGACTTCTGGTCTATGAGATGACTTTTACTTAGATCTGTTTCTTGAGAGGATTCTAAAAGTTTCCTGTAAAGATATTCAGACCCAGTGCTTTTCTTGGGAGAAAGACTTTGACTAACTTTCTAATTTATTCTGTGGTTACTGGTATCAGTTCAGTTCAGTCGCTCAGTCGCGNACAACTTTATTTGCAAAAGCAGGACAGCCTCTGATGTAGTCTCCTGACTTCTGGTCTATGAGATGACTTTTACTTAGATCTGTTTCTTGAGAGGATTCTAAAAGTTTCCTGTAAAGATATTCAGACCCAGTGCTTTTCTTGGGAGAAAGACTTTGACTAACTTTCTAATTTATTCTGTGGTTACTGGTATCAGTTCAGTTCAGTCGCTCAGTCGCGTCCAACTCTTTGCAATCCCATGAATCGCAGCATGCCAGGCCTCCCTGTCCATCACCAACTCCCGGAGTTCACTCAGATTCACATCCATCGCGTCAGTGATGCCACCCAGCCATCTCATCCTCTGTCGTCCCCGCCTCCTCCTGCCCCCAATAAAGTTCATTTACTCTTGTATCAATATGGATAATTCATGTTGTTTTTCGATCAGACATATTACGTAGATTTCACTTTTCTTACTACCCATTTTTACCTAATTTGCCCTTACTTTTCAAAATTTCTATATCAAATTTTTTATTTATATTTTAAAAATTGATGTTTTATTTTGGATAAACTACATGAAAATTTTAAAAAGCCTTTAGTACAAATAAATAGAAATGAAATAACTGTATGGAATTCAAGGTGATATCAATTATTTGTCTAAATCATGATTGTTCTGTAGATAAGAGCAATAGTCAGTTATGATGATATTTTATGAATCTAGCCAGATTTGTTAACTCTTTTCTTTTAAAAAGCCGTCCATAAATAAAATCATTTACTGAGTCAAGGTATCCTGTTGCCACCCAGATTCATGTATTAAAGAAAAATTATAGTGGCTAACAGCATAGATTCTGGAGTTAGTATGTATGTGTCCAAATCCTCCACCATTGATAAGAATTGTGAACAAGGGATAAGAAACTGTTCTGCCCCAGCTTCTTATTTGTGTGTTAGTTGCTCAGTTGCGTTTGACTCTGTGCAACCTCATAGACTGTAGCCCACCAGGCTCCTCTGTCCATAGGATTCTTCAGGCAAAACTATTGGAGTGAGTTGCCTTTCCCTTCTTAGGGAACCTTCCCAACCTAGGGATTGAACCTTGATNTTAGTATGTATGTGTCCAAATCCTCCACCATTGATAAGAATTGTGAACAAGGGATAAGAAACTGTTCTGCTCCAGCTTCTTATTTGTGGAAGTGTTAGTGGCTCAGTTGCGTCTGACTCTGTGTGACCTCATAGACTGTAGCCTACCAGGCCATAGGATTGTTCGGGCAAAACTATTGGAGTGAGTTGCCTTTCCCTTCTTAGGGAACCTTCCCAACCCAGGGATTGAACCTTGGTCNGCTTCTTATTTGTGTGTTAGTTGCTCAGTTGCGTTTGACTCTGTGCAACCTCATAGACTGTAGCCCACCAGGCTCCTCTGTCCATAGGATTCTTCAGGCAAAACTATTGGAGTGAGTTGCCTTTCCCTTCTTAGGGAACCTTCCCAACCTAGGGATTGAACCTTGATCTCCTGCATTGCAGGCAGATTCTTTACCATCTGAGCCACCAGGGAAGCCCAATTTTTGCATAATGGAGTTCATAATTGTACCTGCTCTGTGATACTGTGACAAGTGAAAGAGTTAATGGATGTGGAGAACTTAGAAGCGTGTCTGGTACCGGTAAGTGCCACTTAGTGGATTATTAACCCAAGGCGATTATGTGCTCACTTTGTTCCACAGCCGTGCTTGTAAAAGTTTTACTCTGAATGGTTTCACTCCTTGGAGTCTGTTTTTGGTAATTTTTTTAAGAGTTGGAATATAGTTGCTTTAGAATGTTGTGTTGGTTTCTATATATTTTTTTATAATTACACCATTTTACTATGAGGAAATAGTTGGACTATTTTCTCCTTGAATACCAAAATATGAATTATTATAGCTTATATATAGACAATTTTTATATTTGTATTTTCATTTATTTTAAAAATAACTTTTATTGGCGTATAGGTGCTTTGCAATGTTGTGTTAGTGTCCACTGTATAGCAAAGTGAATCAGTTATACGTGTACATATATTCCCTCTTTTTTGGATTTCCTCCCCATTTATGTTCCCACATAAATGTCCATTGGAGAAGGAAATGGCAACCCACTCCATTACCCTTACCTGGAAAATTCCATGGACTGAGGAGCCTTGTAGGCTGCAGTGCATGGGGTCGCAAAGAGTCGGACACGACTGAGCAACTTCACTTCACTTTATGTCCCCACAGAGCACTGAGTAGAGTTCCCTGTGCTGTACAAGTAGGTTCCCACTGATTGTATAGATTATTAAATCACACTATAAAATGATAGAAATGGCATGATGTAGAGACAAAATTCATACTCCAGATTCCACCTTGACAGTGTTCTACCATCTTATTTGCTGTGCCTTCATTGGCTTGGAAAACCTGTTCCTCTCTGACCTTGATTCATGACCTAAAAATGGATAAAGGGGATACCGGCTGAGGTAATCATTTCTAAAGTTTCCTCACCAAACATTTGAGGAGTCTATTGGTTTGTATTAATACCTTCACTTACAGATTAAACATTTTGATAAGTTCACTACGGGCTTTTAATTCCATTATTGAAATTGTGACGAANCCCATTATACTAATAAGTTTTAACTTCCCAAAAGAATCTGCCTCTAGTAAGTCTAAAACATCTCGTGCCTCTCATGGTTGGGAGGCTGTAAACAATCACATGTGGCTGGAGGAACCTATACAGGCAGGCTAGATAACCTTCAGAGGAGTTTGTGAGCTGAAACACTCTTGTCACACCCAGGAATTTTTATTAACTGGAGCTATAGGTCAACTCCTTCTCGGAGAGAAATGGCTATGGGGGAGAGCCCCCCGTAAAGTCAGAGGTATAGGTGAGAGCATAAAATAGACTTTAGTTTTGGGGGTAGATGCTCGGGAACAGGGGATTTCCTGAGGCTTGATCACGCCTTTGCGTATGCCAAGCCTCCTTCCTCATGACCTTTGCCACGGGCAGAGTTCCTCATGCCGGCTCCCGGCAATCATGTTTTTTCTAACAAAGAGAAAGAATAAGTCAGATTTTGTCCTGTCATGATACTGTCTCATAGTCAAATGTCTGTTGATTTGAAAGCTGTTGCAGCTCATAATGAGACGTCATAAAATGCATATATTATTTTGTCCTGGCCTGACACTGTCCCATGGTCAAGTCCCAGCTGAGTACCACTGCAGTCCGTTAGGTGACATAGTCTGAACTATCTTGCAGATAGCTGTCCTGATTTTAAGACTTGATTTAGGGGGCAATTCTCATATCTGTTACTTTTCTGCATAGAGTACTTTTTCTTTTGCACACCTAGCCTAAATGATTGTTCCGGATATAACACCAACGACAGTCTTGATTTTTGGCATGGGAGGGAGACAGTTCTGAACCAGGCAGCTGCTGGTGGCATCTATAAATGTTATATATAAAAAAAAGTGGATCAGGAAGAGGAAATCACAGGGCCTGGGTCAGAGTTTTAGCTGTTGGGCCTGGCACTTTCCCCACCTCAGCACCATGCCTCAGTCTCCACTCATTACAGCAGGGAAAGAATGCGCGTTGTCGATTTCGTGAATCTGCTGTGAGGATACAAGGAGATGATGTGCATAAAGTTATACAAAAACTTAAAGCTGTCTCCATTCCGTTGTCTTTACCGTGGAGGAAGGAGCACAATGCTCCCCTCTTCATTCCTCCTTTTCTTTTTCTCTTCTTCCTCTTCTTTTTCTTTTTATTCTTCCTTGGGTTGTTTGACACACAGCCGAAGGCTTAATGACTCTCTCACTTTGTGCCTGACACAATTTCAGGTGCAGTACAGAAACTGTTACTTAATTCTCCAAATGATCCACAAGGCAGTGATATTATCTTTCATTTTTGAAGGAGAAAACAGAAGTTCAAAGAGGTCGGCTAAGTCGCACAAACTCTGAACCACCAGCACACAATGGAGACAAGCTTCCAGTCAGCTCAGCTTGTTTCCAAAGTCTATAGTCTTACCTACAATCAATTTCTTTATGTCCTTTGTCTAAATAATGTTCCAGAGAATTGCGAGCACAAGTCCTTTAGTTTTGACAGAGAATTTCCCTGAGGTGAAACCAACTATCTTAAGACTGTCTGGCCAGAAAATTGATCTGGTAGACAAAACGCTCTGTGAAAGTATCAGTCTGGAGACCAGAGGCATAGATGGGAAGAATCTGTTAAATTTTGGCAGAGTTGGGAAAGATTTTAATTAGAACTATTATTCAAAGAAATGAGAATCTGTGAACGCTTGTCCCTAATTTGAAGTGAGTTCACAGAAGGACACATTCACTTGAGTTTATTTAAAATGGACATGGATGAGACAGCATTTATTGAGTTATAGTTCTTTGTTTATTGGCTTCAGTAAACTCAAACACAGAAGGATTGTATTGGTTCGGTGCCACGTAGATAACAGAGTAAAAGCCATCGGACAGGACAGCAAGAGTTACTTGGGCACTTGGGAATAAGAGTCTCCAACCATCTGCTCTTTTTGCGCCACTCTGGTCAGAAGAAAAATCCCTCGAGAGAGGGTCTGATGAGACCAGCTTGGGTTGTGTCCCTAGGCCTTGGCTATGAGAGGAATTTTCTTGCTGAAGTCATCTGTGATGGATCTTGTGGATGAATTTGGCTTGGAAATTTGAGTCTCCTGGATTAGAACTCCATTAAGACTGTCTGTGCATGGTGGGGAAATATTTACACTTTTATTCTCCAAAGGGGAAATGAAGTGATCTCAGAAAGGAGGAATGGCTGCTAAGCAGGATTACCACCCCTCCCACCGCTAAAATTCTGTCGCAATGTGTACTTTAAAATAAGTTTAGACTCATAAGAAGTTACAAACACAATACAGAGTCCCCATGTAAACTTCACCTAGCTTCCCCCAATGATAACATCTCATATAACCATTATTAAAATAAAGAAATTGACATTGGTAAAATACTATCAAGTGAGGTGCAGACTTATTCTGGTTTTGCCAATATTTACATGCATTCTGCTATTCCTATTTGTATATGAACATGTGTTTGTGTACATATGTGTGTATATATTTTATGTGCATATATATATGTATATCNCAGGGGATTTCCTGAGGCTTGATCACGCCTTTGCATATGCCAAGCCTCCTTCCTCATGACCTTTGCCACTGGCGGAGTTCCTCTTGCCGGCTCCCGGCAATTCCCTGTCCTTCACCATGCGCTGGAGCTTGCTGAAACTCTTGTCCATTGTATTGGTGATGCTACCCAACCATCTTATCCTCTGTTGTCCCCTTCTCCTCCTGTTTTCAATCTTTCTTAATGTCAGGGTCTTTTCCAATGAGTCGGCTCTCTCTTCTCATCAGTTAGCCAAAGTATTAGAGCTTCAGCCTCAGCATCAGTCTTTCCAATGAACATTCAGGACTGTTTTCCTTTAGGATGGACTGGTTTGATCTCCTTGCTGTCCAAGGGACTCTCAAGAGTCTTCTCTAGCACCACAGTTCAAAGGCACTGTGATAAGGAAGACTACCAGAGGAGTGGGTTCAAGGGAGGAGGGGCATTGGAGATGAGGAGTTTGATTCTGCACATATCAAGTATGAGATGGCTATTAGAAGCTTAAGTGGAAATATTATGCAGAGAAGCCCAGAGAAAGAAGTCCAAGGTGAAAATGGAAATTTGAAAGTCATCAGCTAATGAGTGATATTAACACCCAGTAGAGGCTGAGATCACCAAGGAAGTGAGTGGTGATAGAGAAGACTGAGTACCTGGGGGCCCAACGCTTAAAAGTTGGAGAGATGAGAGACCCCCCTCCCTTGGGATATTAGCCGTTGGTGTACGCCAGGCACTGTTACCAGCAATCAGCACTTGACAGCTCCTTTAATGCTCAATCTATCAATTAAGTACTATTATTATTTGTACTGTAGATTGATGAAACTGTGAGACAGAAAGTTTAAGTAACTTGCTGAGGGCAAGAAATATTCTAAGAATAGAAACAAACAATATTGAAGAGAAAACAGCAAGACTCAGAAGTACTGAGATGAAAACGAGTAAAAAGGACTCATACTATATACAGGCAAATGGGATGTGTTAAAAGAGCTGCTTATGTTAAATTTTTTCAAGAATGAAATTCATGGAGACTATGCAAAGATGCCAAAGCATCAAAGCAAAAATAGAAAGGAAGAAACGTAGTGTCAGTGGACCAGTGAAAGACCCATTCTGGAAGATAATCCAACCCCAAGAAACAGGACAAAAATACAAGTGTTTTAGGAGAAAAAATTCCAAAAACACAGATTCAAGGAAACAAATGTAAGTAGACAGACAATAAAATGAGATTTAAAAATGTCAGTATAGATCTAAGAAAAAACTGAGGAACAAAATAAAAATTACAGTTAATTTTGAAATAGCAGAAAATGAAGTGAATATAACTAAATATTAAATTTATCACATTCAGGAAACCGAGGTAATTCATAGTACATGCACAGGGCAAAGACAAAGTGGAGATGATTAGGAGGAAGATAAAGGTGTGGAGGACAGAAAATGACCTGACATGTGGGTCTTTTTGTCCCCAAAGGGAATACTACAGCACACGAAACGGAAAAAAAATTTACTAATACAAAAGTAAAGGAAGAAAAGACTATATTAGGAAACTGAAAGGGCACCTTCAGTATGAAAAAAATACCAAGTGTTTAACCCTGAGACAAATTGTGATGAATTTGCCACACTTCAAACTAAGAAAAAAAGGGTCTTACAAAAAAGATTCGTATAATGCAGGTGAATCAGGCAGCATTTAATGCAAGAAGATGGTAAAACAGTGTCCATAAAGCTCTGAAGTAAAGAAAGTAGGACCCAAGAATTTTCTACCAAATAAGTTATTGCTAACACAGAAAAAATTGACAATGTTGAACGTATAAAAACTCAGGGAACATAATGTCCGTAAACCCTTCTTATAAACAAATATGAAACACGCTCAACCAAAAGATGAATTGAAAAAGTTCAGAAATGGACTAGTTCTGGCATCAGAATTCTAATAGAGAGAATTTTCCTTAGGAAAAGATACTTTGATAAGATTATGGGGGTAGTATAGTATTTCCCACCTTCACAGACTTTTCCTTATCTGTGTAACATCTCCATGGTTTTTTACTTAATAAGCTTTAAAATAAGTCAGTTTTTAATGTAGATTTATTTGTTTAAAAAAGAAACCTGCTATTATAAGCCTAAAAGAGAAATTGGCATTGCTGATGAGAAATAGAAGATAGCCAGGCATAAAAATAAATGCAATGAAACCAAAACAATGTTGCTAATATCGAGCCAGATACTCTTGCCAGCTTTCAAAGAGCTGAGCCTGAAGCCTGCTTTTGCTTTGATAAAAAGAGAGATCGGTATTAAATGTTACATACCTATTCCCACCATGCTCACACTTTCTCTCTGACTGTTGAGCCTTACTAATAAACAGTGTAGTGTCTCATCATGTGAGTCCATCTAATTTAGTGCCACATCCTTCTGTTTAGTCTCTCACTTTGGGAAATACAGGTAGAGGAGGATGAGATCCTGTGATCACAGCACACGGAAAACCATCCTGCCTGGGACAATGAGAGGAAACTCTTCTCGTTCCTCTTAAGAAACAGATGAGAAGACATAAAGGAAAAGAATAAAGGTTGTATTGGTCTCCTAGGACAGTCATAACAAAGTACTACAAACTTCTAGGTTAAAACAACAGGAAGTTGTTTTTTCACAGTTCAGAAGGCTAGAAGTTCAAAAATCAAATGGTTGGCAGAGACTTGTCCCCTCCAAAGTCTCTAAGGAAGATTCTTTCTTGGTCTCTTTCGACTCCTGGTGGCTCCAAGCTTTCCTTGGCTTTTGACCACACAACTCTGTTTTCATGTAACCATCTTTTTCCTCTTCCTATGTGTCTCTCTTCTGTATGTCTCTTACTGGAACTCTTGTCATTAGATCACAGCCACCCTACATCCAGGAGGACCTCATCTCAAGATCCTTAACTTAATTACATCTGCAACATAATCACATCTTAAACATGCTTCTGTTTTCAAGTAAGATCAATTTCACAGCTTCCAGAGAGGTTGGAACATATCTTTTGGGCGTCATCATTCATCCCACTACAGGAAGATAAAACCTCAGTGCTTAGCTTTTAAGTTGAAATTTATTTGGATGAAATCCTTGGTGGTTAGTCAGCAAAACAATAATTTGAACATGGGGATATCAAATGTTCCATTAGAAATTATTTAAATTGGTATAAGGGGCTTCCCAGGTGGTGCTAGTAGTAAAGAATCTGCCTGCCAATGCTGGTGATGCAAGAAACGTGGGTTTGATCCCTCGGTCAGGAAGATCCCCTGGAGTAAGAAATGGCACCCCAAGCCAGTATTCTTGCCTGGAAAATTACATCTGCAGAGGAGCCTGGTGGGTTATAGTCCATGGAGCCACAAAGAATTGGACACAACTGAGCAACCAAGCACTAGAGCACTAAATTTCTATAATGTGAAGCCCTTCTCTCTCTTTCCTTAAATTTTTGGTTAGGCTGTTACAAACACACATCCATACACACATACTCCTTCACACACGTGTTTCTAATCTCTTCTGTATGTAGATATGTATATTTTTATCCAAAAAGGATTATAAAAGAGTACTATGAACAGTTGTTTATCAACAAATTGGAAAACCTAGATTAAATGGACAAAGTTCTAGAAACACTACCAGGACTGAATCACAAAGAGAAAAAAAAAATCTAAGTAGAACTATAACTAGTAAGGAGATTGAGTCAATAATCAAAAACCTCCCAACAAAGAAAAGCCCTATACTAGAGGACTTAATTGGTGAAATCTACCAAGCATTTTAAGAACTAACCCCAATCCTTCTCCAACTTGTCCCCAAAAATTGAAAAGAAGAGACACTTGCTGACTTATTCTATGAAGTCAGCATTACCAAGATAGAAAAAGGTGACACAAGAAAAGAAAGCTGCAGACCAATAGTCCTTAACAATAGATGCAAAAAACTTTCATGAAATAATATCAAACCAAATTCAGCAGCATATTTAAAAGATGATTCACCATAAACAACATAGATAATTTGGACTTCACTGAATTTTTTAAAATTTGTGTATCAAAAGATACTATCAAGGCCATGAAAAGACAACCCACAGAAAGGAAGAGAATATTTGCATATCACATGTATGTCTGATAACTTTTCTATTCAGAATATATAAAGAATTCCTATAGCTGAACAACAAAATGAAAACACAATTCAAACATGAACAACAAAATTAAACATTTCTCCAAAGAAGATATACAAATTTCAAATAAATGCATGAAAAGATGCTCAACATTAAAGTCATTAGTATGTAATCAAAATCATCAGTTACCACTTTGCATCTACTAGGATGGCCATAAAAAAAAAAGAGAGAGAGAGAAAGAAAGTAACAAGTGCTGACAAGGATGCAGAAAAATTAAAACTTTTATGCATTACTGGTGGAAATGTTAAATGGTGCAGTCACTGTGGAAAAAATTTGGCAATTATTCATAAAGCTAAACACAGAATTACCATTTGACCTGGCAATTTCATTCCTAGGTATATACTGAAAAAATAAAGAAGAAAAAGAGAAATCCAAATGCTTGTTTGCTAATGTTCATAGCAGGATTTTTCACAATAGCTAAAAGATAGAAATGATCCAATTGTCCATCAACTTATAAACTGATGTGCAAAATGTGGTATATTCATACTATAGAGTACTACTCAACCATAAAAAGGCATGAAATTCTGATACATGTTGCCACTTGGATGAACCCTGAAGACATGCTAAGCAAAATAAGCAAGACACAAAAGGCTTAATTTTACGTGGTTTCACTTACATAAATATGTAGAATAGGGAAATAGAAAGCAGACAGAGGTGGCCAGGAGCTATGAGAAGGGGGAATGGGGAGTTATTACTTAATGCATACAGAGTTTCCATTTGGGTTGATAAAGAGTTTTAGAAACATTTACGGTCTCCTTTGGCGGTGCAGTGGAGGCGGTGCAGTGGATACGGTGGATACGAATCTGTTTGTCAAAACAGGGACATGGGCTTGATCCCTGGTCTGAGAAGATCCTACTGAGCCCTCTACTTTAGAGCCCATTCTCCACAACAAGAGAAGCCACTGCAAAAAGAAGCCCTCTCAACACAGTGAAGAGCCTCCCGCCACACAGCAACTAGAGAAAGCCCCTGGGCAGCAGTGAAGACCCAGTGCAGCCAAAAACAAACAAACAAAAAGGCTGAACTAAAGAGAGCTATTTAAAAAAAAAAAAAAAAAAAATTAGAAATAGTGGTGATGGTTGCACATCTTGTGATTATAATCAATGCCACTGAATTGCCCTTAACAACGGTTTGAAAGATAACCTGTCTGTTATATTACCACAGTAAAAAAATTTTACAGTGTGATTGTCCTGCACAGCAATGATAAGAAGGAATTACTGACACACAAAACAATCTGAATGAATTTCAAAAACAATATGAGCTGAAAGGGGACAGATAGAAGGACATCTGGAAAAAAGAGAGAATATGATTCAATGTGATTCAGGAAAAATACTCCTGGTAGAGGTTGTGGATAGGCAGGGACTGAAGACAAAGGGACATAATGGAGCTTTGAGGGTGAGGAAAATGTTCTATATTTTGTTTAGGGTAGGGGTTGCATGACTTTTTACATTGGTCAAAACTCCGTTGAACCACACATCTAAAAAATTCATTTTGCTCTATGTCAATTACACTTCAATAACCTGATTTTTAAAATACTTCTCACAGAGATGCTGGCCTATGCTGATAGAAAATCACAAGTGCACTGGTCCAATCTCAGCAGTCAATCTCTTCTTGTTACTTGAATCTCCTCTTATACAGCCCCTTAGCCATGCCCACTGATGGCTGTGCATTTGAAAGCTTTTGACAAGATGACATTTCTCAATTCCCAGGAAGTCTCTAGGTTGGGGACGTTTCCAGTTCTGGAGACTCGGTGAATGGGGACAACTAGCGAGGAATGGAAGAGACAAGGAAGTGATGGTTGGTTGGCGGGTGGAGGCCGTGGAACCAAAGGCAGAGCGGGGCAGGAGACAGACGAGAGGGGCCCCGAGTTCCTGATTCTTTCTCGTCCTGCTAAAAGAGGAGAAATTCCTCCTTTCTGATAATCCTGCCTCGAAAGTGGCAGCTGCTCCCTGAAATCGGCCTCTCCTCGCTGAGATGCTTGTCTCTGACTCCTCTGCAGTTTAATAGGTGTGCTTCTGGTGGCCAGCACTGATGCTGTATCCCATCTGGCCACACTGGCCAGGAACGGCCACTGCCTACTCTCCTGCCAGAGGGGCGCGTACAGGCCCATCGCGTGTTTCCTCTGCTCTCCTAATCCTACCAGCCCAGTAGAGGTTGTTGGGGCCAGGCCAGGGGCTTGCCTCGCCATGGGAAGCTGCTCTCCTGCTGGTCCCAGCCAGGAAAGGCAGGGGCCTTGAAGGAGTGGTACTCAGCTCCCTCGGGTGTGGCAGGAAACCCAGCCGCCTCTCCCAGCCCCACTGGCTCTGCTTCCAGATGCACCTGGAGACCTGGGGTGCCTGAGGGCCAACTAGAGGAGGCAAGAGGAGGCAAGGGGAGGCAGTGAGCCGGAGCCAGGGAACCTGGCGCTTACTGTGGTGAGCAGAGAGACTGATGAAGAGTTTCCTTGACTTGGTTTGCATCTAACACCACTGGGTATAGAAGAGACCTTGGAAATGGCCCTATGGGCTTCGCTGGTGGCTCAAACAGTAAAGAATTATCTGCAATGCAGGAACCGTGGGTTCCATCTCTGGATCCAGAAGATCCCATAGAGAAGGGAATGACAACTCGCTCTAGTATTCTTCCCTGGAGAATTCCATGGACAAAGGAGCCTGGAGGGCTACAGTCCATGAGGTCACAGAGTTGGATACGACTGAGTCACACACACACAGACACACACACACACACACACACACACAACTATCTCATCCATGGCATCTTACTGCTGAGGCAAGTGCACCCTGGAGGGTGAGCTGATCTTCCCAAAGCTGTTGCCTGGCACCACCAGCACTGAAATGACTTCTGGCAGAGCCTGTCTTACCTCAAAACTTCTGGTGGCCTCTTTCTTCTCCCAAAGTAAAAGCTGAGGTCCTGGTTGTGGTCTCTAATAGACACCCCATGGTCTGCCTCCCTTGTCTTGTCCCCTTCACCCACCCCTCTCCACCCAAACTGGTCCTGAACATAGCAGCTGAGCTCCAGTCCACATCATGCCTGGAACATCACCATCACCTGCCCCCATGTCCTTCAAGTCGTGGCTGAATCTCACCTTTTCAATGAGGCTTCTCCCAACATGCTGTTTACTTCATTTATGATGCTTCCTGTTCTTGGCTGCGTCTGCCACTGAGTGCCAGCTCCACAAGCCAGGGTACATCTGTTTCGTTCACTATTGTGACCTTGATCTTGATCAGGGTTGCCTGCCCTAATCAATTGAAACTGATCAGAGGCCAGACAAGAAATTTAAGCAAGACCTTACTGGGGACCCTGGGGCTTTCCAGGTGGTACTGGTGTTAAAGAGACTTAAGAGATACTGGTTCGATCCTGGGTTGGGAAGATCCCCTAGAGGAGGAAATGGCAACCCACTCCACTACTTTTGTCTGGAGAATCCCCATGGACAGAGGATGCGGTGGGCTACAGTCCATGGGGTAGCAAAGAATCAGACACAACCGAAGTGACTGAGCACAGGCACACACACACACGTTGCTGCAAAGAGGGGAGCAAGAACAAACAACAGTTTCCCTTGCTCACTCGCTCCATCTGGGCGGTGAGCTGGTTCCTTACAGGGGGTGAGGGTAGGGTGTGTCCATGAATGGGGCTGTAGGGGTGGCTTAGGTCTTCTGCCCAACTGTTACGTGGTATCATGCGCTGAGGGCATGCATAGTACCCTCAAAAGTGGTAGTTGATTTTCTGGTCTCTTTGTATCTTTTGTCCAGAATTTCCTGCAACTGTGCATGCATGCAGTTATTTTTAGTCCCATGTAGTTTCTTTATATTTTGTTGCCGGAGGAGAGGTGTGTCCAGGTGCAAGCACCGCAGCAAAGGGTTCCAGGTCCCAGCCTGTCTCAACCTCAGCATGTACAGAGGTACCTAACTCAGCCAGTGTTTGTTGAATTAATGATTAGATGAACTTTTCCAAGTGTCCATGTGCTGTATATTTACTTCTCTTTCTAACTTCCCCTAGAGGCTTAATAACAAATTTACCAAATGATTCTCTTGCTTTTTAAATTTACCCCCCAAAGAGGGATGTCTAAAACTGAAACTCTGACTATGCCTGCCTGAAACCTCGGTTGGATGAAGAGGTGCTGTATTTTTGAGTTAGAAAGGGCTGGCTGTTGACAGTTGCGGCACTGGCAGGCACAGAACAAAATACCTCATTGGGCAACAAGGTACCCACGCACTGAGCCTCAGTGGCCATGGAACTGGAAATGCATCCCACATTTACTTGTTTTGGAGGAGGCACTGGTGGCCCACATATATATTCAGCCAGCTATTGTCAGGCCAGGGTTTATGCGGGGAGGTCCCAGGATCCCATTAAAATGCATGGGATTAGACTTCCCTGGTGCTTCAGTGGTTAAGTATCTGCCTGCCAATGCAGGGCACACAGGTTCCATCCCTGGTTTGGAAAGATCCCACATGCCACGCAACGACAAAGCCTGTGCCCCACAACTCCTGAGCCGGTGCTCTAGAGCCTGTGCTCTGCAACAGGAGGAGCCACGGCAATGAGAAGCTCGTGCCCTGGATCTAGAGAGTAGCCCCTACTCGCTGCACCTAGAGAAAAGCCTGCGAACTAGTGAAGACCCACTGCGGCCAACAAAGAGATAAATAAAAATAAAATTTTTAAATGAAATAAAATGCACAGGATTTTGTTTTGCTTTGATTTCTGAAGGATCAGCCCAGGGGGTCCTCATCATCCCACTGCTGCTTGCTGCTTGCTGCTTGGTGAGTTTATCTGATTGACAGTAAGCGAGCTTTAGACGGGGTTATGTTTATTGAGCACCTGGCCTTGGTTTTCACACATAGTATCACCCATCATCCTCCTAACAACCCTGAAATGTAGGTGTCATCTCCATCTTCTGTTTTAGGAAACTAAAGCTCAGAGAGGGCAAAAGTCTGGCCTAAAACCATCATTAATAGGGGAGAAGCAAAAGAGGCAAAGTCATGTTCTTTCTAATACGCCAAGCTTCCTTCTGTAGGGGACTCAATAAATATTTATTCCAAGAATAAATAATTGAAGGCGTGAGAATCAAAAGGACTAAAGCAGAGAATAGGCAATTTTGAAGAGAGAGGAGGAATGAAGAAAAGGCCAGAGCGACAAGAACAATCTCCTGTTTGCAACACACTGAGGGCCCTGGGAGAAGATGCTGACCAGGAGCAGGTGCAGAAGGAAAAAGTGGAGGCACGGTTGCAGCCCACCTGTCTGCTTGGTTATTCTGCTTGCCTCTTCCCTAAGCATTGCAGCATCTCATCTTATACACCCACACCACGTTTTGTGCCTCTCAAATGTTTTCTGTGCATTTTCTCATCACAGCCTCAGAACAATCCTGTGGGGTGGTGCTGTTGTTCTCATTTCACAGATTAGAAAGGTGAGTCTCAGACAGACCAAACGATTTGCTCGACAACTGGGCCCAATTAGTGGCAGATCTGGTGGTCTGTTCAAGTCTTATGACCCCCCAAGCACAGTGTTGTTACTTTTCCTAAACAAAGAAAATCATATCTCATTGTAACAATAAGTAGCAGCCACACTCAGAGGCAGAGGGGTCCAGGGAGAGACATCACTAGTCATCAGGGAAACACAAGTCAAAAGCGCATGACTGTCACCTCATACCTGTCAGAATGACCATCATCAAAAAGGCAAGAAATAACAAGTGCTGATGGGGATGTGCACAAAAGTGAACTCTTGTGCACTATTGGTGAAAATGTAAATTGATGCAGCCACTACAGAAAACAGCATGGAAGTTCTTTAAAAAATTAAAAATAGAACTATCATCAGTTCACTTGAGTCACTCAGTTGTGTCTGACTCTTTGTGACCTCATGGACTGCAACACACCAGGTCTCCCTGTCCATCACCAAACCCTAGAGCTTGCACAAACTCATGTCCATCGAGCTGGTGATGCCATCCAACCATCTCATCCTCTGTTGTCCTGTTCTCCTCCCGCCTTCAGTCTTTCCCACCGTCAGGGTCTTTTCAAATGAGTCAGTTCTTCACATCAGATGGCCAAATTCTTGCAATTTCAGCTTCAGCTTCAGTCCTTCCAATGAATATTCAGAACTGATTTCCTTTAAATTGACTAGTTGGATCTCCTTGCAGTCCAAGGGACTCTCAAGAGTCTTCTCCAACACCACAGTTCAAAAGCATCAAATTTTCAGCGCTCAGCTTTCTTTATGGTCCAACTCTTACATCCATACATGACTATTAGTAAAACCATAGCTTTGACTAAGATCTTTGTCGGCAAAGTAATGTCTGCTTTTTAATATGCTGTCTGGGTTGGTCATAGCTTTTCTTCCAAGGAACAAGTGTCTTATAACTTCATGGCTGCAGTCACCATCTGCAGTGATTTTGGAGCCCAAGAAAATAAAGTTTCTCACTGTTTCCCCATCTGTTTGCCATGAAGTGATGGGACTGAATGCCATGCTCTTACTTTTTTGAGTGTTGAGTTTTAAGCCAACTTTTTCACTCTCTTCTTTCACTTTCATCAAGAGGCTCTTCAGTTCCTCTTCACTTTCCACCATAAAAGTGATGTCATCTGCCTATCTGAGGTTATTGATATTTCTCCTGGAAATCTTGATTCTAGTTTGTGCTTCATCTAGCCTGATATTTCACATGATGTACTCTGTATATAAGTTAAATAAGCAGAGTGACAATATACAGCCTTGATGTTCTCCTTTTCCTATTTGGAACCAGTCTGTTGTTCCATGTCCAGTTCTAACTGTTGCTTCTTGAACTGCATATAGGTTTCTCAAGAGGCACAGGTCATATCATACCAGAACTACCGTATCATCCAGCAATTACACTTCTGAGTATTTATCTGAAGAAAATGAAAACACTAACTGGAAAAGATACATGCACCCTGTTGCTCATCATAGCATTACTTACAATAGCCAAGTTATGATGGCTATTGTAAACAACCAACGTCCAATGATGGATGAGTGGATAAAGAAGATACGCGTGTGTACACACACACAATGAAGTATTACTCGACCATAGAAAAATAATGAAATCTTGCCCTTTGCAACAACATGGTTAGAATTTGAGGGCTTATGCTAAGTGAAATGTCAGACAAACAAATAGCGTATGATCTTTCTTATATGTAGAATCTAAGCAAAAACCAACAAAAACAAACCCTAAGGCTCATAGTCACAGAGAACAGACTGGTGGTTGTCAGAAATGGAGGGTGGGGTGGGAGAAATGCATCCAGAGTTTAAAAGCTATAATTTTCCAGTTATAAAATAATTTGATCATCAGGATATAATGTCAGCATGGGGACTATAGTTAATAATACTGTATTGCATATTTGAAAGTTGCTAAGAAAGTAGATCTTAAAAATCCTCATCACAAGAAAAAAAATTTGTCATTATTTGTGGTGACAAATGTTACTTAAACTTATTATGATGATTATTTCAAATATATACAAATATAGAATTATTATGCTATACACCTAATACTAATATAATGTCTTGTGTCTATTATATCTTTTTTCTGTGAGCCAAGGATTTTATATCAAGCCAAGTTATTGCTCAACTGCTAAAATAACAAACTCATTAAATATACAATAACTCAGAGAAAATTATATTCACAACCACTTTCTGAAGAAACATTTTGAAACAAGCTTTACCCATTGACAATTTTAATGGGGACACTTCTGCAAAACAATTGATGGGGAACATACATTAAATTGTAACAATAAAACCATAACAAAGGTATGGGCATAGGTAGCAGTATACCATATATATGATACACAAAAGGTTCACACAAAGGAGAACTATAAAATCTAAGAGAAAAGAGTGAGATAATTCATTGGAAAATGAGTGAAAAAGTACAAGGAAATTATTTAAGGGGGCAAAACAATTATTAGAATCCTAAGAAGAAAAGGGACTAAGAATAATATAAAAATATCAATATAAAGGAAAGTCATATATATATAAATTATATATCTTCTGAATATCAAAAACATACAAAACATACTTGAAATATTTTTAAAAACACATTAAATATCACAGAAAAGAGTATGACAGAGTTGAGACTCAACATTTTTTTTTTTAAAGAAGATAATAGGTGTTGGTACTCACTACTCACTACAGTCAGGAAAGAGGGTTGGGTGCTGCAGCGTTCTGGATGGATGGGGTGCTGGGGTACTTCATATTCTACAGAACAGCAAGGAAAGGTTAGCTACTATTAGTGATTTTTAAAGGATACCTTGAGGACTTCCCAGGGCTAATGATAAAGAACCCACCTGCCAATGCAGGAGAGCAAGAGATGTGGATTCGATCCCTGGGTGGGAAGATCCCCTGGAGAAGAGAATGGCAACCTGCTCCAGTATTCTTGCCTGGGACAGTCCATGGACAGAGAAGCTGGCCAGGCTAGAGTCCATGTGGTCGTAGAATTGGACTCGCCTGAGGGACTGAGCCCAGCACAGCACATGTGGTGGTGAGGTGAGGGCACTGTCCGGCCCGAGACAGTTAATTTCCAGCTATGGAATTTCGGTGTGATTGAGTCTTGGTAAGAAAAAGACTTTGGTTCTGTCAAAGCTTTTCCGTGTACCCCAAAACACATGCTCACCTGTCCCAACAGGGTGCAAAGATGGATTTGGAGAAAACACGTTCTGTTCTTTCCCACCTGCCGCAGGTCCTTGAGTGACCAGCCAGGAGCCTTGAACAACTCAGATGTCTTCCTCTCCCAGGTGCATGAAGGAGGTGCCCACAGCTGCCCGAAAGGAAGGTAGACTTCATCACAGGGATGCAAGCTGGAAGCAGAGCCCTAGATGGTGTCAGTTACTCCAGATATGAATTCTCTATCCCACTCTGCACCTCTAGAGCCAACCTAAATGTTGGGAAAACTGTGTGAAAGGGGCTCCCTGTGACCTGGGGAGATAATGGAGTTAAATGCAGAAGCCCCAGGGCAGGTAGGGTCTCCCCACCAAGAGTTCAGACATCAGGACTGGCCCAACTAGAAAAACTCCCCACCCAGCCTCCCTGAGTGGAGGGACCAGGCACCATGAACCCTCAAGGTGGCCTTGGCCAGTGGAGGAAAATGGCACCTGCAGGCACCAGCACAAAGGCAGCCACTTGGCCAGGTTTTTCTGCTGGGCCTTGCTGGTGCCAGGCCAGTCTCAACCAGGCCCCCTGGCGGTCAGAGGTTTACATGCAGGATGGGTGGGTTCAAGAACAAAGTTCCTCCCCACACGGGAGCCGAATCCATGACCAAAAGGACATCAAGTTGCCTTAATGTTGCTCCCTTGGAAAGCCCATTCTGGCTTGACCATGTTGGGGATTTTCTATTTCAAGATAGCATAGTGCGATTTCCTCTGACAAAGAAGGATAGCGCAGAAATCCTAGTGTAAACTACAGAGTGTGTCATTCCGTTGGTAGTAATATTGTAGAGAGCATATTAGAGGCAGGCTTTCAGGATATCAATTCTTGAGTGAATGAATGAATTCTTCACCAACTATCGTTAAGACAGCCTCTGCCTAACAAGTTTGTCCTTAATTCCTCCCTGCCCCTGCTCTGAGCCCATGTGCCCTGGGCTTGTTGGCTGCCCCCGGCTCACCTGCTATATGCAGGTGTTTGTCTCAACTTGCCTCTTTTGGAGGTCAGAACTTCAGACCTGGGGTGGAGGTCAGGTTCTAGAGTTTGCTCTTTCTGCACGGGGATTGGAAAGATTGAAAGACAGAAAGGTGAAAACCCCTAGATGTCTTTTCATAAAATGTTTATTTATATTTATATTATATTTATTTGGCTATATCGGGTCTTAGTTGTGACACATGGGAATCTTCGATCTCTGGCAGCATGTGGGATTTTTAGTGGCAGCATATGAACTCTTAGTTTTGGCATGTAGGATCCAGTTCTCTGATCGGGGACTGGACCCGAGCTCCCTGTGTTGGGAGCGCAGTCTTAGCCACTGGACCACCAGGGAAGTCCAACCCCCAGATTATTAACCAGTTTTTTTTTTTTTTTTTTTTGACAACCCTGAAAGAGATTGCTACAGTGACTCTGTGCTTCCTGAGTGATCTCATTCCATGGGCTGGAGATGATTCCATGACCTCCAAGCAAAGGCAGAGAGCAATCCAGAGTTGAGATTATTGAAGAGATTAATTTCTCCATACGGGGCAATTTTCCTCCTATTTTTTGCATAGGCAGCAGTTCAATAAATAATTAATGCTTGTTCATCTTTTAGCTATTTCTCCTGCTGTAAGAAAATTAATTGGCCTTCCATCATCTATTGCATTGTAACCTAGAGGTATTTGGCCCCCATCCGCCACCTGCTGAAACCTGCTTCTCCTGAGGCTCACTGGTGCGGTGACATAGGCGTCCTGCCCAGCCCCCAGGTTCAGGGCATGAATGGGAGTGCTTGAGCCTCTACCAACACTGTCTCTTTCTTCCAGAAGCTCGACAAGTTTGCAGGCACTTTTTCTCACATCTCCTCGCTGGGTGCTGAGACTCCCGTTTTGCAAAAGAGGTTGAGCAAGATTAGTGATTGGGGTGAGGGAGCAGCAGCATCTCCCTCCAACCCTCAGACTAGGGATTTCAAATATCCTGGGATCTCTTTCTGACTTTGAAGACAGGCCCATCGGCTCTACTGGTGGCAAGATGGGGAGAGTCAGAAGGGAGCGAAGACTCCCTGGATGGCCTTGTTCCCCCAGCCTCAACCACCACATTTTTCCTCCTTTAAATCATAAATCATGCCACCACATTGTTCTTTTACAAACATTCTTGGCTTTTATCTTTATATTAGTTTAGATTTGGCTTCTCAGGGATGTTGGGATGTTGATTGGGATTGCATTAAGTGTATAGATATATAATTTGAAGAGAGAATTTATACTTTTAAAATATTGGAACATTCTTGTGGGGAACTAGGAACTAGGTTTGTCTCTCCAATTAATAAGATACTCTTTTATGTTCTTAAGAAAAAAAAAAATCCTAAATCTACTATGCCACTTCCTCTAGGAAGTTATCTTAATTTAAAGCAGTCTTGCCACCCCCACCCAATGCCTGACTTGCACTTTCCCCTCAGTGCCCTTTGGTGATTACCCTAATGACAAAGTCTGTCGATGGCTAGTTTGTCTTCTTCATTTTCTCGTAAGAGATTTAAGCCCTGACAGGGCGGTAGTCCTGTTTGCTCTGTATCAGATACACTAAGCACTTGTGTGGCTGCAAAGAGTCTTTTTTTTTTTTTTTTTGCAAAGAATCTTACAGAAGACCTGGGGTGTCAGCTGGAATGGCCAAGGATAAGGTCAATGAAAGCAAACCATGAGTCAGCAGTTGGAACTGTCCCTCTGGGAAAAGCTATGCAGCTAGTGCATGGGTTCAAGGGAAAAATACACTCAGGAGCTCACTCAGGGTCCCAGCCCTACTCCTTCTGCTGCCTCTGAGTGAGGTCATTTCACCTCTCCCAGCCCCAGGACCTCATCTGAAAAAAATGCCTCTCTTGTAAGGCTGTTGTTGGAATTCAATGAGAGGATGCACACAGACAATGTTTGTAAGCTATGGAGCACTAGCCACATATGAGAATTCATTGTTATCATCTGTGCAGTCCTCTTACTCTGATACCCAGACCTAGAACCATCTTCAGAGACACCACTCTGTGCCCACATTGGAAGCATCCTGAAATCCATGTGCTGGTTCACCATCATGCCCTTAGGTTTCTTAAGGTAGTTTAGTGCCAAGATGCTATAATGTCTAAGCTAGAGAGGTGTCTTCAGGTCTATGAGCTCCTTGTTTCACAGGCAGGAAAACTGAGGTCCAAAAGGCCTGATGCACCTGAGGTGTGCTTGCATGCTCCTCGGGGCAGCCCTGTCCAGACCCTGTGGCCCTATCTCGAGGGTGCTGGGCAAGGGATTCCTTAGAAAGAGCATCTCTTTTGAGTACTCATCTTGGGCCAGGCTCTCTGCTAAGCCCTTTACATGAATTATCTAATCTGATGCTCATACAACTCTGTGCCATTAATATAATTATCCTCATTGTACTAGACAACATAACTGAAGCTTTAAAGGTCATCAACTTAGAGTATTAAAGTGAGATTCTAAGTGATTACAGAGCCTTTGCCCCCAACTTACTATTCTCTGCTGCCTCTAGACACTGTCCTGTTAGAGCTCTTCTCTCTGTCTAAATTCCTTCTCCATCAACCACTGCATCCCACTATGAGTTGGGCATGTCCCCAAATGGCAAGATGACCCCAGGCCAGAGTACAGAATCATTTCTTTTCAATGTGGTAAAAGTGGAGCGAACAACTCAAAAAATCTTGTATGGCCTTTGCAAGCCTGAGACAATCCTTCCACGCTATTAGCAGGATTCAACTCTGTCACCTAAAACATTTGCCCATCCCTAAGAAAGTCACCACAACTTATGGCAACTGGAGTCAAATTGGTTGCACCAAAGAGGATGAAACAAGTGGCCTTTGACAAATGACACCCAAACTTGAATCCATGGCCCCTGGTTGGGTATCCACCACTGGTCGGAAACCACAGTAAGAACTTCAGAATATTCAGAGGTGGGATGGTGAGATGGCCTTTTACGGCTTACAGAGTTCTCTCATCCTACTCCAAACAAAGAGGACTCTGCAACGAAGGCAAACAGAAGTGCTTGAACAAAGGAATGGGAGAATGGTAAGGAGTACCCAGAAAATGACAAAGAAGTCCAAGTTGGCAGAAGAGCAGGGCAGTGCATGAGACCTTCCCACACAGCTCTGAGAGAGCACACTGAGGAATGAAGGGGCTGAGGGCCACATGCATGGCTGTGACCCCAGGAAATCCTTTAAGCATCACCAGAGCCGGGACTTCCCCCATGGTCCAGTGGCTAAGATTCCATGCTCCTAATACCAGGTTTGATCCCTGGTCAGGGAACTAGATCTTACATACCACAACTAAAGATCCTGCATGCCACAACTAAAAACAGAAAGAAAAAACATCCTTCATACAAGGAAGATTGAAGATCCTGCTTGAGGCAACTAAGACCTAGCACAGCCTAATTAATTAACTACTTTAAAAAAAGGTATCACCAGGGCCAAAGACTTGTGGAATGTGTGATCTTTTATACCTGCATTTTGCCTCTAATTGGGGCTTTGCTGGAGACAATGCCTTAACCTAAAACAAGTCCAGGGAGGGAACCTGGGCTCTGGGGCAGGGAAGGGGAGGCACAGGTTACAAGGTAAGCCCGTTAACGCCCCTCTAGTGCCAGTGTGTTCTATCTGCATTCAGGTCAAGAGCTCTGAGTTCTAGCCATTGCTCTGCACTTGTTTGCTGTGTGCTCCTGGACAGACTTCTTACTTTCTGTGATCCTCGCCTTCTTTCTCTGTAGATCGGAAACAGAATATCTGTCCTGCTGACCTCACAGGTTTCTGCTCATGAGGCAATGAGCACGGGGTTTTGGCAACTGTCTGGCTCACACTGTTAGACATGGCCGTCCTCTGCTTCCTGCCTCTTGCCCTCTGCAGGCCAACCACCTCTCCTCTCCCTGGCAGGGGTCTCCAACACCACCCCTCGCCGCAGCCAGGATCTAATGCCTGATGATCTGAGGTGGAGCTGATGTAATAATAATAGAAATAAATGCACAGTAAATGTAGTGGGCTTGAATCACCCTGAAACCCTTCCCCCTCCCCGTTCCATGGAAAAATTCTCTTCCAGGAAACTGGTCCTTGGTGCCAAAACGGTTGGGGACCGCTGCTGTGTGAGAGGCTCTCTGAGTCAGAGTTGGTCTCCGTCCACTGCGATGTCTGCTCACGGCCCCCTCTACCTGCGTCTACTGCGAGGAGGCATCTGTGACCCTCGCTGGGGGCCTCTAGCCCAGAACACTTGAATCTCACACCCCTTAGGACACCACATCTCCCGTGGGAAACATCACCGTCATATCTTAAGTATTTTCCTCTTGCCCCAAACCACAGAGCCAACCAAACTAGAATAGGAATAAAGTCCTTCTTGGTGAATTTGGTTTTGCCATTCTTTTGTTAGAGTTTGGTGCCACAGCTACCGTTGTGCTATTGTTTATCCAGCCTACTAAGGTTCTATTTTCCGTAAGACATTTTTTCTTGTATTCCATCCAGAATGGGCTCGCACAGAGTCCAGGACTGCTAAACCCACGGGGCCAAGCCAAGGACCTCCTAGTGTTTGCTCAAGGAAAGCCCACATTACGGGAGAACCTTGAGATACCTCCGTGCTGAAAGAGAACCAAGTCCATTCTTGTCCATCTCCCCACTCAGGCCCCGTGACCAAGTTTTCTCTCTTTCCCCCAAAGGGGAGATCATGGATTGTGAAATGCCTTAATGGAAAAAACAGCCACAGGGCACAGCTTAATGGGACTGTATCCAAAATCATTATGTCATGAAAAGTTTCTTTCCCCAAGTACACACAGGCTGTTTTTCAGCACTTATCCCAAATCACTTTTTATGGGGAGATGGGGCTGAGGAGGCGGGTTTGGGAGTGTCTTATGCACAATCTCCCCATTCATCCCTTTTGGCTCTGGATCCTCTCCCAATAATACAGGGCTGTTCCCCAACCCTGGGACACTGCTCTCCCCTTGTCTGTACCTCTGCCATCACCCCTTTTTACTCATTTAAAGGGACTTTGCACGTAAGATTTACTAAGCTCACATTTGCTTTTACCCTATTTCACAAAGCCCTGCATAGAACAAGCCCTCTAAAGCTGGGAATGAAAACTCTCCCCTCTCTCTATAGTATCAGCCAGAGGCTGGACACCCCAGCAGGGGGTAAGTGAGCAGGAGAGGATGGTGCGAAGTTGTGGAATAAACGCTAGACTGGGAGCTCCAGGTCCTGGTCATGAAATAGCAACTCACTTCCAGGATCTGAATGTAGCACCAAAATGACCTCCCAAGCGCCACCCAGTTATACAGTTCCTGGTGCATCTTGCCCACGGTTGGGGTGAAAAGAGTACAAACAAGCATGATGAAACTGATAACGTTTTCTGGACCCAGAATTTCATGACTATTCCTAGAGGAGAGGTGAGGAATGTGGCTCAAGGGGAGCGTGAAGGAGGGGTGGTTGTCATGGGCAGAGGGGCCAGTGCAGAGGACAGCAGATAGTCATTCTCCACAGATGATTTGGGAGGTAAGGTCCCAGGATTGCCCACCCAGTTTAGAGACCAGTTCAAATGGCCTGCAGTTAACCAATAATAAAATCAAGGGACTTCTCTGGTGGTCTCGTAGTTAAGACACTGCGCTCCCAATGCAGGGGGCGTAGGTTTGACCCCTGGCTGGGGAATGAAGACCCTGCATGGTGCAACCAAAAAAAAAAAGCGAGGGTTATAGGGTGGGGTGTGGAGAATGGGGTCACTGCCTACTCACCTGTGGCAGGGAGGATCTCTAGCAGAAAGGATTCTGAGGGCGGAGCGGGTAGCCCAGGTGGAGGGTGCGACTGTGAGCAAGTGCAGAGAGGGGAGAATTATTTGTCCCCTGCCTTACCCACATGAAGATCACTGGGTTTCACAAATTTAAGTTTCTGGTGATTGATGCTAGGCTAATTTTTAAAATGTAATATGGAGGAACATATCAATACAAAACAGATATAGCTAGATTTTGTATAGCGTTGAGAAGCAAGCATCTGATATGAATATTTACCTGTGAAGACTATAGCTTTAATAACCTTCCAGCCCATGGCCAAGTCCTGGGGACAGTGTGTATGGCAATGGGGAATCCCCAGAATTAACTCAATCCAGCCTCTGCACAAGGTATTAATACTAATACTGTGTTGATACGATACAGATATCATGAAGAAATTTCCTGGTTTCAACACTCCTGCGAGAGTAGGGAAAGTCCCAGGCACAGAGCAAAGTTCAATTGCTTCACTTCCCACTTGCATACCATCTTTGAAATAGTCTTCAACATCTATGCCTTGGGAGCTCAAGCTTGCTCCCAGGGACCCTCGGAGAACATTTCATACAGAAGTGGAGGATTCGGCCTCCTGAAGGGCGCTGGAGATTCTGCAATACTAGAACCAGGAGGCAACTGAGTCAAACAATGATCAGTTTAGTTCCAAGAATAGCACTGACCTTTTAATATGTATTTTCTACAAACAAGAACATGTTCTTATGTAATAACAATGCAATCTAAGAATCAGGCAGTTAACTCACTCACATTCCTATCATGAAATCCCACACCCACTCCAGTGTTGCTAATTGTCCTAATTACGTCCAGGATCACACACCGCTTTAGCTGTCTCCTTAGTCCTCTCTTATCTGGAATATTTCCTTGACTTTCACGGCCAGGACATCTTAAAAGATTCATGACAGTTCTTTGTAGAATATCCCTCCATTTGGATTTATCTAAAGTTTCCTCCATTCTATTCAGGGGATGGTCTAGAGCAAGAATGCCGCAGAAATGATGCTATATCCCCTTGTGTCCTGTTAGATGTTGTGGGATCACAATTTGCCTTATCACAGCTGAAGCTAACTTTGTCCACTCCATTATAGCACTCCAGTACAAGTCTGCTGTTTTTCACCACTATAAACTTGCTCCTTTTCTTTAAAAAAAAATTATTTATATTTATGTATCTATTTGGGCTTCCCTGATAGCTCAGTTGGTAAAGAATCTGCCTGCAGTGCAGGAGACCTGTGTTCGATCCCTGGGTTGGGATGATCCCCTGGAGAAGGGAAAGGCTACCCACTCCAGGATTCTAGCCTGGAGAATTCCATGGACTGTATAGTCTGTGGGGTCGCAAAGAGTTGGACACGACTGAGTGACTTTCACTTTTATGTATCTGTTTAGCTGTGCCAGGTCTTAGCTGTGGCATGCCAGATCTTCTGTCTTTGTTGTGGCATATGACCTCTTATGCCACAGGGCATAAGCTGGCATGTGGGATCCAGCTCCCTGACCAGAGATGGAACCCAGGCCCACTGAATTGGGAGTCCAGAGTCTTAGCCACTGGACCACCAAGGAAGTCCTTAAAGTTGCTCCTTTTCTCTTGGTAAATAGACTATTTGAGACCAAGAAAATACACCAACCCTCATCAAACTTTCACCCACTTGTTCTAACACTTCCTGGAGTTTCTCAGCTGAGTTAACTGTTATGATGGTTAGCAAATGGTGATCTAATTTTATCATTCTTTCTCAGTATATTAGTTGGCATTCTACTGCAAAAAAGAGCTGTCTCTTCATTTGTTTATTCACCTTTTCATTTATATCAGGGTAGACTCATGAAGTCTATTTTATTCAGTGGGATATAAATGGTTACTAACATCATTTTCATGTTCAAATTACACCATATTTGGTCATGGGATCTCTTGCAGGCGGGCTTCAATACAAAATATTCAAGGGTCTTAGCGGTCTTTTCTGCTACCATTCATGGAATTAGTCGTTTCTCCAGGGAGCTCTGGCTCCATATAGTGGAGAGTGGTACTTAGAAACTAAGATCTGAGTACTGAGTCTGCTTATTGCTATTGTTGTATTGTTGCTCCCAGGATCTCTCAGTGGAGAGGATGCATGAACAGACACACACACTTTTCATCCATTATGACAGAAAGCAGATCGGTGGTTGTACAGAATGGTGAACAGGGGTTGGAGGCAGGAATTATAAAAGAGTACAAGGAAACTATGGGGGTGATGGGTATATTCACATGTCAAACTTATCGAAAGGTACATTTTAAATATGTTCAGTTGTGCTGGGCTGTGCTAAGTCGCTTCGGTCATGTCTGACTCTTCGCGATCTCATAGTCCACCAGACTCCTCTGTCCATGGGATTCTCCAGACAAGAATACTGGAGTGGATTGTCATTTCCTACTCTAGGGGATCTTCCTGACCGAGGGATCGAACCCAGCTCTCTTAAGTCTCCTGCATTGGCAGACGGGTTCTTTTCCACTAGCATCACCTGGAAAGCCCATATGTAAATTATACTTCAATAAAGCTGTTAGAATTTTTAATGTTCTTGGATTCACCAGGGGAAGAAAGCAGTACATTGTGGATGTCTAACACCTTGTCTTCTAAGGAACTGCTTAAAGAAAAATAATGCATATGATTTTTAAATCAGGAAATTCACCTGTGTTCAGCATGTGTAAAATTAGAAGGACAATATAAAATTCTTCAAATATTTTTCTTAAAATTAATATTATGGAATGTGAGACCTGTTTTCTGGGATTTTTTAAATGATGTTTAACAAATGGGCATGTATTTGGAATCCAAGTTTTAATTTTAAGTGAATTTTCTAAAACAATGATAATGAGTTTACGCAAAGTCATTTGCCATGCAAGAAAAACATTTAGTAATTTCTTTTGTAAACCATGTGACCAAAAAATATATACTTCAAATATGCCATTAAAAAAAAATATCTTGTGCATCCTTTGACCCAATGATTCCATATCTAGTATTTTTCCTGGAAATAAAGTCACAGGCACATCCAAAATTATTATGGATAAGAATGTTTATTACAATGTTATTTATAATATGAAGAATTGTAATCAATTTAAATGTTTTGATAGAGTATGGTTTAATAGTGCAATTCAACTTGAAATAGACATTAGACTATTGTAGAATATTTGGTGTCAGCGAGAAATGTTCACTATATATTTTAAGTGAGAAAAACAGTATGGATAAAAACTCAGCAGTGGCCACGGGACTGGAAAAGGTCAGTTTTCATTCCAATCCCAAAGAAAGGCAATGCCAAAATATGCTCAAACTACCACACAATTGCATTTATCTCACATACTAGCAAAGTAATGCTCAAAATTCTCCAAGCCAGGCTTCAGCAACACATGAACCGTGAGCTTCCAGATGTTCAAGTTGGTTTTAGAAAAGGCAGAGGAACCAGAGATCAACTTGCCAATATCCTCTGGATCATCGAAAAAGCAAGAGAGTTCCAGAAAAACATCTATTTCTGCTTTATTGACTATGGCAAAGCCTTTGATTGTGTGGATCACAACGAACTGTGGAAAATTCTGAAAGAGATGGGAATACCAGACCATCAAATGGCCTGGTATCAGATGACCAAAGTATTGGAGCTTCAGCTTCAGCATCAGTCCTTCCAATGAATATTCAGATTTGATTTCCTTTAGGATTGACTGGTTTGATCTCCTTACTGTCCAAGGGACTCTCAAGAGTTTTCTCCAAAGCCACAGTTCAAAAGCATCAATTCCGCGCACAGCTTTCTTTATGGTCCAACTCTCACATCCATACATGACTACTGGAAAAACCATAGCTTTGACCAGATGGACCTTTGTTGATAAAGTAATGGCTCTACTTTTAAATATGCTATCTAGATTGGTCATGAATTCCCTGGTGGCTCAGACAGTAAAAGCATCTGCCTACAATGTGGGAGACCCAGGTTTGATCCCTGGGTTGGGAAGATCCCCTGGAGAAGGAAATAGCAACCCACTCCAGTGTTCTTGCCTGAAAAATCCCATGGACGGAGGAGCCTGGCAGGCTGCAGTCCATGGGGTCGCAAAGAGTCAGACACGACTGAGTGACTTCACTTCACTAGGTTGGTCATAACATTTCTTCCAAGGAACAAGTGTCTTTTAATTTCATGGCTGCAGTCACCATCTGCAGTGATTTTGGAGCCCAGAAAAATAAAGTCTGTTACTGTTTCCGTTTCCCCATCTATTTACCATGAAGTGATGGGACCAGATGCCATGATCTTAGTTTTCTGAATGTTGAGTTTTAAGCCAGATTTTTCACTCTCCTCTTCCAATTTCATCAAGAGGCTCGTTAGTTCTTTATTTTCTGTTGTAAGAGTGGTGTTATCTGCCTATCTGAGGTTATTGATATTTTTCCTGGCAATCTTGATTCCAGCTTGTGCTTCATTCAGCCCGGCATTTCACATGATGTATTCTGCATGTAAGTTAAATAAGCAGGGTGACAACATAAAATCTTGACATACTCCTTTCCCAATTTGGAACCAGTCTGTTGTTCCATGTCCAACTGTAACTGTTGCTTTTTGACCTGCATACAGATTTCTCAGGAGGCAGGTAAGGTGGTCTGGCATTCCCATCTCTTTCAGAATTTTCCACAGTTTGTTGTGATCCACACAGTCAAAGTATAGTGCTTCACACTGAAGCAAAAGTAGATATTTTTCTGGAATTCTCTTGCTTTTTCTATGATCCAGGGGATGTAGGTAATTTGATCTCTGGTTCCTCTGCCTTTTCTAAAACCAGCTTGAACATCTGGAAGTTCATGGTTCACATACTATTGAAGCCTAGTTTGGAGAATTTTAAGCATTACTTTGCTATTGTGTGAGGGTAATTGTGTAGTAGCTTGAACATTCTTTGGCATTGCCTTTCTTTGGGATACAGTCTATAAACATTAGTCTTTAGAGAGTCTGTATTTATCCCATTTAGTGTTAATGAGCCTATATTTCACTGCAGAAATTATGCTGCCCAGAACTCCTGGAAGTGTCACAGAATAGCCAGTACAAATATCATTTTAATATCCAAAGATGTCTGAACTCCAAAGCATATGACCCTGAGAGTTTCAGGTAAGGTATTTGGGACAATATTTTCTGATTAGGGAAAACAAGGAAGGAAGGGAGGAAGGGAGGGAGGGAGGAAAAGAAGAAAAAGTTTATAATCTGGGTGGAATAAAGAAAAGTTCTGAAAAGGGTGCCGAGGGCAAATTATACATGAACGTGTTGGTCGCTTAGTCGTGTCCGACTCTTTGTGACCCCACGGACTATAACCTGCTAGGCTCCTCAGTCCCTTCAATTCTTCACAAGAATACTGGGGTGGGTAGCCATGTCCTTTTCCAGGAGATCTTCCCGACCCAGAGATCGAAGCTGGGTCTTCCGCATTGCAGGCAGTTTCCTTACCATCTGAGCCACCAAATTAGATGTAAGAAGGGGTAAAATTTAACTTTTGCTGTCTTTCTGTCAAAGGTCTTCAGCCAAAGGCCACCAAACACACAAACTAGGTTCATAACTTGTGCAGGGAAAGAGGCCAAACCCCAGGAGGCAACCTTGGGGTGTGTCAGCGACGGGGGCTGGTTAGAGAGAGCTCTTTGCAGAAGGTATGCTTTAATGTGTGCTCTGGGGAAGGGACTGGGTGCCCTCAGAAACTGGAGGCAAGTCTATGACTTGATATCCCAATAGGTCGACTCTCTGGGGAGGAGAGAATGGAAGGAGGAGAGAAGAAGCAGGCAATCCTCTTGGACAAGAAAAGGGGGTGTTTGGCCCTGTCTATGAAGCCATGACTTTGTCTGTGCTCAGACACGGTTAGGAAGTGGCCTGGCCTTGCCTGAAAACTCACGGTGTTGGAGGACCCTCATGCTGGTGTTTTATGTCTGGTAGGGGCACAGAATGGCCCAGCTCTGAGTGCCAGGCCTCTTCTCTTCTAACTCATTATCTGGGCCTGGAAAACCCCATGGGCAGAAGAACCTGGCGGGCTACAGTCCATGGGGCTACAAAGTGTTGGACACGACTGAGCACATAAAGTAGCTTTAGGTCCACAGAAAAATTGAGCAGAAAGCCCTCTCCCCAACCAATCAGCACCATAGACCCATTATTAACATCTTCCCTCTGTGTGATAAGCTTGCAGTATGGTGAGGCTGATAAGCCAGCATTGATATATTACCAGTAACCAAAGTCCATAGTTTTACATTAGGGTTCATTCTTTGTGTTGTACAGCTTTATGAGTTTTGACAAATATATAATGGTGAATTTACACCATTACTGTATCATACAGAATAGTTTCACTGCCCTGAAAATCTCCTGTGGTCCAACTATTCATCTTTCTCCACCTCCACCCCCCCACCCC